>CAUZXK010000128.1:0-272044 GCA_963583905.1 Stenurella melanura | reverse complement strand
AAATAAAAACAATAAAGGCCCTAAAACGGACCCTTGTGGTACGCCAAATTCTATTTTCAGTTTATTCGATTGAGTACCATTAACTTCTACTAATTGGAATCTATTTGTAAGGTATGATGTCAATCAGTCTTTTGCTTTACCTTTAAGGCCATATTTTTCTAGTTTCATAATAAGGATCGAATGATTTATTAGGTCGAAAGCTTTGCTCAGATCCATAAAGAGTCCAGAACATTTATTATTTTGATTTAAATTTTCGTAAAGTTTCTCTAAAAACGCCAATATTGCAGTCTGAGTCGAATATTTTTTACGAAAATCATGTTGAGCATTTGACAATATTTTATTTTTTTCTGAAAAAATTACAATTCTGTTAAAAATAACACGTTCTACTATTTTGGAAATAGTCGACAAAAATGCCACGGGTCTATAATTCTCAGGCAAGGCATTATCTCCTTTTTTGTGTAGAGGAAGAACTTTAGCTATTTTTAAGATAGATGGAAATGTTCCTTCAGTTAGGGACAGATTTATTAAATATGTAAGTGGGGCCACTAGAAATTTGGCTGATTTTTTAATTAAATTAGCACTTAAATTGTCTACTCCTGATGCGTTGCTATTTTTTAATGCCATGATGATATTAAATATTTCATTTTCTGTCATAGGTTCTAAAAAAATTGAGGGGTATACTGATATAGAATTTAGATTTAATTCGGGAGTGACACCAAGTTCGTCATTTAACTTGGGTAGATCTATAAAATATTTGTTGAATTGTTCTGCAATGATAGATGATTCAGTTATTGTTTTATTATTAATTTTTATTTCACTTATTTCATTTATTTGTCTGTCACATGTATTTTTATTTATTATTGACCATATTGCTTTTGTCTTATTACTGGCCTTACTATAAAAGGAATCGTTGTACATTTTCTTTGCATCAATAATAACCTTTTTATAAATTTGTTTATACTTATTGTAATAACTTATGTCATTTGGGCTATTTGTTGATGATTTAATTTGATATAAGAACTTCAACCTTTCTGATGATTTCTTAATGCCTGGTGTTACCCACGCATTTTTTGCATGTTTAATATTTATTTTTTTATAGGGAAAACTTGAATCATAGTGATACGTCAAAATATTTATAAAATTATTAAAACCCTCATAGACTGTCACTGCATTAAAAACATCATCCCAGTGTTCATTCCGTAACTGATGAAAATAAGTTTTATAATTTGCCTCACTATAGGTTCTTGCATAACGCTCATTTTTCTCAACAGTTTCTTTTATTATATATTTGCACTCTAATAATCGCTCATATAATAATATACTATTTCTGCACTAGAAAAATCGATAACAGCATATCAGCTAAAATCGATGATTGGTCTACAAAACAAAACAAAAAAATTGAAATTGCAGTGGGGCGAGGCGTGCCCAAGTAGCATTTTTAGACACAATTTCTAAACAAATTTGGTAGTGGGAAACATTTTTGTAACTATTTCGATGCTTATGTGAGATACAATGGTTTACATACATTCTCGACATTTTTCTGAAATTATTACCGATTATGTAACTTTTACATATAGCACAATAATATTACTCAACAGTTTAGTAATTGTTTTTACCAATAAGTACACAACTTTTCTTCAGAATAATTGATTTAAAAACGATGGGGGGGGGGGGGGGTGTAGAAACAAAGAAAAAAGGGTCAAAAAATGCCGTGGAGATTAGTAAATCCTTAATAAACAAATTAGCTTATTTGTTTAGACAAATGCGCAAGACATCTTACACACAAAGAAAACTATAAATTCTACGAACAAAAGGCAACATTTTGACTACAATAAAATATCTGTATGATCTTTCGTTGAACAAAAAAAAGTTAACTTATTCCGACGCACCGTTTTCGCTAATAAGTCAAAAAACATCAACAAATGAGAATCTTCGCTAAGAAACATTGTTTTTAACAATGAAGCATGTGTTTTATAAGTTTTTTTAACGTCACCGTCGGTCGTGTTCAGCGCAATTTTTCCTATAAGAATAGGAAGTTACATAGCAATGGAGAAATAAAGCGGAATTTTGATTACTGGATCCCTGACTATATTGTCAATAGAAGTTTGGGAGCGACTTATCGTTCTAAATTAAATGGTTGGCGACAACGCCGTTTTAATGGACCACCACATATACTAAGACTTATAATAATATCGAAATATCCACAGCGAGCTTTCGCCTTTTGTCGACATCCCCTAAGCGCTTAAGTGCCTACTCACGGACGAACAAACGAAAAACACTAAGCCAAACAAAAAATCCAATATTAAAGCAATACTTATCAATATACCGTTCAATTCCAGTAAGTTTCTTTCAGTTTGTTTATATACTGTTTAGCTCCAGCGTCTCAACAGCGTCGATATATTTTTAAGTATTAGTCCGACTATTTGTTCTACTGGTCTCCAGACGCAATTGGTCCGGCGACAATAATGTGGCAATACTTTTCAATTTCCTTCGACATTCAGGAAAATCTCAGACTCTGTAATCACTTTTAAAGTATAAATCTCCTATCCACAACTCACCAAATTCAATTTAGGGCTGGTGGAAGCCAGTAAGTTTTAGTTTGTTCCTATCCCAACCCGGATACTTAGCATCTTAGAGATGTACTTCTAATACACCGCCGCGTTGAATACTGAACAAATAATAAATAATCGATAGCCTCGACCGAGACCGTGTTGCTTTAATAATTTAAGCAGTCGGGGAAAGTCTTTAAACAGATAATTAGTGTAACGAGTAGGTAGAGCATTAAAATGTGCAAGAATTATTTTCTGTATTAGAAATATTATATGGACCTTAGCCATTTTACTGAAGGCGTTAAAGGTTTAAAGTTTTTTATGTCACATTTCCGGGGTAATAACAAACCTTGTATTTACTCCAGTAAATAAGCCAGAAATGTTAGTGGTGGTGAATGATCCTGAGGGTTCAAGGAACACAACGCAGAAGGGATTTTTAAAATCGGTGCTGCTTCTCAACTTTTACACATCTGGCACTTTTTTCTGGCTTATTTACTGGAGTAAGTATAAAAGCTAGTGTAGTCGACAACATACCCATTTTTACACAGCTGGAGATGAGCAAAAATGTTGGTTTAGATCTACCTAAAGAAAGAATAGCCGGTACGGCTAAAGGACGTTGGTGGGGTGAGCACCCTTGATTTTTTGAAAATGAGGCAAAAAGGCAATTGAAATTTATTCATTTCCACAAAACTGAAATTTTGAGACCTCGAGTAGGGTAGCAGCGAAAACGTACTTCACATGCATGAGGTCCAGAGTTCAAATCCTATATACCCTTAAAAATATTTTCACATTTTCGGCCCAAATCTCTTGTTCAAATATTACTTATATTTCCCATCTATAAATGTTTCTTTGACTTTGATGTTGGCTTAATTAAAACTGGGTCATTGGGATCTTCCTTCACTTTTAAACTAAGTTTGCTATAATTTAGTAAAATAAAGTAGGAGAAAAATTATATTTGATACCAGCTTTTTATGAATCGGCGATAGAAATCACGACTAATAGGGACGGGACCGGCCAAGTTAATGCGTTATTATGGATGTTACTTTTTCGCGATAAAATAAAGGAATAGAAAAGTTCATTAAAAAATAAAACAGAACCATTAAAATATCAGTTACATAACCTCAAAAAAAAAACAAAATAAAACGTTGAAAAATAGGAAAAAAATATATAAATTATACTTATATAATTGACTGGCAAGTGCTAACTAGCAATACATCTAACCAGATGTATCCATTGCCATCGAAACATACAACACACACACATACACACACTTTTTCGCAACACAAAATTTATTGTAATAAATACTTAATACAATTTATTTTTATTTCTTATGTCCCTTTATATCCCCTTTCATAATATCCACATTAGTTATGTCGCTTTTATATCATTCTTCTGTTATGTTTAGTTTCGACAGTATAGAAACATATAAGTTGCAGTCTTATAGGGTTGACTGTCAGTATTTTCAACATTAACTTTTTAGTTTTTGTCAAATTTCTGAAAATTGTTGTAAAAAACTGATTTTCATATCATTAGAAATAAAAAAGGAATTTTTATTTCAATGAACCGAGCCGCTCTCGAGGAATATTATACTCTTCGTTTTGTATTTGCGAAGAGTATAATAATAATAATCGATAGCCTCAACCGAGACCGTGTTGCTTTAATAATTTAAGCAGTCGGGGAAGCAGTCATTAAGGAGATACTATGGTGAGTGTTGGCGTAGAATTACGTAGGAATTTGAAATTATCACAAATACAAAGGGCCTTTTGTTGGTAATATTTCACTTTTGTAACATAATTCTGCGTTTAAACGAATTAAATATCTAATTATAATTCAGAAAGTGGAATGGTACTTTATGTTATAAATAGTATTGATACTATTGTCATGGTATATAAATCCCTATCTTCTTGTTCCTATAAAGGGCGGCATAATACTTTCCTCAATAGCCAAATTCCAATTTTAGCATATTTTCAACAAGGAAGTGAACTTTCTGCCTCAGGGAAATAACTTTTCAATTTTCCCCGAAACTTCTCTCATACTACACTCACACTTTCTTGTTAGATCTCTCATGGAAAATAAACCTCATTTGGATACTACACAATTATTATCTAATGTCTAGTGGCATTATCGTAATTTTTTTTTTTTGTTTTCTGGGATAATTTACCACATACTGTATTCTTTAAAAAAATATTAGTATAGGACTATTCTTATAACCTTTCAATGGGCGAATTGTTTATTTTCAAAGACAAAATTTCCAATAATGGGCACGTCCGGTTTCGATGGAATTTGGATGAAAATCGAGTTTCTTAAAGAGACAACTTGAGTATTTTTACATATTTTGATCCTGTTGGCCAACATAAATATGATTTAATTCCCAATTAGTTTTAAATGAAAAAAAAGCATTTATTCTATCTGTAAGGCATATAATTTATTTTGCGTTTCGTCCGCATTAGGTATAATAAGTAGATATAATTTATATAGTTAATTAGTTTCGCACGTCTCAGTTTATAGCTCAGGTTAAATGGTATTACCAGAGGGTCCTTTGTGACTTCTTATCGCCTAACGGAAAAAGGAAGCCATATCGCTACCACGTGTTCATTCAAAACGAAGAGCATATTGCATTCGATCGGCATATTTCTAAAACTGGTAATATTGCTCGTAGAGAAAAAAATTTCATATCACTGTGTTGGTGATCGAATTCTGAACAACTTTCAAAATGTCCGTCCGTCCGTCTGTCTGTCCGTCTGTCTGTCATGTTTTTTGTAAGCACGGTAACGTAAGAACGGAAAGTCCGATTGTATTGAAATCTGGACATTAAGTTATTGTTAGCTAGAGGAGGAACCCTATTGTTTTTGAACAAAATCGATCAATAAATTAAAAAAATAATAATACAAGCTGGCAAGAGTACAGAAATTTGGGATTTGGTGTATATACTAGAAACATGAGTGATGGGGAAAATAACTTTTTCAACTCCTTTAAAATTTTTGGAAAAATGTTGTGAAATTTAAGGTTTGTTCGATCTTCGAAGAAAGAATATGGCTGGGGGGGGGGGGGGCGGTTTGGGATAACTGATTACGAATACATTATCAAAAACTGATTTACTTGAAATCGGAATTTTCTGAAAATATTTGTGAATTATACAGGATTCTTTATAACATTTCTTTATACTAGGGTTTCTGTCCCGGGAATCCTGGGACGGGATTTCCCGGACCCGTGGAAATAAAAATAAGTTTTAAAAATATTAAATTTGGTGCTCCGAAATTTTAGAGAGCATGCGCGTCGGACGGCATTTATGTTTTATTTGGTTATTGTATTATTTCCTGTAGGTAGTGTTGTTGTGTCTTTTTAATTATAAATAAAACAAAACAAAAATGACGGATTTATTTTTTGACCAAAGAAAGAACAGAAAAAAAACATTTAAAAAAATCGGTAAAGGTATTTACACAGAACTTCCCCCGTTATTTGTGCATGACGGTCACTCTAAAAAATTATTAATTATGAAATGACATTGGGAATAATAATCGGAATATAGTTATTGCTATTATTACAAAGAAAACTTTTGGTCAAAAAAATATACAGAGTGCTCACCCAACAGCAAAAGTTAAATACTAAATAACAAGTGCCAAATGTGGAAGGCTTGCGCAAATACCTTTATAAATGTCCAACACGACTGAATTATTTCTTGAGATGACCACCCTGTACATTTTTCAATAAAATTATAAGGGTGCATATGCCAGATATTATTGCCATCTGTCACATTTTCAATCCCTCATTTACGCAATGGAGTGGAAATATAGTGGTGGTTAACAAAATTTTCATTTTTTTAAAATTTTTCAAAAATGTTGGTTAAAAAATTTTCAATATGTATTTCTTCTGAAATAGGTTTAGAATGTCATGAAACGTAGACATTTTCAAATTTGAGCAAATAAAAAAAAACCCATCTATTTTAGTGGTAAAAAATATTTTTTACAAGTTTTGCAAGTTTTGTTCCATCATCTATTCTACAGCAATTAAAAATTTTTAAAAAAATGTTTTTCTTTAAATATGTTTAGAATGTCCTGGCCAGTGGATTGTCTGTGGGGGGGGGGGGTGTACATTAAAGGTCCCCTTTTGAGATTTTTCCCGAATAACTTGAAAACCACGCCCTCTAGCGAAAAAGTGTCTATATACAATGTTAAACTACATGAAACTTCCTACAAATAAGTTCCTATTAATTTTTTTCTAGGATCAACACTTTTTCCAAATTTTTTTCCTTCAATCACAATCAAAAAATTTTCAAAAAAAAAAAATTTTTTGGAATAGGTTTAGAATGTCACGAAATGTGAAAGTTTTAAATTTGAGTCGAAATTTTCTTTTTCATTATCTATTCCCTTTAGACGGTCCACCCTGTATATTTTCCAGTGAAAGTCTAATCATCTCTTCGGTGACAGTAGTGTTAGTGAAAATCCTGCAATTAGCATGATCTGAAAAATGAAAATCCGCAAAAATCTCGAAGGGTGATTTTTTCTCAGATAAAATATTTCTCTTCGATATGCGATTTTTCCACCCTCTGTATCTCGTAAAGTGTTGATCCTAGAAAAAAATTAATAGGAACTTATTGGTTCGAAATTTCTTTTATTTTAATATTGTATATAAATACTTTTTTGCTAGAAGGCTAGGTTTTCGAGTTATTCAAGAAAAACATGAAAGGGGGACCTTTAAACTACCAGCTACCCCCCCGCAGACCATCCACTGGTCAGGACCTTTTTTAGTATGTTGTTCTGGGCACTCCCCCCATAGACCAGTGCCAATAATTTTTTAGGAAAAAAAAATTCTTAGCAGTATATGGGTGGTGGGAAAATTTAAAATTAATGGTACATAAATGAGGAAAAACCGATTTGACAGCAACAGATAACCGGAAATGGGTTGGGGGTGTGAAAAGGTGTGTTCTTAGGGGTAAAACATGTTTTTTACGATTTCTGGCAAAAGTAGACCTGCCATCGAAAAAAGTTTAAGCTAAAAGTTATAGATAATTTAGCGATCTACAACTTTTATTTGAACCATTTTTTACACAACCTCAAAAATATTGAGAAAAACGTAAAAAATCATTGAAATTGATTTAATGTAAAATACGTAATAAACTTATATTTAATGTGAGAGTGCCCATGAGGCATAAAAAAAATGTTTCTTAATTTCTTAGCTAAAATTATTGTCTAAACATTTTGGTTTTCAGTAGTCCAAACCTTAAACGGTTAATTAAAGTTTCCTCATTACATATTACATTAAAGTTACCGTCTTGCAGCACTTTCAACACTTCATTTAAATGAACAATGAAAAACCAATGGTTTTTGGCGTTTTTCTCATTATTTTTGAGGTTATGTAAAAAAAAACGGTTCAAGTAAAAGTTGTAAATCTCTCAATTATCTATAACTTCTATATTAAACTTTTTTCGATACGATGTTCACTTTTGTCAGAAATCGTAAGGAACCACGTTTAACCTCTAAAAACACACTTTCTCGCACCCCCACCCCACTTCCGGTTATCTTTTGCAGTCCAATCGATTTTTTCTCATTTATATACCATTAATCCTAAATCTTCTTACCACCCATATACTGCGAAGAATTTTTCAGATTTTTGGCCACTGAAAACCGGTTTGGCACTGGTCTACCAACAAGTATACAGAAATTGGCAACTACACGAATTATTTCCCCTATTTTTCTTCGTTGATTGGACTATAAACTAAAATTTTAACTTCTATTTTTAGTCACGTCGGTAATTTAACAGTTGAAATAAAAATGCAAATTTTGAACATTCTCTTATTTAAACAAAAGCTTTCCACCACACAGATTTAATTCAAAACTTTTTATTACACTTCTTGTCATGTTTACAAATTGCAGAAATAAATTGCAATATAAATACGGTTCCCTAGAAATTTCAGTTTTACTCTACTATTAGTGTTTTGATCGATTTTCGGAAAGCTCGCACATGAATTAACAAATATTTTCCAAACCGTGAAAAAAACATAATAAATGAATACTCTCTCCGGGGTGTACTTTGAAATCCCCACAGTATCAATCATCTTCCATGTATTTACGTTACAAAACGATCTGTCTGTGCTTAGCAAAAATGGCGTGTCAATATAAGAAACATCAGAGGCTTCAGCATCGGATTCCCAACGACACCGCTGTGATTTATACGAAAACTTGGTGATATCACTTTCTCTTTGTTTTATACATCCAACATGGGTATGAGCCATCGAAAGATTGCTTTTAACCCCTCCGATATTCTATTAAATTAGTTTATTATGCCATATCCAAGCCGACGTGGATAGTTTCTGTTTTTGAAATCAGAGCTATTCAATTCGAATGTATATTGATTATGCTTTTATTTCAATCATTTTGAAAGCGGGCTCGGGCCCCGGGGATTGAAAAAAGTAAATTATGGTAATAATATGAGGAAACCCCACAAATAATGCTATAATATGATCGTATCTCTTTGATATATCGTGGGTTTTTGTGTTGTATAACGGTCTCTTGGTTTTATTAAATTTATATTCATGTCGTATTATTTAATAAATTTTATTTACTTATGGATTTTGTTGACCTTTTCTCTCTTTTGTCGTAAATAAAGAGGATTCGCTTGATTTTGGGATTCCAAATATGTACATATGTTTTGTGATTTATATGTTAAAGTCAATTTTGCAGTTATTATAAAACAAAAAGGTGGGCAATCTTTGTCCTATACCTTATAATTAAATATTAATCACGAAGAAATTTTAACTAATGTATTTCCATGATTTGCATTACCTAAGTAGAATGGTTGAAATCATGAATAAAATTCACAAATTTGTATAAATCTTGGATACCACCATAAGAGGTTTTATGGTAATAAAGCATACAGAAGCATGGTACTTTATAGTTTGATTCAAGTTCATTTGCACGAAATAATGAATGGAACTTCATGTTGAATCGAGCAAAGTAATTTTAACATTTTTATAAATACAAAATTAAAACAACATAAGAAATTGTAATATGTTTTTATACCAATAAAATGTATTATCAAAATAAAGTCCCATATTCCATTAACAAATTCGATACGGTGGCAAACAAACGTCCAATCCCAGAATTACAGACACCCAAGTTCAAAGATGAAGTTACCGAAAGTTACCAACGAGTCACTTGTGATCTTAGGTGAATTTGCAGGGAAAGTGTTCTGTGCTCAGCTGTGCCTGAAGCTATTTTAACTTTTCAAACAATTGGCACATTATCACAGGATTTAACAGCGCCTGACTTTCATAAAATTAATGGACTTTAAAGATGAAACAATAAAATTTTAAAACGGCCTACTTAACAAGATTAATTGTCTCTACAAAGAAATTACACAGCTGATTTGGAATAATAAATGGTTCCGTTTTTAACGTTCTCCGCGATACAGCAGGGTAAAAAATATCCAAGGAGATAGACAAATACATTTTTCAACTATTTACTATTTTTAAATGTGCCGAATACAATATACTCTGTTTTTGGTTTCGAAGTATTCTCCCGAATTAATTTATTGGCCACATTAATTGGTACATTCTGTAATCGCCAAACAGGAAGAAGCCGCCTATCGCAGATTATATACTACCCGTACTTTCTAAAACCGTGACAAATACTACAACGTCACAGCGAGATTCGTTAGTTGTCGTTCGCGCTCGGTGAGTGATGGTGTTATTGAACCCAGTAAAACGATCCCTTTGAAAAAATATCCAATTTACTATAAAAGTAAATTCAGACAAAAATCCCATGAAAAAATCATATTTGAAACACTAATTAGCTATTTGTATGACAAGGGAGAAAAGTGCATAATTTCCTCCGGCGGATAGTTTGATGCCCGACGCGAAGCGGAGGACATCAATATGCAAGGGAGGAAATGGCACTTTGCTCCTGTGTAATACATATGATTTTTTCTACGACCATTTACAGTGTTTTTTACATTGGTTTTACATATATTTTATTATATTTTCTTATGCATGACAATCAAAAAACCAAATATGTCAAAATGTCATAACAGGTATTAATTTAGATAAGTAAATATTTAAAAAAATCCAAATACATGGAACGTTGCTAAGGTTGCTTCTTGTTTTCAAAATAAACAAACTTCCAAAAAGTTTATAATAATGTATTCCGAATGTGAAGATGAAGTTCCTCAAGATATTCTGGAAGAAGCAAACGTGGTTTCGTTAAATCTATTACCGTTAAAGTCTCGTGAAAAATATGAAAAAGAGTACCAGCTAATTAAATGTTGGATGGAGACTAGGCAAATAAGAAAAATATGTGAAGAAGTGGTCTTATTTTACTTTTCCAAAAAATGCGCCGATTTGAAGCCTTCAACATTATGGAGCAAATATAGCATGTTGCTATCTACACTCCAAATTAAAGACAATATCGACATTAAGTTTCCTAAATTAGTAGCTTTTTTTAAAGGAAATCTGCTGGATATAAAGTCAAGACTCTGACTTTTTTAAGGAAGGATATCAACAAGTTTATTGCAGAAGCTCCAGATGAAACTTACTTACACATGAAGGTAAGATTGATCGTTATTGTTGAATAATAAATAAAAACGTAACGCAGCATTTGTTATTAGAAAGTATATATAAAAATGACAATTAAGTGACATTTTAGGCAGTTGTCATAAGTCCATTTTCCTTTTTCAGGTCGTGGTTATATTTGGAATTGCTGGAGCATGCCGTAGCGATGAATAAGTTAATATGGTACTTGAGGATAACAGTGATAATGGCGATATTTTGGTGGTGCAAATACCTGACTCAAAAACTAATATCAAAAGAACATTTACAATAACAAATGAGATTTTAAACGGATTATCTGTCTTGGATATGTAAAGAAAATATCTGGACTGTAGGTCCCCTAAAACATGTAATTTTAGATTTTTTGTAACTTATGCTAAAGGGAAATGTACAAACCAGGTAATTGGCAAAAACACAATTGCCAAAATTTCATACAGAATAGCAATATTTTTAAATTTGGACGATTCGAAAGGCTATACTGGACACAGTTTCCGCCGTACTTCAGCTACGTTATTAGTCAATGCTGGAAGTGACATTCTCACTCTAAAAAACATGGGGGATGGCGAACAAACGCAGTAGCAGAAGGGTACTTAGATGATTGTATTTCTAAAAAATGTGAGGTAGCCAGCCAAATAATTACGGGAGAAAGTACTACTTCAAGTACCAAAAACCGTTGTCGTGTTTTTGAAAATTTTGTTTCTACAAGTACTTCATCAGCGTCCAAGACTTCAAACAGGAACTGATTTCCACCAGCAGGGCCAATATTTCTTCAGGGGGAATCTCCATTAGTAATTTAACTACCTAATTGTACCACAAATTTTAACAATATTTAGTTACTGATGTTAATATAAACCTTGATTTAAACTGTTTTCAATTTTTATAAATAAAAATAAGTAATAAAAAATCTGTTTCAAAGAAAAGCAAAACTGTACATTTTGAGGAAGTTTGTGTATCAATAAAAGAAGTCTATACACTACTATTACAGCTATTTGAAGTTTTTACTTGTTTGCTTCCAGAGGGAGCCAAAGTATTTTCCTCCCTAGGGAGGCAAAGTATTTTCCTCCCGAGGGAGGAAAAGTACTATTTTGCTCCCTGAAATGAGGGAGCAAAATAGTATTTTCTATGTAGAAAAAAGACTTATAACCACCTTTGGCATCTTTTATCAAAATCTGCGTAAAAAAGTACTGCACTAAAAATTACCAAAAAACCATATTTTTTTCATCTTAAGGACGATGGTCAATTGCCTGTGGGTTCCGTCATTAGAATTTTCTAAGGTACTAAAAAATTGACTTATTAAAAATTTCAAGATGCAAGGGGCAGAAAACCGGAGCCGCCCGACAAACTTATCAAAAGTACCACGAATTTGGTTTTCCGGAAGTACCACGAATAAAACCACACATGGCGGAACATACACATTTTTGAACATACCAAAAATTTAGTTTTTCGAAAGTACAATAAAGAGACAAAGCGGAAAACCGCTCCTCGAGATGAATTTTTCGAAAGTACCACGAATTTGGTTTTCCAAAAGAACTAAGAATTTAGTGGTTCACAGAGCGATCCTGAGTCAGGATGTAGCGAGTAGCCATTTTAAACGCCAAAATTTAAGAAAAAATCAATGGGACGGTTTTTCCAATAAAAACCAAAATAGTTTTCCTCAAAGAGGGAGAGCATAATCCTTGTCGAAACTACTAGAATGTACCAAAAATTAGTCAAAAAATTTTAAAGTCGGAGAGTCGATTTCGACGAACTCAAAATACTTTTTATCCCGGCTCAGGCAGACATCGCCATAGTAGTCGCTCGAAGGCGAGTCGATGGAAAAAAAAAATTGGGTTCGATGCCTTTAGTATGTTTAAGCGGGGCACAGACTGAAGCGGTGGCGGTAGCGGTACGGTAGCGGTGGCGATCTTTTATAAGCCACATAGTTCAATAGGAGTTTTCAGACCAACGCGCGGCTTGCTGGTGGTCAGAGCGGTACGTCCACGTTCTACAGCGCGGTAAACTTACGGTGGCGGGCAAACATAGCCGGTTATATTTGACCGCAGGCCGCTGATAGTAAAGTTAAAAAAAGGCAGACGAACAAATAGAAATGTTAATTGCTTACGCAAAAAATCATCAAATTCATCCATTCTAAGTTGTGGATATAGTCTGTGGAATTCTCCATATTCTTTGCGATTCAAGTTGATCTCATGAACCCATATGTTTCTGGTTTTTTTTCGCCTAAAATTTTTTGTAATAATTGAAAATGCATATAATAAAACACTAAAGTTTTGTCTTACTTTCGCTCCTGTTCTTCGTCTATTAAAGCTGCTAGAAGTATTACTTCTTCTTCCAAATGCTCCATATTCATGAGTGTTTTTTTTTTACAATCAATGCCACGCCACCGCTTCAATGTGTCCGGGTTCGTACCGCCTCACGATCGCCACCGCTACCGTACCGCTACCGCCACGGCCACCGCTTCAGTCTGTGCCCCGCTTAAGGGAGGTAACGGCTTGCCGAGTGGTGGTGCTATTTGATGTTTGCTTTATATACATTAGATAAGTACTGAATATTTATATTTTTTACAATTCATGAATTATTTCAATAAATGAAAATATATTTTGAATTCGATTTCTTATTGATCCACTAATTATAAGATTTGTGGCCGACGTGCGATTCTGTGGCGTGAGCCGGACGGACAATTACTTACCGCGGGTCACCTTTGATTCCGTCACGTCTATGTACTCATAGAATCCATCGACGGTCTTAATTATTAAGAAATGTTACTGAGAAAGTGCTAATTATAAGATATATTCATTAAAAGTGCACCGCCCGACATAAGATTTCGATGGAGAAAGCAGACTGTAGCAATCACAGTAAATATAATTTTTTCTATTTTCGTCTTGGGGAGTCTGGAGGGTAACCTGAATCCCCTTGCGAGTAGTGTTGATAGGTATCGTGCGGCAACACGGCTCCGGCTTAAATGATATAAAATCCTTGTCGTGTCTAACAGACCCTACGAATAATTAATACTTCAATGACCAAATACATAAAATACAGCAGTACGCTGATACTAAAGTTTTATTAAATTAAAATATTATAGCACTAAACACCTCTTATAAATTTTCTCAAAAATCTCACAAAGGTGTATACTTAATTTGTTGGATGTCGCAAAACTAAACGGTCATGTTTATGCCAAATAGAAAAAAAAAACTGACACTATGATTAGCAAATACAATCCGGGCTGAAAGTTGCGGAGATTGTCGAATTTTTTCCGTGCTTTGCAGATTTAATTTATGACGGTATAAAACGGCGTTGGGTTGTAAACCTGTTTTTATGATGGCAATAAAGCGGTCGAAATAGGTTTAGTCCAGTACAGCGGAGAAACCGTCCTACTTGATTAATCTGACCTGTATGGTAACGTGCGTGCGGTGCGTTTATTTGCGTGCCGCTTACTTTTCCGCCTCGAATTACCGGTATTATTCACGGAGCCACCACGAAATCACAACGCGGTAAGACTAAGATGAATGTGTGTGCGCGAAGTATACAGTTTATTAAATCCACTGATGCTTCCAGACACACATGGACCAATTGAAATAGTGTAATACGCTGTTATAGTTTGAAGGTATAGTATAGTGTTATAAAACGAGTGCGTATGGGCGATTCTCCACAAAGACTACTTTTTCAAAGCTTCGGTTATAAAAACTAAAAACAATTTAAAAAAGCGTTCTAATTATAAAATTTTATTAAAATATTTATCTAAACAGAAATTGTACTTTTGGAACACATTTGATTTTTTGTATTATGGGATTTAAAACAGATTTAAAAAAAATGCATGCAGAGGAATTATTTACGAACAGAGGAATAACGTTATCTTAAATTTCTCGTGGAAATAAAAACTAAGCACAAGACTCCAAAAAACATAATACAGGGTGTCCCAGAATCGAGTTCCCGGATGGGAACCTGTGATTCCTGAGTTCATATTGCGTCTGTATAACCCAACTTACCTTAGTCCAAAAATGCATCTCTGAGGAAGTACATCCTCATCCTCTTAAAGTGAGATCGAAAAAAATATTTTTTTCCAATAATTTCCGTTATACCGGGTGTAACAGGATCACGGTATACCCCCCTTTTCTCCTATAGTTTTGAAGATGATTGATTGAAATTTAACATATGCTACATACATAATAAACGGCACTTTTTGACATACAATTAATTCTTTTCCACTTCTGGTTTCGTCGGAGGTAACACTAACTTTCGATTTTTAAATGGAACACCCTATATATTATTGCATTTTTGAATTCTGTATAATTTTCTGAATCCAACGATGCCAAATATCAATTTTTTTATCATATAATTTTTAGTTTAGAAATCCCGTTAAAAACACTGATTTATGAGCAAATAAAATTCACCAAAATTGTTTTTGGGGCAAAACTCATTTTTTTCAAATGGAACCCATGTCGGTACCCTGGTGCCATTTATTACTACTATTAATAAGGAATTTATTTACATGTCGTATTAAAAGGTGCGATAAATACAAACAAAATTACAGCTAAAAGATAACAGGAAAATACAATGTTATTCTAACTACCCACATAAGGTGGTTTTAGAATACAAAAAATTAACACAAAACATTACAACAGTTGTTCAAAATGCTGTCCATTAGCGTCAATGCACTTCTGAACTCGCACAGCTGTTTCTCGAAGAACGTTCGGCAATTGCTGGGCCGTTATGCTGTTAATTGTTCGTCTTACTCGTACTCAGGTCTTCGCGGGTTATAACAGCGGTTGCATAGACAATATTTTTTAAATGACCCTAAACAAAGAAATCAAGGGGCATTAAATCAGGTGACCTTAGAGGACACCTCACAGGACCATTCGTCGAAATTCCGAATCTCTGTTGAAGGTAATCAATTACTATCCTTGAATTATGGGGATTATGTTGGAAATACATTCCCTGTCTTTAATCTAAAGGTAACTCATCTAAAATGTCCTCAATCTCATTTTCCAGGAAGCTCGAGTATCTGGCACCAGTCAGAGGTTCTTCAAATATTATTGGACCAATGATTCTACTACCGATTATTCCAAGCCAAACATTGAAACCGAACCACACTTGAAAGTTGCCCTCCCGTAATAAATTTTTATTTCCTAAAATCAGTTCCTAAAAAACATTGTTTGGCTGCATGTTATTACACAAAATCCAATTGTAATATTCCATCCTACGTTCGTAATCATTTTCGTACAAATGCTGGTGCAATTGTTATTTAAAAGATTTATAGTGGTATTTGTGCAAAATTCGGCTTACTGTTTGGTGACTGATGTTCAATTCAAACCCAACTCGCCTTACAGAAACAGTCTTATCAACTTCTATTCGAGCCAAAACATTAATTTCCGTTCCTTCCTTAATAATGAAGTTTTCTTCAGGATCAATGTTGGGCTCTCTTCAGAATTGGTTTTCAACATGTTTAAAATAATTTTTCGCTGGATATTGTCTATCAGGATATCGTCGGCCATAAAGGTCCATAGCTGCATATTGCATTTTTTTTACTTTCCCCATAAATAATTAACATGTCCACTTTTTCTTCTCTTGTATAAATTTGCGGCATTTTGAACACAATTAACAAGAATTTTAAACAATTTTTAAAGACACAATAAAAACACCGTTAAACCAACAAATGTTTGGCAAGCTAAATATTTCACTGTTTTCAAAGCCACCTTAGTTACTTCTTAACATTTAGTTAGAACAAAATTGTATTTTCTTATTTTCTTTTAGCTGTAATTTTGTTTGTGTTTATCGCACATTTTAATATGACATATGAATAAATTTCTTATTAATAGTACTAATAAATGGTACCACGGTACCGCTATGGTTCCATTTGAAAAAAATGAGTTATGCCCCAAAAACAATTTTGGTAAATTTTATTTGCTCATAAATCACGTAATTTAGTGTCATTAACGGGATTTCGATATTTTTAGCATTACATGGGTCATTTAGAATAAATCGGAACCGTCATGGCACACTTCAATGGAAAACTAAAAATTATATTATAAAAAAAAATGATGTTTGAAATGTCACTTATTTGGCATCGTTGGATTCAGAAAATTATGCAGGATTCAAAAATGCAATAATTATTAGAGCGTTCCATTTAAAAATCGAAAGTCAGTGTCACTTCCGGCGAAACCGGAAGTGAAAAAAAATCCTTCTTTCCTTCCTTGAGGGACTCCAGTTTTCATTATTTTTGTTGTGCTATGAGCGTTAGATATTTTAACTTGTTGTGGTCTATTGGCTAGGAATTCTCTGAATAGGTCATCATATATTCTTCAACATTTCTCCTAAACTATGATATCATCATTTTTATAATACTTTCAAAAACAAAAACTTTCATTATCAAAATGCACGTAGTTTAAGGTGGTGGCAGCCAGAGAACATGACTTTCAAATTTAAATGGTTAGAAAAAATTATGAATTATATATTACTTCCACATCCACGTAGTGGATTGGAAGCATAGTAATCATAAAATATTTTTCATTTTTTTTTTCTCGAAATAGGTTTAGAATGTCATGAAACGTCGAGATTTTAAATTTGAATGAAAAAAAAATTCTGTCTGCCTGTCTTTTTTTGTCCGCACGTTTCCTCTGGAACGGTTTAAGATATTGACCTGAAATTTTGTACACGTATATATTATAACGAGATCTGGAACTGGATTGTTTTTTGAAGATATCCGGTGAAGGGTTGGGGGTAAATAGGGGTAAATGAGGGGAAATATGTAAAGCCAGCTGACAAGAGTACAGAAACTTGAAATTCGATGTATGTATACAAGCTAAGGCCACAACATTTTTTACATTTTTCAGACTAACTTCACTATTTATTTATAGCAGGACGTTATGAGGTAAATGCAGCGCTTTCTCCCTCCAAAACACAAACAATACATCGTAATCTTCACGCCCACTGAGCAGACAATATTCTCCACGCCCACTCAGCGGATCATTAACCTGTGTCCGTCTATCTGTCTGGGCGACCGTCCGTCACGCTTCTCTTAAGCACGGTAACCTAAACCAGTGTTTGCCCATCAAGATGGCATCACTGGGAGATCATTAAGATGATAAATGTATCAAGTATACATAAAAAAATCACGTATATTTAAAGAAAACTGCGGAATATTCAACAAATATACACGAAATTCAATAACCCAAAGAAGAGTATAATCTAGTAACATCTAGTTTAAATACGCTTTTAAAACTACAGGCTGTCCTTATTTTCATTATCTGCATCCTCAAGTCAGAGAGAACATTTAAGAATGTCTTTATATATTTACTCAGTTTGAAGTAAGTGCATGAATATAATATGAGATCCTCAAATTTATTTATAACTTCTCGTTTCAAACTTACCAAATTGATAAAATATTCAACAAATTTAAATTCTATAGCAAAATACTCAAGGGAAATAAAATCGTCGAGATATTGTTTTTGTATAGTTTCCGCAGACATATATTTAAATATACTTATTAGATTTGATCGATTCAACATGAAAATCCTCTTCTGAAGTATACATGCAGAACATAACTTCTTGTTTCTTTATTTGTATATGTAACTTTGTACGCTATTATAAGATGTTCAGATCATCAAAGGGAAATACAGAGCTGTTGTGAAGGGAAGTCAAAACGCTTTTTGGAATTCTAATGTCCATGTGTTTTTGACGCAACATTTTCCGTTTAGAGCATAAATAATAAATAAGTAATTATGCATGTATGTCGATTCCATTTTTTGGAAGTGTATATGCAAGGTCTAAAGATATAAACTTTATAGTGCAGTAAAAAAAGCATTTTAATTTGCACAGTGTGGATGCAGAAGGATTATGATTTTATCCTATTTGGGGTATCACCGGAAGTATATTCCAAAGTTTTGGACCTCGAAAACCTTGCGCTACTTTTTCTATAAACAATTAAACATTTTTACCGCATTTTTTGAGCTTAAAATGTGATTAACTCCGGTTCTATAAGTCGGATGGGGCAAACTAAAAATCAGTTTCTTCGTGATGAAATTTCCAACAAATTCCCGTTGGTTTCAAGTCCATGAAATACGTACATAACCTACAGAACTGAAAAAACTAGGGAAAAAACTGTTTTTTCATTTTACTGGCCAAGACCGTCAACTAGACCAATTTGCATCAAACTTTCAGAAAATATACTTTTTGATGTAATAAAAAGACCCTGAAAAGTTGGTGTCAAAATATTGAACCCGTGCAACCACAACTTCTCAGCTGGCTGCCGAGGAAGCTATGAAAGCGTAGCAACTAGTTAGCTCAGGGCTGGTCGAGGGTCACTAGGTGGCGAGAAGAGTTATATATTTTTGTTTCTTAACAATTATTTGCTTGTCAAATTTACTAAACAAAACTTTAATAAACTATACAAATTTGGACGCCAGCGTATTCAGTAAATAACACTCTTGCAAACTTTATCAGGGGGAGAAAACAATCAAAATCAAATATAAAACAAATAATATATTAACATAAGTATAAAAGAGTGAAAATTTTACAACACTTTACAATTTAGTAGAAATATTAATGGTGAAATTTGATTTAATTAGTTAAACAACAAAAATTTAGTTTAGAAAAAAAATTAAATTTGAATATTAACAAAAAAATTACAATGAAACGATCAACTGGTTTACAAATTATCTTCTGACCAAAAGTTGAATTTTGCACATAAATTTGGCTACTTAGCTTAGCGGAGACGTGGAATCCCGACGAGGTCTGTTCCTGAAGATGGCCACGGGTACCCGGGAAGGACGTAATATTCAGGTCCTGACAACGCTGATTTCCAGGAGACGCTGCGTCGGAATAGTATCCAAATTTATGTGCAAAATTCAACTTTTGGTCAGAAGATAATTTGTAAACCAGTTGATCGTTTCATTGTAATTTTTTTGTTAATATTCAAATTTAATTTTTTTTCTAAACTAAATTTTTGTTGTTTAACTAATTAAATCAAATTTCACCATTAATATTTCTACTAAATTGTAAAGTGTTGTAAAATTTTCACTCTTTTATACTTATGTTAATATATTATTTGTTTTATATTTGATTTTGATTGTTTTCTCCCCCTGATAAAGTTTGCAAGAGTGTTATTTACTGAATACGCTGGCGTCCAAATTTGTATAGTTTATTAAAGTTTTGTTTAGTAAATTTGACAAGCAAATAATTGTTAAGAAACAAAAATATATAACTCTTCTCGCCACCTAGTGACCCTCGACCAGCCCTGAGCTAACTGGTTGCTACGCTTTCATAGCTTCCTCGGCAGCCAGCTGAGAAGTTGTGGTTGCAAATTGGCGCCCCACGTTGGGCGCCAATTTGCAACCACAACTTCTCAGCTGGCTGCCGAGGAAGCTATGAAAGCGTAGCAACCAGTTAGCTCAGGGCTGGTCGAGGGTCACTAGGTGGCGAGAAGAGTTATATATTTTTGTTTCTTAACAATTATTTGCTTGTCACATTTACTAAACAAAACTTTAATAAACTATACAAATTTGGACGCCAGCGTATTCAGTAAATAACACTCTTGCAAACTTTATCAGGGGGAGAAAACAATCAAAATCAAATATAAAACAAATAATATATTAACATAAGTATAAAAGAGTGAAAATTTTACAACACTTTACAATTTAGTAGAAGTATTAATGGTGAAATTTGATTTAATTAGTTAAACAACAAAAATTTAGTTTAGAAAAAAAAATTAAATTTGAATATTAACAAAAAAATTACAATGAAACGATCAACTGGTTTACAAATTATCTTCTGACCAAAAGTTGAATTTTGCACATAAATTTGGCTACTTAGCTTAGCGGAGACGTGGAATCCCGACGAGGTCTGTTCCTGAAGATGGCCACGGGTACCCGGGAAGGACGTAATATTCAGGTCCTAACAACGCTGATTTCCAGGAGACGCTGCGTCGGAATAGTATCCAATACTTTTAGGATAACTCCAAATATTCAAGTTATGCCTTGTGCCTTGCTTAAATGGTGGTTTGGTCCAGGATTTTACATGAAAAAGGGGAATGTAAAGAACCAGTTGATAATATAAAAACTTTAAAATGGTGGGAAAAAAGAGATACAAGAAAACTACAAAAAACTATGGTGACGAAGGTCACTGCAAAACCAAACTATCAGCAATTGAATAAAAAACCTGAGTCTTGATAAAATTTTACTTTACTCTACTACTGAAAATGTATGAATAAACTACTGATTAATATAATATATGAAATTAATAAATAAGAAAACTCTACTCTCATGAAATTTTAGCCGTTTACAAAATGGCTGACTGGTTATGACCAAAAACTTGAATGAAGGTAACAAAATTTAGTTAGAATTAGAGAGAAAATATCTGAATTACTATCTGAAAAAAACTAATACTGTAACAAATATAGCAAACAGAATTATGGGTTTAATCTCCCAAAAAAATTAACTAATAAAAAATGATATCTTAACCTCTTGTACTAACACGAGGTTAACTAAATGCGACAAAATGACTTTGGGTTTCGACTTTTAATGAGATAAGATTGTCTACACACGATTAAGAAACAAAGATTCTAATTTATCCTTTGATTAATTTCCGAGTTTAATCCTCGTACAAATAATCTAAATAATGACAAACACCACGGTATTGTGTCTCAAGCGACCACAAAATACAAAATTGCCGCGATAATTAATGAATTGGCATGTGTCCAAATGGACGCCGACATCACACAAACATGTGTGTTAATAAAATTAATTATTATACGGAATATCCTTTAATTCCCAAAAATAACTATACAGCAACGTTAACTCAATAATATGACATCATTTAATAATCAAATATATTCAAAATATCAAAGGATTAAAGAAATAAACGTGAAAATTCGTTAAAGAACAAGTAACAAGTCTGCACTCACCTAGGTCGAAATCAAAAGTGAACTAGCAGGGATATTTCAAATGATGCTTCTACCGCGTTTGCGCACTTGTTGACTTCCGGTCGTTATTTCGGCGGGTAATTCAAATTTTATTTAGCACGGGTGCTTAAACGAAAAAATAATTTTTTCGTTACACCCGTTGGCCAAAATTGCATTTGTTATCTAAAATTTAAAATGCCCTCCATTTTATGTCATTAGGTCTAAAATGATTTTTTTTTTTTCAAAATGTACATCTCGACGCCAGCTTTCGAAAGCAATTTAAATAAATGTAATTTTGGCTACTTATTATACATTTTTTTATAACTCAAATAACAACAATTGCATTTTCTCAGCCATTTTGAAAATAAAAATAAAATTATTTATCAGATATGTCAAACACACTTCAACATTCACCTATATACAAATACAATGTGCAACAATTGTAATCTACTAGGAAGTCAGTGAGATATATTTTCTTGCAGCCTTAATAACATAAGGGTCATATACTTAGAATAAATGTCTTTGTTTTTCTTTTTCTATATGCTTATATTATTATGATTTATGCATATTTGCCTCAACTACTATTTTACTGTTTTCTTTTAGAACTCTAACCTATATCTAATACTTATCCTCATGTTCTGTAGTTGGGTATCTTATCTGTAGAATGGTGTAATTTAAATAAATAAATAAATAAATAAATAAATTGGGCTATAAATATACATTATATGATAGGCGAATGGAAAGAATTCAAGGAAAAAAAGTACACCCCATCTTTTATAAATACCCTCATAGTATTATCATTAGTTGTGTATTTTTACGATGTACTCCTGATTATCCCCGTCGAAAATCTGGAAATCACAACACGCAAAAAGACAAGATAAATCATTTGCATGCAAGAAAAATATTTGTAGAGAAAACCGCAATATTCCGGCAGATCGGAGAGGAAATTGCAAGCGTTACTTTTCTAGAATCAACATCCCAGCAGGCGCATCCGTATATTCGTATTTTCGCACGGTGGCATATCCAGGGAGCCCTACCCAGCAAAAAACCCACCGGGTTATGCTTAAATAAACGGACAGAATTTCTTATACAGGGTTCCGGAATTCAGGCCGTATTTCACACAAACCGACGATATATGTTGACAGGACTCATCTCTATACGTGACTGCAGAAAAAAACCCTCATATACCAAATAAATTTGATGTGTACTTCACTTTATAACTTTGAAATGGACACATCCCGCAGCTCCCTGTAGATGTGTTTAATTTGAACCGTGAACAAAGATACAATAAGTTATCATCTTTTCCTTAGGAAACATTTAAGGAAAAGCGATATTGCAAACATTGAGAACAGTTCTAAAATAAACGCAGACGAGTTTACAGGGCTGTCAATAATTACTACAACCGTACATTATAATAAGAATAAAGAACAATATGTATTTGTCCTTTAGATCGTTGTACATGATAACGGATAAATCATTGTGTATTACACCAATTGCATGTTTAAAAATGATTTATTATTTGTTTGCTTATAATTGTATTGAAACATTCTTTATAGGATTTTGCAAACAGCAGAAAAATTAACTATCTATAAAAGAAAAACTTTGAGTAGAAATATTAATGAAATCTTTGCATTCTTTCGATAACCTGAATTCTGGTTATGCTAGCAAATTAAAATCCTAAAATGAATTTGTCTAATTTCTTATTTGACAATTCTCATTCTAACACTAGCATCCACACAGTCCCCTACGGCCATGCAGATTAAACTAGTATCCACATAACCCCCTACGATTATGAAGATTAAGTTAAAAATGAGAACAAAGACCTAAAATGAATTTATTTATCTACCTTGTCTTAAAAAATTTTTCATTCCAATGGATTACATTTTCATGAAATCTATCATTCTGTTTCCTGGAAATGCTTAGCCTTTGAAACGTTTTTCGCCCTTATTCTGGAGCTCATCAGAAAGACATAAAGCCATTCATAAAGATGTTTCATGCAAAACCAAGACAATTTCTATGAATAAGTGTGAAATGATTATATTTGATATTGACTGATAAAAACAACCTCACCTATCTATTAGCTAACTAGTATTGGAGCCTATATACTCTATGCATGTTTAAAAATGATTTATTATTTGTTTGCTTATAATTGTATTGAAACATTCTTTATAGGATTTTGCAAACAGCAGAAAAATTAACTATCTATAAAAGAAAAACTTTGAGTAGAAATATTAATGAAATCTTTGCATTCTTTCGATAACCTGAATTCTGGTTATGCTAGCAAATTAAAATCCTAAAATGAATTTGTCTAATTTCTTATTTGACAATTCTCATTCTAACACTAGCATCCACACAGTCTAGTGTTAGAATGAGAATTGTCAAATAAGAAATTAGACAAATTCATTTTAGGATTTTAATTTGCTAGCATAACCAGAATTCAGGTTATCGAAAGAATGCAAAGATTTCATTAATATTTCTACTCAAAGTTTTTCTTTTATAGATAGTTAATTTTTCTGCTGTTTGCAAAATCCTATAAAGAATGTTTCAATACAATTATAAGCAAACAAATAATAAATCATTTTTAAACATGCATAGAGTATATAGGCTCCAATACTAGTTAGCTAATAGATAGGTGAGGTTGTTTTTATCAGTCAATATCAAATATAATCATTTCACACTTATTCATAGAAATTGTCTTGGTTTTGCATGAAACATCTTTATGAATGGCTTTATGTCTTTCTGATGAGCTCCAGAATAAGGGCGAAAAACGTTTCAAAGGCTAAGCATTTCCAGGAAACAGAATGATAGATTTCATGAAAATGTAATCCATTGGAATGAAAAATTTTTTAAGACAAGGTAGATAAATAAATTCATTTTAGGTCTTTGTTCTCATTTTTAACTTAATCTTCATAATCGTAGGGGGTTATGTGGATACTAGTTTAATCTGCATGGCCGTAGGGGACTGTGTGGATGCTAGTGTTAGAATGAGAATTGTCAAATAAGAAATTAGACAAATTCATTTTAGGATTTTAATTTGCTAGCATAACCAGAATTCAGGTTATCGAAAGAATGCAAAGATTTCATTAATATTTCTACTCAAAGTTTTTCTTTTATAGATAGTTAATTTTTCTGCTGTTTGCAAAATCCTATAAAGAATGTTTCAATACAATTATAAGCAAACAAATAATAAATCATTTTTAAACATGCATAGAGTATATAGGCTCCAATACTAGTTAGCTAATAGATAGGTGAGGTTGTTTTTATCAGTCAATATCAAATATAATCATTTCACACTTATTCATAGAAATTGTCTTGGTTTTGCATGAAACATCTTTATGAATGGCTTTATGTCTTTCTGATGAGCTCCAGAATAAGGGCGAAAAACGTTTCAAAGGCTAAGCATTTCCAGGAAACAGAATGATAGATTTCATGAAAATGTAATCCATTGGAATGAAAAATTTTTTAAGACAAGGTAGATAAATAAATTCATTTTAGGTCTTTGTTCTCATTTTTAACTTAATCTTCATAATCGTAGGGGGTTATGTGGATACTAGTTTAATCTGCATGGCCGTAGGGGACTGTGTGGATGCTAGTGTTAGAATGAGAATTGTCAAATAAGAAATTAGACAAATTCATTTTAGGATTTTAATTTGCTAGCATAACCAGAATTCAGGTTATCGAAAGAATGCAAAGATTTCATTAATATTTCTACTCAAAGTTTTTCTTTTATAGATAGTTAATTTTTCTGCTGTTTGCAAAATCCTATAAAGAATGTTTCAATACCAATTGCATGTTTGACATCATCAAATAGTTCTAACATATAGAAAAAATAAGAAGAGTATAATAAGTATTCCGAGATATACAATATGTCACATTTTTAACACTGTCCTAGAGATAGGAGTGCACCCTGCTACATGGAAAAATATCGCGTAATTTCCTCTACTCAGTTACTCATTCAAAAGATCTAAAATATTTACGTCCTATCAGTATTCTACACAGTCCGTCAAAAGTTATTGAAAAAATTATTAATAATCAAATAAGAGTACTGCACTGCCTTGTTAAGCAAAACCTCCATAAAATATTTTTTTTGTTGAAAATGAGTTAGAATCAGTTTCTTATAGCTGGTATCAAGATCTGCTTACTTACTAAATAAACATCCAGTAAAATACATCTAAATGTGTGTATAGTATATATGATCGCAATTGGAACAGCATAAAAACGAAAACTCGTACTAAAGTACACATCTTCTTTAGTTGACAAATAAAACTCTAGGCATCTAATTAAAGTAAACTTCATATTTCTAAGTCAGATAAAAAATTTCAAAGCTTTGCCTCCTATTACCACTAGGATAGAGCGGGGCATGGATTAAAATAAGAAATTAAGGGAAACTCGCCAGTATCAGTTACAATTTCTAATAAATTACGCCACTCACTCCTAAAATATTTTACGATCTGACGGTCACTACTGTTTACTTAATTTTTTACACACAGACACAATGCTGTAAAAGGGCAAGCAGAACGGCACAGGTATTAAGCAGAGACGGACCGCGATATTTCGAACGAGTTTTGTTATATTTAGAATATATAGGTGCTTCATACAACAGTACAGTGTGTGGTTCAGTGTTTACATTTTATTTTGATTGTGAGTGCCTAGAATGTATAATACTTTAACAGATAAGTGAAATTGCTCTTTGTTTAAGCGTATTTTATGTAGTTGTGTAAAAATATTCCGGCGGATGGTGAAATATTCGAGTGTTTTCCGTTTTTTAGTGGCTGTGGTAAAACAATATTGTGATAATGTTCAGGCCTTGGGAAGATCCTCAACCTAGCACCAGCAGAGAATTTAACGAAGATATGGGAAATGGTAATGGCTCGCAAATTACAAAGAAATGTTCTAGACAATATTTATGCGAACATACTAAAAAAGTAGTTTTAAACGTTTATAAAAATATAAAAGAAGGTGAAAGTGAAAAAGGAGCCGTGGAAAAAACGGCCTACTTAACAGAAATTTCAGAACGGTCTATCTATAGAATAATTAAGGATGTGGTACCTAATCGAAAAGTTAGATCGGATAAAGGAGCAGCACGGGCGTTAGATTCGTCTATGGTGAAATTGTTAAGAGATTTAATTTATAGCAAGTATATGGAAAATGAGGTACCAACGGTGGAATCAATACATATGGAACTGAAAACAAATGGTGCAGTGTCAGTTAGTCAAGCAACACTTCGACGCTGGATAATAAAGATAGGATTTAGGTTCAAGATTATTAATAAAAGGATAGGTATTATGGAAAGCTTCAGAATTGTGCAGTGGCGTAATGAATATTTGGAAAATATAAAGAAATTTCGAAATGAACAACGACCTATTTATTATTTAGATGAAACTTGGTATGATACCCATGATAGAGTGAAAAAAGGCTGGATAGATGGTTCAAAGAAATGTAAAGTTGATATGCCTGCAAATAAAGGAATCAGATTAGTAATTGTACATTGTGGATCAGAAAATGGATGGGTGCATAATGGTCTCAAATTAAGTGGAAAAAAATGGAAGAATCAAACGTTGACTATCACCAAAACATGACTGCGGATATTTTTGAAGCATGGTTTCAGACTTCATTGCTACCAAATATAGAAGAAAACAGCGTAATTGTTTTAGACAATGCTTCGTATCATTCGCGACAAATTGAGAAAATACCAAATGCGGGAACAAAGAAAAAAGATATTCAAGAATTTCTCCGAAAACATAATTTGGAATTTGGAGAAAATTTTAGGAAGAAAGATCTTTTGGAAATTGTTAAGAAGCAAAACTTCCCAAAACAATATGTGATTGATAGCATGGCTAAAGCTCAAGGACATACAGTTTTACGGTTACCCCCATATTTTTACATCTTTAACCTGATAGAACTAATATGGAGTCAGCTGAAAAGAAGTATTCGCAAAAATAACACCTTCCCCAAATTTGATGCCGAAGTAGTCGACCTTATTAAAGCTAAAGTGGGAGAAATAACACCAAGTAATTGGAAAAAGTGTATTCAGCATGTCATTAAAATTGAAGATGAATTTATTAAGTTAGAAAAAAGCATCAGCTCTAATCAAGACCGTTTAATAATATCTGTACATTCAGATACCGATGATGATACCGATTTAGAAAGTGTTTGTGAAGTGTTGAGTGAGTGTAGTGATTAGAGTTTTAAATTAAATGTTATATGTGATTTGATTTAGTGTACATTGTGAATTTATCGTTTCATTAGTGTTTTACATACGCGCAAATGCAATATAACGTGATTTTTATTTATTATATTATATGTATACATATTTTATTTGATAATTATTTATTTGTTTTTTTTTTCAGAACTGAAATTATTTATTTCATAGTTATTTATTTGCTGTCCAGAATTGAATTTATTTATTTCAATTATTTGTTTGTTTTCTAGAATTTTATTTATTTATTTAATCTGGGTTAATTAGATTACGGGTTATTGACATAAATTCAATATTTTCTTTATTTAATGAATTTAAAAATTTACTTTATTTCTTTGACCTATTTTAATAATATCGATAACCTTAACTCTAAACCCACATTTTTTGGCAAGGAATTGCTCGTACCTCCTCGTGGTCCTTGCTAGGCAACAATAATAATTCAATAGGTATATTAAATTATTATTGGCGAAACTGAGCAACAAAAGAATATTTGGTATAATTTTAATTTAAACTAATAAAATTCATCAATGCTCCACAAATATATAAAATATTATTCCTATTTTAACACGAGCAAAACAGAATAATTTTTTTAAATTTATCATTATCACTGTAACAATTAACTATTTATTTATCAACCATACATTAAATTAATTAGATTGTAACTCACGGCACAATAATTTTAAGTACGGTCCTGAGCCGCAATAAATTACGTCGGCTTTGACACTTTTATGGCCGAGTTTTATGGCTTTTTTTGGGTTTCTCGCGCCGTGTTCACTCCTTTGTCGGGAATTTTTAAGTGGTAGTCGGATCAGGTGCTCGTAGACCATAGACGAGAACTGGTGAATATCCGAATTTTTGTTTTTATGCTGTCTCAACTGAGATCGTATATACTATAACGGTATATTATAATACTCCGTATTACCTAAAACACTTCGTAATACGAAATAGAATCACAGTAAACTGTCGCTGTGTTTTTACTTAGTTTAGCAAATATACATTTTTAAGACCTCAACACTAGATAAGGACACAAGCTGGCAGGTAACTTGGAAGTTAACCTCCTTTATCTCGTTTCAACGATTTTGTCATTTATGGGGGTCTTGCTTATCAGGGCAAAGTACATATTGAAAAATTTAAAATTTTATCATCGAATCAGTCAGGTTTTAGATCTGGTCATAGCTTGCTTGTCTAATATTTTTATTGTATGTTATTTTTTGTTGTTATACACAATGTTCTGAAAGTGAACGATAAAACGAATTGAGGTGATGCGGGAGGTTAATCATAATCAGAATAACCATAGTTCAATTTAGCTCGTTCTTAAGTGACGCTGACAGAAACAAATTAACAGCAACTTTTTGTGGATATTTACTTTTGTGAGCATAATACTTACATCTAGTTTATGTGGGTCCCCCATTATTCGTAAAAGAATTTTAAATATACTCTGTTCGCTAATAGGGTCCCGATGTGACGTCACGAACATCTGAACTAAGATGCCGTGGGCTCGTTGGTGTTTTCGAATGCACAGTGACGTCGTTTTGTTTTATATTTTACTTGATGTATATAATTAGATTCATTTAAATGAAATTGAATTATAAGCATATATAATACATCTATTGTAAATTTATAGCAATTTGAGTTAAATAAATAAATTATAACATTGAATTATTTTGGTTTCAAGTAAAAAATATGATAGAGCAAATATTCAAAATACTTAAATAGTTGCAGCTAAATCTTTTTTATTCATTAATAGAATTTTGTCAAATAAGTATATGTAATATTAAAGTAGAAATATGCTTAATAATTATTATGCCGACCCTATATAAAACAAATATGGCAGTAAAATACAAACACCTAGGTACAAGATAAATAACTAAATGTAGTTCTCTTCGTCACTGCCTAATTCTTCCGAGTCCTCATCGTCGCTTTCATTATTAACACTTATAATGAGTGGCGTAACATCTTCAGTCTGAACATCTCGATCATGTCTCCAAAATTCATTTATTTGTATGATCTGGACCAAATTGAGCTCGATACTTGAGGTAAAACCTCATTCTACATAGCAAAAATGGCTTCGTTATAAAACAATCTTTCACTCTCCTCTGCTAAAGATCCAAGTTTCGACTAAGAACACTACATCTTGTCAATTTTTTTTACGTATTTGCGGAGTAAAAACTTTAGCCGTTTTATAAAAATTTGTGGTCTTCCACATAGTACTTTTCTACTGTCATTTTTTTTTAAAGGAAAAGCCATTTTTTAATCACTATATAAACTGGTACGGCCAATGTCAACTATGCTCTAGATTTTAGCTCTTCTAAAAGAATAGCCAAGGAAATATGTTTATGATCAGACACCATATTGTAAATAACATTTTTTATTTCATATTTTACGGCATCGTGTAACTCTGTTTTGGATTTTTTGCGATTCCATTTAGCCGAAGCTTAGGGTTCCACATTTTCTTTGTCGTCTTTAGCTATTTTCCTTACAGCCTTTCCATCGATTTTTAAAGCCTCACCCCCTCGCCTTTGAATAGCTTTTATTGACAATAAAGGTCCACTATTTTCATTTTCCTTTTGAAAATATTCCAACAAATTCAAAACTATGTTTTGGATTTAAAAATTCACCAGGATGCATGTTTACTATTTTAACAATGGAACAAGACTAAAACTGCCCTCTTAGGCACTAATTGAAATATATGCACTATACCTGCACTAACGAGAAAATCGACCCGCCTCTAAAATCGCCAGCCGCATTCGACGACGACATGCGTTACGCAAATTGATTTGACCTTGACTACAAAAATTAAAACTTACGTTACAGATTAGATTGCGAACAACATTTCAATAAAGACAAGGAAGGTTAGAGCTGCGGACGATATTCCTTACACTATACTATCGGGATTCTATCAGTGAACAGACTTTAAATATTACACCTACGCCCTAACCTGGAAGAATAAGTAGGGATTTTTTATTCATAGGTAAGGGACTGACTGCTTTACATCACTCCGAAGAATGGTGTCCATGACGCAAATCCTCGTCGAAAATAGCAAAGCTTCTATGTATACGCATACGCCGAGATTGCTGCATTTATCTGGAGGTCACCAATCCAAGTATTACCCGCAATTAGCGTTGCTTTAACGTTAATTTTTCGCACCGAAATAAAAATACAGTCAAGACGTATCTACGCTTGCTCCTATTATAGTTCCTACTGTGACCTGATAATCGTGCGTTTATTTACATCCGCTTCATCTTCGAAACTGGATTTTATCTGATCCTCATCTTTACTTTTGATAAACAAGGTAAATTATTATATAAAGAAAATGATCGACATATTGTAAAGCCGAGGAATTTATTTTTCCTAAAGAAATAACAGGAACTTATCCCTCCCCGGTGTACTCGTCTTAAGGGATTTAACAAAACAGGCGTGTTGTTTTTTAATTACAAGCCATCATTACATCATTGTTTATGGCCCAACAAAAAAGTGAAACATTTTCGGGACCTCTTTTTGCGGTGCGTGGACCACATGGGCGCCCTTATATATTCGCTTTGAAAAACCCCAATTGTGTCGTAAACTGTTGTAAAACATGAAAAGAGAATCTAATCCATCTCGACGGGCTGAAAGTTCGGGGATTTACGGTGGTGCAGTAGTAAAGCAATTCTAGACTGCTCTCAGCGCGAAACAGATAAGATTGATGTCTCACTTTGGTGACCGCATATGCCGGGCCCTTCCGGCCCCAAGACGCACACATTTAATCGATACAGTTTTGCGAGAATATCGGAACGCGTGAAATATAACGGCGAAGGGAATATGTTTGGCATTCTACACACTACAGGAGTGTCGGATATGAAGATTTTGTAGTTCAGAGGCAGATGGCAAGGCCGTGGAAACTGTCGACTCTAAGGAAATCTTGTAACGGATTTTAGGTACTTCGCTGTCAGATATTTGATTACCCGAGAGTTGTGGTAAATTTATATCCTACAACTGGAACACTAGAACTACTAGAAGCGCCATTTAACGTTTTCTATATTACAGTTAATTTCAACATATTAAATGAAACAAATTCGTTTTGCGCAACTTAGTTCGTATATATTATGCAGTGCCAATTTGAAAATCTTAAAAAAAGACCGACAAAGGAATAGTTCATAACGCCAGCGATGTCGTGAACGTCAACCGAAAATTTTTAGAATCACTTTTTAATTACTGTAAATATTGTTTTACTACTTTATATTAACTGACAAGCATGATGTAAATTATTTATTTATAATAAATAATGTTAGTTTAATGAATAACACCATAAATGATGCAGTAAAAGTAAATGAATAACTATTAACCTACGGCTATGCTACCGGCAAAATTAATATTGAACCAAGAGCCGGTAACAGACTTGTAATGGTGAGCCAGGTAAGCAATCGGCTACTTTCGTTTGAGGTAAGCGCATAACATATCTGGTTAACTATATTCGTATACGGGTATCGTATCTAATATTCAAGCACGATCTCGGTGTTATTCTATCACAAACATGTTTTGTAATGATTTATTCTGGTAGCAACGCTTTAAAGAAAATTTCTAAATTCAGAATAGAAAGGCTATACATAGCGGGTTCTGCAATATGTAAAATTATGTCTGTCTGTTTCTTGTAAGCACGTTAACTTAAGAACGAAAAGTCCGATTGTATTGAAACTTGGACAGTGAGTTAGAGTTAGCTACAGGAAGTACCCTATTGTTTTTGAACAAAGTCGACCAAGAAATAAAAAGTTATTAATAATTTAAATTTATTAAATTCATATCTTTATATTAAATAATATTGCTACATTGCAAAACCAACTAGTTAGGTAACTTAATGGCAGTAAATCTACCACAAATGTGATAAAATTATGGACCAAGCTGCTTTGATTCATCTCGCAGTTAGACAAGGCCGTTGCTAATATAAACAAATACTATTTTTTATTTACGATAAAATGTGGAGAGTATACCACAGAATGTGCAACAATTATATATATAAAAAGTGCAGTAAATCGGCGAGAGTATGATGATTAGCTTGTTTCGATTCTCTTTTTCGAATTGTTGGTTTGTAGTCGTATGCAGGTAACAAGATATATTTTACGAAAAAAAATTTAGATCACTTACCCGCCGAACGCAGGGAGTAACAAAAACACGGATGGCAATGCGTTTTGTGCGCTTTTTAGTAAATGTCTCAAGAAAAAAATAACAGAATTTTAATTATTATTGCAGTGTATGTTTGTGAATATTTAATGTTTGTTTTTAAAAATAAAGATAAATTCAAAATTCATAATATTCCTCATGCCAATGAAATACGGTGTACTGATATAAACTACCCAGTACATCGGTTAACAATAACGGAAAAGAATCCACATTATATGTGTAGAAGACTATACAGACTGTCTATTTTACGATGGCCACACCAAATATCTCGCTTAATATCTATTGTAGAAGAATAAAGTTTTAGAAACAGTTATCCCATTTTTTGTGAGCTATATTTCAGTAAAAAGAAATTTGAAATCCATAGCCTACTTTATGAGATATATTACAAAAACCTGAAAAATAGGAAAACCACAAACGGTTATAGCTTCCTTATTTGAGGAGATACGAAAAAAGTTAAAGGAATGAAAGTTGACGGCAAAGACAATAAGAATAATAACGTGTAAATAAAATAATAGTAAAAATTCACTTTATAATAATTATAATTCCGTAATTATTTATTACAATTTAATACAAACCAATAAATATCTCATAAATAAAAATACAAGTACAAAACGAACATCCAAAGAAAAAACGAAAAACTATGTATAACAGTACTACCTACAACTATACTGAAAAGAAATTGTGTGTATTTATTTTTCTAACTACAAATGCTCAAATTGTGCACCATACATTCTGACACATAAACGTGCTCTACGAGACACGTCACGCATTACATTTTGGAGCATTTCAGGAGTAATTGCCTCACATGCGTTTCGAATTCTGGTTTTGATGTCCTCAATATTTTCAGGGGCAGTTTGAAATACCTTGTCTTTAATGTAACCCCAGACGAAAAAATCCAAGGGAGTAATATCTGGTGATCGAGCTGGCCATAGAATGGGTCCATAGGTGCCTATCCAGCTATCTGGCATAACTTGATTTAAATAATTTGTACATATTACAGCAGTGTGAGGTGGAGCCCCATCTTGTTGAAAATATGAATAATTTAATCTTTCTGCCACTGTTAATTCATAAAGAAAATCTTGAAATTCGTTTTGCAGGAAATTAAGGTATCTACGAGCGGTTAATTTGCCATCATAAAAATAAGGTACAATTACTTTAGTCCCTAAAAGGCCCAACCAAACATTCGTAGAAAATCTTTCTTGGAAAGCAGTCTCTCTGCATCAATGTGTATTTTCTCGTGTCCACTTATAATGCATATTTCTATTGAAAAATCCATTATTAGAAAAATTTGATTCGTCCGACCAAAGAATTTTGCTACATATCAGCACGTCATTCCTTTTCTTATTTAATAACCATCTACAAAATCTTACTCTCCTTGGCTTATCTCCCTCATTTAAATGTTGAACTTTCCTCATTTTGTAGCATCGAAATCCGTTTTTTTTCAATATTTTTCTTACACTGTCTTTTTTTATGCGACAGTTTCTCTGAATTTGTCTCAAAGAGGTTTCCTCATTTTGGTTAACATAATTCATTACTCTATTCACTTTTCTTACATTATCCGCAACATGCGCTCGCCTTACTACTTTTTTTGAAAATGAACCGTGCGTTTTTAGATTTTGAACTAACTTCCTAAACATAGTTCGATTTGGCTGCGGAGCATCTGGAAATCTATCTCCGTAAACCGTGACTGCCATCTCAGCGTCAAAATTGCACTGACAATAAATGCTAATCATATCGAATTTGTTATTATTGGTGTACACCATAATTACTGATATAAAATTTGTCTTAGAACTCGACAACGCAACATACAACATACAACAGTGACAATCTGTCAAATTTATTAATAACTGTATACATTGTTTTTCACTAATTATGACACAGCTGATTGTTACGATTCAATTATATGAATTGTGGTATTCGTAAAATATTAAATATTGACACTATCGGTTAAAATTTCTGTGACATGTTTTATATCGTTGGAATGAGAAAAAAATAACGGAATTAATGGCGTTATGGCCTACTTTGAGATATGTATTTTTCATTTTTGCACAATAGCGTATGTCAAAGCCAACTGCATTTTTCGATTTTTTTGTTACACGTTATTATTCTTATTGTCTTTGCCGTCAACTTTCATTCCTTTAACTTTTTTCGTATCTCCTCAAATAAGGAAGCTATAACCGTCTGTGGTTTTCCTATTTTTCAGGTTTTTGTAATATATCTCATAAAGTAGGCTATGGATTTCAAATTTCTTTTTACTGAAATATAGCTCACAAAAAATGGGATAACTTTCTAAAACTTTATTCTTCTACAATAGATATTAAGCGAGATATTTGGTGTGGCCCTCGTAAAATAGACAGTCTGTATAACAATCTACCAGAGAAATGGAAAAAAAATGAAAACAAAATAAATTTTAAAAAAATGTAAAGTATGTTGGTAGATTTAGAGTACTATAATTTGGAAGATTATTTTGCAAGCTAAGTTATGGTTATCGAACTTTGTTGTGACGATATTTCATTTTTGGTGTGTACAAGGTTATTCATTATAATTTGAACCCCCCTCCCCCTTTATTCTGTTATTATTGGAGATAAAAAAATCGTATAAAAATTGCAGGGTTGTATATATATTTTCTTAAATTCAATTAAAAGAAAACAATTGCTTGCATAGGTCATGTGATATAACAATGAAGTTTGTTTTTTAAATGGAAAACCCTATACAGTTTTACATATTCTTGTAGATCTCTTTTCTCTGATTTCAAATAATATGTCACGGTTGGTAGATCTAGCTGTAACACTTCTTGACATATCGGATATTAAATATGCTCCAAACATGCATATATTAGTGGAGTCAAATAGTGGGAAAAAAGGTCGGATTGGCAAATTTTTGAAAATGGAACGCGACACGGTGGAAAGTGTTTGTCTTGGTAAGAATAATAAGATTCCGAAATCTCTCTTTCCGCGAAGGGGTGCAACCATGTTTTTTTTGCCAAAAAGGGGTATTTTGAAGATTTTTAGGGGTGAATTAAAAAAAAATGTTTATCACCAGTTCCATAATGAGTCAAGGAACCAAAATGGTATCCTTTTATTGTTAATGTTGAGGGAACTTTTAGTTCAAATTTGGCGACGATCCAACCATATGTATATATATAGATGCATATATATAAAAAAAATTGAATAAATTAAATTTCGACTAGTTTGGTCAAATCTTGACCGATTTGGCTGAAATTTGGAGAGAGAGAGTGGTCATTATCACACAAAAACTGCTCTCCAAATTTCAGCTAAAAATATTGAACAGTTTTGCTGAAATTCCAGTGTCAGTCAAATTTTCTGAAATTTTCAAACCAAATATCTCATGTCCTACGAGTCGAATCGAAACGCGCTTGGCGGCAAAAGATAGCTTATTTTATGTACTTTTATATGAAATTAGTCAATTTTTTTTTCTCTACATTCGACAGTTTTTTAGCCATTTACGGTATATACAGGGTGGCTACTTTTCATATTGAACAGTATTGCTATCTCGTAAACCACAGCAATTATAAAGTCCGTTAAATGGGAAAAAAGTTTCGTATTTTGAGGGTCAATAAAATGGGCTATAAAAATTAAAAGTATTCCAACTGGTTCCGGAGATATCACGATAAAACCCAAAATAACTCATGTCCTGTTTTTTCTCTAGCGCTGTTATTATGAAAAAAAAATGAAAAATATCATTTGAACATTTTGTTTTAAATTGACTTTGCTGCAACTGGTCGTATTTAAATTTTTATTACAACGTTTCGTCTCTCCAGAGCCACCATCAACCTATTTTTTTAAATACGGGCTTGTCTTTTTTATGTAAAATGTTTGAAGCATTTGAAATGCTAAATTCGTGGGTATGTCACACTTGACAATTTTACAACGTTTCGTCAGAAAAATAATCACCTTTCATTCTATTGGCATTTTGCCCTTCACAAAATTGTTTTGCTTGTTAAGCAATACATTTGAAACTTTAAAAGTTTATTTTATGAACAGTCCAATGTATTGACTAACTTTACTAGTCTAGTTCTGCTCAATATTATTGTGGAAAATGGAAGGAAATAAAAAGTCATTATCAACTTAACAATTGGACTGTTCATAAAATAAACTTTTAACGGTTCAAATGATGAGTCACCCCTTGTATTGCTTAACAAGCAAATTTTGTGAAGGGCAAAATGCCAATAGAATAAAAGGTGATTATTTTTCTGACGAAACGTTGTAAAATTGTCAAGTGTGACATACCCACGAATTTAGCATTTCAAATGCTTTAAAAATTTTAAATAAAAAAGAAGGGTTCGTATTTAAAAATATATTGTTGATGGTGGCCCTGGAGAGACGAAACGTTGTAATAAAAATGTAAATACGATCAGTTGCAGCAAAATATATTTATAACAAAATATTCAAATGATATTTTTCATTTTTTTTTCGTAATAAAAGCGGTAGAGAAAAAACAGGAAATGAGCTATTTCGGGTTTTATCGTGATATCTTCGGAACCAGTCGGAATATTTTTAATTTTTATAGCTCATTTTATTGACCCTCAAAATACGAAACTTTTTTCTCATTTAACCGACTATATAATTGCTGTGGTTTACGAGATAGCAATACTGTTCAATATAAAAAGTAGCCACCCTGTATATACCGTAATGGCTAAAAAACTGTAGAATGTTGAAAAAATAATAATTTTGACTAATTTCTTATAAAAGTACATAAAATAAGCTATCTTTTGCCGCCAAGCACGTTTCGACTCAACTCGTGGGACATGAGATATTTGGATTTGAAAATTTCAGAAAATTTGACTGAAACTGGAATTTCAGCAAAACTATTCAACATTCTTAGCTGAAATTTGGACGGCAGTTTTTGTGTGATAATGACTACTTTCTTTCCAAATTTCAGCCAAATCGGTCAATATTTGACCAAACTAGCCGAAATTTAAAACTACAAACTTTTGTGTTTCTGGGGACCCCTTCCCATACACTTAGAACTGAATCCCAAAAAAATGTACACTTATCCCATCGAATGGAGTGTCATTGGAGATGTCTCGTAAAATACAACAATAAATGAAGGAACCTAGATCAGACCAGAATTAACTTGTAAAGTGTAAAAGTGTAGGATTTTTGTCCAGATCTCTCATACACTATCTATTTATATAGCATATGAATCAAATTCATTCGCAGAAACAGTTTTAATCATCTTCCTATGATATTTGGAGATAGTTATTATTTTAACCATTTCAAGATGATGCTTACTTGGTTGACGAAAGGAGTATCGAGTGTAGCATTCAGCGTATTAATGTTTGTGAAAAACAATTTCCTCAGAAAATTCTGCAAACTGAGTTATATTTCGATGGCGATATTAATATACCATAAAATTCTATTTAAAGCTGTAATATAGCTGCTGCTATCGTATAAAAAATGTGATTATCAAAACGTTTTCAATTTTAATTAGGTGCCATTATTTTAAGTCTTCCCTCTCGCTTGCCCTGCTATTTCCGACATAATTAGCTGCGACAAACTCGAGCAAAATAACGTTTATAGTTAATTTTAATGTGAATTATTGATTCCTGATTTCTTTGCCAGCGCCAGAGATAGAGGCCACTTAAAATTCTTATCGAGTGTATTATTTACCGAACTGATAAAAAATATAAAACGAAGTTAATTCGACGCAGAAATTTTTCGGAATGGAAATCGCGAAACATAAGAAGGCTTTTAACAAAGTGAGATGGACTTTGGAAGCAAAAAGGGGAAAATCAAACAAACAAGTTATTTGAGAACAATATCCAGACTTCCTCCGACTCCAATAAAATTCTGTTAAAAAACTTATTTCCGTTTGGCCTAATCGTGTACGTTTCATGACGCCACTACGAGGGGTCGATTGTTTGTCGGTGGTTGGTCTATAGAAAAACATGTTATTAAATGTTTAACCTAAATTAAATCCAAAATTTTGTATTATTTGAGAAACAAATTGCATTATCAAATAAATTGATTTAATATTTTATTTCAAAGAAGCAAACAATTGAATAATAAGCGAGCACAAAGTTTAATATAACAATAATAAAAATCTTTACCGTGGAAAAATATTTTAAAATTGCACACAGAAGGCTAGCAGTACAGTATATACTGAAACCGAAACTTAAAACATTCAAGATTTAAAAGTTAGCATTTAACTTTTGCAAGCATTTAAAAATCAATTTAGATTAATACTATAGGCGTCGAAAAAAACATGGGTAAGAGAAACTAATTCGTTAAAGGCCATCTCTCGGGTGCAATTGAACATATGAAACAATTAAAAAACTTTTAACGAATCAGTTCCTTATTCAATTACATAGTCAATAGCCTACTATATCGTTATTCAGAATCAGAGTCTTGTCAGAGTTGAATTTGAAGGCACTTGACTTATTACGTTGCTACCAGTACCTACATATTCGAAAACTAATTTTTGTCTTTAAAAAGTAACTATATAAAGGAGTTCGATTGAGTTTCTCAAAGTGAACAGACGCTTCGAAGAAAGCTCTCGAAAAAAAATCTCAGAAACATAGGTTAAAACACCGCTTATTTATATAAAATTTAGGTCATCGATAGGTCAAGAAATTTTGCGTGTTGTGAAGTGAAATAGTCAAGTTCATATGGAATTAATATTTGATAATTTCTAGTAATATAATACAACAAGTGTGGTGTGTTAAGATCAGGCCTATCTGTACCCAAAAGGCCCTTGAAGTGATTGAGTGCTCAAGACCAGGGTAATAAATATTCAGTGTCAAACAATAATAGTTATAGACGTTAAAGAGACCAGAATAAAACCACAATGCTTTCTTGGAAAGTGTAAATAAACAAACAATTTGTGTGAAGTGGAGTTTATTAAATGTAGCAGATGCCAGCAATCCACAAGAAAGATAAGCTATATATTTAATAGATTGATTAATTATTTAATTAATTCATAATTTATTATTTCTGTTCGTCTGTCTATATTTAGCATTATTTTTACCTTTATAATATCTTATTTTATTCCCATTTGGGAAACGGCAGTTTGAATTAGGCACTACAAAAATCAAAACAATATACAGGGTGTGCGGGGGTTTCTCTCGAGCCTCTTTTTTATTTGCAACTCGCTGTAAGAAGCTATTTTACCGCGATACAGATAACATAATAAAAAGACTCTCTCACAGCAAGTTAACATAGGTCTTGAAAAACAAAGCAAATAAAATGGACACACTAATACAGGACGTTGAAACGAGACACACCAATTACTGGTACAAAAAATCGACGGCGACGGAAACTGCCTATATCGAGCATTAAGCCACCAACTGGAGGGAGAAAATATAACATCACACGCGCATACCAATGCAACGAAAACCCTACGAAAACAAGTAGCTGATTATATCGAAAATCACTTACATCATTTCATGCCATTCATGCAGGCATCCATCCATGAATTAGCACCCCGTTACAATAGATACAACGCTAATACGGGAAAAATAAATGCGTTCATTCGAGATCCGAGAAGAGAAGGATTTTAAGGATTTTGGGGGGGGGGGGGCAAATATGAAAAACAGGACAATAATAGTACACCAAGAAGAAGGAGAGCATATGATCTTCCATCCTACTAACCAACAGGGAAGAGAGAACACACCACTAGAGATAGTATATAGGAAGCACGGAAACGAAAGAAATCACTAATGGTCCGAGACCTATTGACAAAAACAAGTCCAACATGTGGGGAAGAATACAAAATTGGAGACTACACTCTGAGAACTACGAATAGAATGAAATACCTAGGAACATACCTAACGAATCAACTAAAAAGGAGGGAAACAGTAAGGGAAAGAATCAAAATAGCCTACAGAGTCACAAGAGCTCTACTACCCTTCATTGAGGACAATAAACCACCATGGTGCCTAACCAAAAAGATATACACAACCATCATAATGCCTACTGAAAGTAAAAAGAAGCACGAAAACCTAAAAGAAGCATCTCAAAAACGCCTACACTTTCCATCCGATGAAGACATAAGGAAAGCAAGAAGAAACAACAAACACCTACACGCTCCATCCTATACTCCTACCCCATGCGTCATGCGGCTCTCGCTGCTGACAACAAGCATGTCCAATGTCCAATCCAGCGTATGCAGCTGGTCCGGCGGTATATAAAAGCAGCGGGGGTTTGTTCCGGCACCCGGTGGGATGATCCGTTGGTCGATCGGGTGGAACAAATCTCCATGCACCGGAATCGGCAGCAATGCCCACCTTACGCTGGCAAATCAATCAATCAATCAATCATTAAAAAGTAACTATATAATAGTGTTATATGACCACCCCCAAAGCTTTTAATTTTTAGATGTATGAATTTAAATTACTTTTCATTTTTTAGTACATTATTTTAAATAAAAGTTTTTAAATAAAAAAATATTTTTTATATATAATTTTATTTTGTATTTAGTCTACTTATTTTAAGGATAGACTGACAGACAGACCCCTTCCACCTATTGGATTTATGTGATATATCGACCATTGTCTTATCAAAGAGCCAAACATGATAAAATCACTGCAATATACAACACTGATTTAACGTAATTAAAATCACTTACATGAAATGTAGCTCATTCCAAAGGATCATTATTAGTTCTAAGGTGGCTTACCTGAAAAAAAAGAAGAAAAAAAAATATTAAAATTACATGATAAATTAATTTTGAAACGAAAGGTCTACGATTCACAAAATTATTTGTGGCCCCTATACCAGCATAATATATCGTTTCGTAATCGTTTAACACTCTTATCAGATATTCTTATCACATACAGAGACTTTAACAAAGATTACCGTGGAAACAAGATTTACTCAAAACCAGTATTATAAATCTGAATTACAGTACTTGAGCAATTTAACGTCGCCTTTTTCAACCAAACCAACATTACTCGTCGCAGTTCTTGAACGGTAAGTAATTTCTTGGCAGGCTTGGCCAATCACAAAGCTCTTACCTACTTCTTCGGAGCCTCGTTTAGCAGACTTTGTTTTGATGTCCTAAAAATAAAAGTCAAGCGGGGTAAGATCCGGAGATCTGGGAGGCTACTAGATTGAAAGGCTGTTTCGCCAAATCTGGACTGACGCTTATAATTGATTACCCAGTGCAGATTTTCTATTGCCAAATACCTACAGTTTTGCGTAGATACTACACCATTGGTGGCGAATGTCGCTTCATCAGTGAATCCAGAAACAGTATTCCAGCCTTCTGATATCATTACGTTCCTCCACGATGTGCAAAAATACGACGATTGTCATTAAAGACATCTAATATTACTTGGACTACGTTTTGATGATACTTCATTTTTATTTTGTTTCTAATTACAGTACCGCTTTGGTTGAAAAGTATGTTAATTTTGGCAACTACTGAGTAACTACTTTGACATTGTGGATGTCTATAATTAAATTCTTGAGCTACTGCTCTAACAGTACGACTATGTTCGTCAGTAAGTCTAATACTTTCCATTTTTTCAATAAAACTCAACCACTTCAGTCATTGTGCAAGAGAAAAATTAAATACCGGTAAATGTTTAACGTTTTTAATGAAAACTGTCATAATTTCTTGTTTCTACGACAATTTTTGTTAAAGTCTCTGTACAATTTAAAAAGTAAATTTCTGGAAGTTTTGAATATACAGGGTGATTCACGTAGGCCATTCATTAGAAGTTTTTCAACTTGCAGTTGGATTAGAAACTTGAAATTTGGTATGCAGCCGTAATCGATCATGCACGTTCTATGTGAAATATTTTCACTCCTACAACTATACAGGGTGTGCCAAAAATTGGTACCAACTTTCTTATTTTAAATGGAAACCTATATTTTTCTTTACATGGTTCGACTGGTCTTCTAATTCTAAGTTTAGAGAACCTAAGTTATGTTAACTTATCTATTACAATTTTTGACATATGTCCAATTTTTTGAAAAAAATTGCCGCTGTAGTAGTTTACGAACAAATTTGTATCTCGCAAACCTTTCAAAATTATGAAACCAAATTTGTGAAGCAGTTAGCTGGAAGTCCAGGCTAACTTTTGATGTCCCATCGGTGGTCCCATTTTGTACCATATGGGCGCACTCGATTTTCAAATATCGCAATAAAAAATTGTCAAAAAGTCAATTTTTTTAAATGGCACCTACTATTTTTTTTCACACCATTCGAAAGAAAATTGAATTTTAGGGTGAGTTACTTAAGCATTCCCTATACCTAACTTCACCCCATATCGAGTTATTCAATAAAAATCAAGAAATACCTTATCTTGCCGAGAGATTCCTTACTTCATCAAGTATGCCATGGAAACAAAAGACAGTTGTAATAATTTTTAAAGAAAAATATGGATTCTTATTTAATTACACACAACACCAACAAATTATTATTAACGAACAAGAACAATGTTGACGAAATTCTGACGTAAATGTTCAATGTGACCACCATATTTTTGTTCAAATATTCTATTATTCTACTTTCAACAGATTGCGTAACACATCTTTGCGCCTACCATTTCTGACGCCAGAAATCAATGCAAAATTGAATTTTAGGGACACTTTTATTAACATTGTGTATGTCTATCTACAGTCGTTTTTGAGTTATTGGCATTTTTTGACAAAAATATTGTTTTTTTTTTTCTCAAGGGTAGTAGGCTTTGGAAACAATCATTTCGTTTTAATTTTATTTAATTTTCAAAAATCGTATTGCAATAATAAATAAACAGATTAACAAAATAATTATTTCAATACAAATGCTCAATGTGTGCACCGTTTTCACTGACAGAATTTCGTCAACATTGTTCTTGTTCGTTAATAATAATTTGTTGGTGTTGTGTGTAATTAAATAAGAACTCATATTTTTCTTTAAAAATTATTACAACTGTCTTTTGTTTCCATGGCATACTTGATGAAGTAAGGAATCTCTCGGCAACATAAGGTATTTCTTGATTTTTATTGAATAACTCGATATGGGGCGAAGTTAGGTATAGGGATGCTTAAGTAACTCACCCTAAAATTCAATTTTCTTTCGAATAGTGTGAAAAAAAATAGTAGGTGCCATTTGAAAAAATTGACTTCCTGACAATTTTTGATAACGACATTTGAAAATCGACTGCGCCCATATGGTACAAAATGGGACCACCGATGGGACATCAAAAGTTAGCCTGGACTTCCTGCTAACTGCTTCACAAATTTGGTTTCATAATTTTGATAGATTTGCGAGATACAAATTTGTTCGTAAACTACTACAGCGGCAATTTTTTTTAAAAAATTGGACATATGTCAAAAATTGTAATAGATAAGTTAACATAACTTAGGTTCTCTAAACTTAGAATTAGAAGACCAATCGAACCATGTAAAGAAAAATATAGGTTTCTATTTAAAATAAGAAAGTTGGTACCAATTTTTGGCACACCCTGTATAGTTGGAGGACTGAAAATATTTTACATAGAACGGGCATGATCGATTATGGCTGCATACCAAATTTCAAGTTTCTAATCCAACTGCAAGTTGAAAAACTTCTAATGAATGGCCTACGTGAATCACCCTGTATTCAAAATTCTCATGTTTTGGTGAAATTCATTATCTAGCTATATTTTTTTATTCTGAACAAGTTTTCTTAATAAATAAATTTTTGCTGTATCTCTAGCGCTAGGTAAAATACAGAAAATGCTCATTTTTGGTGACAATTGAAAATATATTGAAATTCATGAAAAGATGCGCCCTGAAGTTTCGCGCTGTGAAAACTTTGAAATCAATCTGTCGAATAATCACCGAAATATCAAGGTGTGTCCATTTGAGACAGGACACACTGTATGTCTAAAAACAAAAACAAAATTTCAAAATTTTCTTACGATTACTATACTTCCACTCCACTATATGGATGTAAAGTAAAATGAATGAAGTAAAATGAGAAAATGTATAATTTTGTGAGAAAAAAGCGAACAATTTTTTTACAAACTGACGAACTATGTGCCAAAATATTTTGTCTTGATTTATATTCGATGAAATAATTAGCTCACTCACATTTATGTAACACTGAATTTCCTAAAAGGTTACCTAGCTCCCAGACTTTAATCACTTAATGATAGACTGATTCTAAAAATAAATCCGATTTTTTTCAATGCACAATTAAAGCCCGTTGCCAGCCCGAAGGCAATCATTAAATTTCAATATTGATAATCAACAAAAATGCATAAATTTGCCTAATTACAACCCTTCATTTCCACCCTAGGGGCACCATCACTGTTCCAGATTCTATTATTTGTTATTTCTGAAACGTCAATCTGAATCCGTAATGAATAAAGAAAGCAGTTGCATTAATTAATTCAATAATAAAATCACGTTCAATTATTCTTTACTGTTCAAAACGATAAAATTCAGTTTTATAAAAGATTCAAATAATACGATGTGAAATAAAATTTGACCTACTTTTACCAAACATCTGTTTGAAGATGATGAATCTCTAGAAATAATTTAATTAATTAAGTAATTTTCTCAAACTTAGCACAAAATGGCTATTTTCAAATGAAATATTAATTATTGCCTGTTTATATCAAGACGACTCAGTGCTTAGGTATGCCAAGACGTTAGTATAAAGAAGGCTCTAAAATAACAATAAAAAAAAAATTGAACAATTATAATTCTATTGTATTTCAAACATCTTTGTTGTTCACCTGATGGTATGCGTATGCAATATTATTAATATTTATACCATATCTCGACGATGGGATATTACATATACAGGGTGATTGACGTAGGCCATTCGTTAGAAGTTCTTCAACTTACAGTTGGATTACAAACTTGTAATTTGGTGTGCAGCCATAACTGATCATACCCATCCCACATAAAATATTTTCAGTTCTCCAATGTCGGCAGCAACTTTATTTTAAATGGAAACCTACATTTTCTTTTACATGGTTGGAGTTTAGACTACCTAAGTTATGTTAACTATCTGTTACAGGTTTTGACACATGTCATTTTTTTTTAAATTGCCGCTGTAGTGTAGTTTACGAACAAATATGTATATCACAAACCGTTCAAAATTATAAAACATAACTAATGAAGCAGTTAGCTGGAAGTCCAGGCTAACACCGGATGTCCCATCGGTGGTCTCATCTTGTGCCATATGGACGCACACGATTTTCAAATGTCGCATTGAAAAATCGTCAAGAAGTCGATTGTTTTCAAATGACACCTACTGTCATTTTGACAACATTCGAAAGAAAATTGAATTTTAGGGTGAACTACTTAAGCATTCCCCTAACTTCACCCACAATCGAGTTATTCAATAAAAATCAAGAAATACCATATCTTGCTGAGATCTTGCTTGAATTTCAAGTATGGAAGTTATTGTTATTTTCTGAAAGAAATATTATTTTGTCAACAATTACATGAAAAGTTTAATAAGGCGGCGAAGAGTATAACGATCGTGTCGCAGTTCTGTTCTTGTTTTGCCCAATTTAATTAATTCGAAATAAACATCATCCTACACAAAAATATAAAAAAACTCCGCCTTTGGGTCGATGAACAAATGGGTAGTCATTTAACTGAAAGGTCGCAAGCTGGTATGAACGTAGGGAAACACGTGCAATGATGAACGGATTTTTATTCATTGCGTACAGAAGGAAAAAACGTAAAGGCACAATAGCTAAATGTTCATAAAGAAAAGCTTCTCTCATCAGTGAAAATGAACAAATTTATTTTCAGAATTTAAACGAACAGCGCTCTGAACATCTGCCACATAAACGGAAATATTAACTCTTATTCGCCAGCAGCAGTAGAAATATAGAATTCACAAAAATATTTTCCAAAGAAAACAGTATATTTCTTATTTTAATAGATCTCTCCGATTGAAATAAAAAATATATACAATAATAAATAAAACATATTCTCTATAGGATTTTTGTAAACACATCAAAAATAATCTATGAAAAATTTCCACTCTTTGCATTCTTTCGATAATCTACGTTCTGGTAAATTCTAAAACGAATTTTTCTGTTTCCTATTTAACAATGTGTATTTCTGTTTTTGTTTTTAATATATTTTCTTTAATATTTAACTTATATACATTCTGTCTCTACATTTTTATAATTCTGTACACTAAAATTATTATGCTCTAGTTTATGTAATTTTGCATATTTTGTATTATCTGTAATGTTCTGACGTTTCCTGTACCATTTCTATGGTGTACTGGAAAAATGAAATAAATAAATATATAAATGTATGAAATTAAAAAGGCCACCAAATTAATTAAATTACATGATTAAATACACTTTTTTGATAAGGTTAACTCTACCCATTTCATTAGGGACACGGCCGCACTTGACTAAATAAAATATAACAACGCGACAAAAAAGACCCTTTTTGTAAATTAAAATACAAAGAAACATAGAAAGATAATAAAATATCCGTCTGGGAGTCTTATCGCTCGCTTGCTGGCTTTATTAAGAAGAGTATTTCAAATTAATTTGGTTTTTTAATTGTTCCCAGGCAGACATTTAATTTTTACGGCACGATAAAAAGTCATTCTGGTTTTCTTCGGTAATTCAATTAGAAAAGGTTATAACCTGCCTTAACGGCCTATAAAAATCTATTTATATGATTAATAAAATTACCGACAATGTCTGGTAGTGTCGAGAAAAATAGAAATAGTGATCATTATATACAATGCCAAATCATGTATCTGTCAATTGTGAATGATGGACATATGTTATTATACAGTGCATTTCAATCAAAGCTACCCACCCCGAACAAACTTGGATATGGAGGCTGATCTAAACTGGATGCTCACCATTGGGATCTCGGAAAGCGTAAGAGAAAGAAAGTCGGTTAAATGGTTGTAAAGATACGGAATGTAGTACTCAATAATATGGCATAAGGAAATTCGATTTTTTAATAGTATATTGTATAACTAGTAGAAGTCAAACATTCCCAGACGACTGTGACGACAATGGACTCCGGGAATGTGGCTTTTCGTTCGGGGTGTACATACCATTTTTCCGAAAATCGTTTAAAATACGAAGGAAATTAATTCAATTTTGAAAAAAGCATGATTAATTTTATTCATAAATAAGTATTTCCATGAAATTCTTAGTAACATTTTGCGCAACTATGGAAACGTATCAATATTGAATTGTCAAATTTAACATATACAAGTTTAATTGCTGGTTTCTAAATTTCAAAGTATAGTAGTTAAAAATGCGAAGTAATGATAAGTGAGGATGAATTTTCCAGTTTTGAAACTCCTCCGGAACTGGTGGAGGCAGTAAATACTGCCTCATTAGATTTATTACCAAAAAAATCGAAAAAAAATGCGAATATGCATACAATCGTTTCATGGACTATCGCAAGAATAAAAATGCGAGTTCCTTCTCGGAAAATGTTGCAATGGCATACTTCTTAGAGCTATGTTCAAAGATGTTTTCAACTTTATGGTCCAATTATTCAATGTTGAAGTCAACCTTTTCAATTAAACATGATGTAGATATATCTAAATATCCAATACTGCGTTCATTATTGAAACGACAAGCTGAAGGTTATACGTCAAAAAAATCCAAGATTCTAATGAAAGAGGAAATCAACAATTTCATCAAGGAAGCTTCAGATAAAGATTATTTAATGATTAAGGTAAGTTACAAAACTTGAATTGTTTATTCGGACTACACATTTATATACTTTTTACGTTGTTTTAATATTTGGTATTTCTAGAGCCTGTACAATGGATGAGTTAGTTAAAATGACTCTACAAGCAATCCTGCAATCTAAGCTTTTAATTAGCATACCTGACTCTAAAACTAACAAACCAAGATCATTTGTCAGAATATACCGGTCACTTCTTTTAGCCAATCCTTACCATGAAATAATAATATTGTATCATCAGCATATGATACTATCTCCATTTGAGTATTTAACATGAACATACTGTTGATATAAATTATAAACCGTACTGGTCCCAGCACAGTGCCTTGTGGAACGCCAGTTTTAGTGATTAGTGGATCACTTAACTTATTATTAGTTCTGACATATACTGCTAGCTGTCTATCTTTTACATAATGTTTTATTGTGGTTAGTCCAATACCTCATATGCCTATTTGTTCCAAATTATTCATTAGCATATTATGTGACACAGTATCGAAAGCTTTAGCCAGGTCTAGAAACACAGCTACACTTATTTACAACATTAATAACATCAAAAGTCGCCGATCCTTTGTTATGATTATTTCTAGAACCTTACTGACCATCTCAAAGTAGTTCCAAATTTCTCACGAGATACATTAGAACTGTGTATTTATCATACACAGCAAAAAAGATTTTTCAAAAAAGCCTTGAAAAAGGAAACATATTAGATTTCCGAAACGTCAATTGTGATATTTTGTAGATTCCCCGAGCACCGCTTAAAAATAAAAATACATATGGCAGGGAATCCCAAAGAATTGAAGAAAAAAACACATTGTAAACCTATTAATTAGTTCAGATCTACAAACGTTTAAAAATGTATGCCGATTAATGGCAGCAACACTATTATAAATTTTATTGTAAAGTTCTGCCATGTCTTCTATTGGTTCTTTGTACACTCACTTTTTAAAAATCCCCATAAATAAAACTCTAATGGAGTAATGTCAGGAGATCGAGCGGGCCATCTAAGTACTCCATTGGTACCAATCCAACTTCGTGGGTATGTTTGATTTAAATAATTAACAACGTTGTGATGATTATGTGGGCTTCCTCCATCCTGATGAAACCACATATTATCCAACTGAGCGTGCAAATTCCTTAATAGTACTTGTAAATTATTTTGCAAAAATTGTAAATATCTTTCACCTGTTAAATTCTCGTGGTAGAGGTATGGGCCAACAATGTAACCATTAACGATACTACACCAAACATTTACTCCAAAACGATTCTGGGATCTGGTATGTCTCATCCACCTAGGATTCTCTTGAGACCAGTAACGACAATTATGTGTTGTGATTACTCCATTGTTGTGGAATCGACTTTCATCACTCCACATAACTGTATCTAAAAGACTTGGATTTTCTTCTAAGAGAATTGAAAATTGCGCCAAAAAATCTAATCTCCGCTCGTTGTCCCCTGGAATCAAATGATGAACTAAATAAACTTTATATGGAAAAAAAATGTGTGTTTTAAGAATTCTGTGGCAGGTGAAACGTGCAATATTTGTTTCTTCCGTCAGCTTGCGTACTGACATGTTTGGGTTATTTACTACTTGATGTAATACCAATGCAATATTTTCATCAGTTGCAGTTCTTTTTCTTCTTGTTGTTTCTGATTTCTTAAAACCTCCATAATTTTTCAAATTAGAACACAAACTTACAAAAGTTTTCCGATTCTGGTAAAGGTCTATCAGAAAAACGTATTTCTTATAAATTTACAGCCCTTGAAGCATTTTTACGACATTTCCCATAAATAAAATCATGTTTAATTTATCTTTATTTGTATGAGAAACCATATTTAATAAAAATCGGTAAACACAGAACTTCCCTCGTTATTTGCGCATGAGGTCGCTCTAAAAAATTTTTAATTACGAAATGACATTGGGAATAATAATCGGAATATAGTTATTGCTATTGTTACAAAGAAAACCTGATAACTTTTGGTCAAGAAAATATACAGAGTTCTCATCCAACAGCAAAACTTCAATACTAAATAGCAGGTGCCACATATGGCAGGCTTGCGCAAATACCTTTACAAATGTCCACCATGACTGAATTATTTCTTGGGATGACCACCCTGTACATTTTTCAATAAAAGTATAATAGGTGCATATGCCAGATATTATTGCCATCTGTCACATTTTCAATCCAACATTCACGTAATGGAGTGCAAGTATAGTGTGTGGTTAAGAAATTTCATTTTTTTTTAAATTTTTCAAAAGATGTTGGTAAAATAATTTAAAAATGTTTTGCTTCTGAAATAGGTTTAAAATGTCAAACGTAGAAATTTTTAATTTTAGCAAAAAGGAAAGTTTCCTTCTATTCTATAGTAGTGCTAAAAAAAGTTTAAAAATTAAAAATAATACATTTTTTAAAATAGGTTTAGAATGCTATGAAACGTGAAAATTTTAAATTTGAGCAAATAAAAAAAAATCGATCTATTTTGGTGGTAAAAACTTTTTGAAAAATGTTGGTGAAAAAAATTTTCAAACATTTTTTTCTGAAATACCTAGGTTATGAATGTCATTTAAATTTGAGCATTCTAATGTTAAATTTTTTTCCAAACTGGTAACAAAATGTTGCAAATTTTTTTTTCCGAAATTGGTTTGGAATATCATGAAACGTGGAAATTTTAAATTTGAGCAAAAAAATTTTTTTCGTCTGTTCTATAGTAGTGATACATAAATGGATTAAAAATGTTTTCAAATTTTTTAAAAAATTCTTCAAAAACATTTTTAAATTTGTTTGAATAGTTTTAGAATGTCATGGAAACGTGGATAGTTAAAATCTGAACAAAGAAAAAAAATTGTATCTTGGTGGTAAATTTTTTTAAAAATAGTAAGAAAAATTTCTAATTTTTCTTTTAAATAGATTTAGAACACTATGAAACGTGGAAATTTGAAGAAATAAAAAAAAATCCATCTATTTTAGTGGTAAACAAATTTTCAAAAATGGTAAAAAAAATTTTCAATTTTTTTTTTTTGAATCAGGCTTAGAATGCCATGAAACGTGGAAATTTTAAATTTGAAGGAAAAAAAAAATTTCATTTTAGTAGTAAAATTTTTTTCAAAAATATTGGTGAAAAAAATTTTCAAAATTTCTCAATTTCAATCACATTTTGTTTATTGGTATGTCAATAGAACGGTATTATTGTACCTAATTATTGTTTTCTTTGTGAATATTTATTACTTCCCTCGCATACCGAAGGGAAGTATTGTATTCGAGAAAAAATCACCCTCCGAGATTTTTTCGGATTCTGACGTTTTAGAACACGTAGATTCCGAAAATATAGGTTTTACAATTCCGTCAGTCTGTCTGTCTGTATGTCTGTCTGTTGGTGCATTAACTAAAAAACTACTTGACGGAGAGCAGTCAAATTTGGTAGGTAGTTCACCCTACTGTCAGCGAAGAACTGGTAGAATTTTCACTGAAAAATATACAGGGTGGACCATCTAAACGGAATAAATAGTGAAAAAAAATTTTTTTTGCTCAAATTTAAAATTTCGACGTTTCATGACGCGCTAAACCTATTTCAGGAAAAAAAATTTTTGAAAATTTTTTTCAAACATTTTTGAAAAAATTTTTACCACTAAAAAAAAATTTTTTCTTTGTTCAAATTTCAAATTTCCACGTTTCATGGCATTCTAAACCTATTTAAAAGAAAAAAAAAAATTGAAATTTTTTACCATTTTTAAAAAAATTTTTACCACCAAAATAGATGAATTTTTTTTTTCTCAAAATTTAAAATTTCCACGTTTCATTGCGTTCTAAATCTATTTAAAGAAAAATTTAAAAAAATTTAAATTTTTGAAAAAATTTTACCACAAATAGATGGAATTCTTTTTTCAGATTTAAAATTTCCACGTTTCCATGGCATTCCAAATTTATTAAAACAAATTTAGAAATGTTTTAGAAAAATTAAAAAAAAAATGAAAACATGTTTATGTAATATATTTATCACCATTATAGAATAGACGAAATATTTTTTTTGCTCAAATTTAAAATTTCCACGTTTCATAACATTCTAAACCTATTTCGGAAAAAAAAAATTGCAACATATTTTCACCAATTTGGAAAAAAATTTAACACTAGAATAGACAGAAAACATTTTTGAAAATTTGTTCTATATTTTAATCACCACTATACTTCCACTCCATTACGTGAATGTGGGATTGAGAATGTGAGAGATGGCAATAATATTTGGCATATCGTATTATATACTTTTATTGAATAATGGCATCCCAAGAAATAATTGAGTCATGGTGGACATTTATAAAGGTATTTGCACAAGCCTTCCATATTTGGCACCTGTTATTTAGTATATTGAACTTTTGCTGTTGGATGAACACTCTGTATATTTTTTTGACCAAAAGTTATCAGGTTTTCTTTGTAATAATACCAATAATTATATTCCGATTATTATTCCCAATGTCATTTCGTAATTAATAATTTTTTGAGTGACTGTCATGCACAAATAACGAGGGAAGTTCTGTGTAAATAACTTTACCGATTTTTTTTAGAACATAATCTGCTTAGAAATGCATTTTCTTTCACATAAACCCCAATTTCAAAGTTTCTCCCATCGAAATATTTCCTTAGAGCACAGCGCCATCTATATACTGATATATTAAAAAAAACAATTATATTAAAAAATGAAGCTCTCTTTATGCTCTACAAATTGGCTTTTACAGAATTAAAATATCTCTAGTCGTTTAAAATATATCCGACCTGGGAGTTTCTATTGGGACACCCTGTATACACCAAATACTGCAGTGCAGGACAGAGAGCACCAACAACTATTATTAAAGCACATTAGCACTACTAGGTGCATCCTAGTGTATGAAGCCCGCTTCATCTGAACTTGGATAGTAAAGTGCTGGAAGCTTTCGGCAACAATAAGAACAAATGAATGACCCGCTGTATACCTCTTTCTGAAAAGTATCTCGTGTCGAACCGTAATGGATTTCCCATCCGTCTTTTAGGCGAAGTACAGACTTGGATAATTAAACTAGAAAAAGTAATTCGGTTTCATCACATCACGGTCCGACAGTGTTCGATCAGCACCCACATTACATTGCATCCTAGGATGTTGGTGCAAAGTGGAGGGATCGACAGATACATGGGAAAACGTAAGGTGCAAACTTTTTCATTGGCAGCTCGGATACAAGCATTAATTAAGGATATTTGCTTTTTAAAATCTCGTTCTAGTTTCAGTTTTCATTTGTACAAGTCGGTCAAACTGCTTTAGGTATTCACAAGACATCGCCAGTGAAGTTGGTTTTATGTTCCATTGATGTACCAGACGACTCCAACAAAGTTACCTAATAGTATGTAAATTTTGTTTTCTAAAATATACGTACATACATATACGAAAGAAAAGTATATGCCTATGTGTAGGTATGTTATACAGATTGGGCCAGACTATCATCTGCCAGGAACTGATTTAAGAAACGACAATTTCCGATGCGTAACGAATACCAGCTGGTGTCTATATATGTATCATATCGCTCTGCATTGTAGTGCAATTCATTGCACTCTGAGAAACAGTGCAGACGATTTCTACAAATTTAAAATTCGTTTATCAGCAATATGGAAGTTAATAAGTTATAGAGAAAGAACGCAAGTAACGAAAAGGCATCACCTAAATAATTCTGTGAGGCAAATAAGAAAATTATTTGCAGGGACATTTAAAAATAGGTCCGTGCATTGTCTTAAAAATTTTGAGCAGCATGGGTGAATTTCCCTATCCCAATATAAGATGTCACCCACCTACTTTAGACGATGACGGAGATATGCTAAGATGAAGCTCCTACTATACAATGGGTTGTACTTATAAAAATGTGTCTTTATTTATTTAATTACACAGAATATATTACAAAATACTTGACAAGGGTGGTGAGATCTAACATAGCTACCCAGTTAACCACCCAATAAAACACTAAAAGTTAACGGAAAGCAGCATAAACATTAACGCGATGAAATAACATATAAAAAATTGACAAGTTGAATAAGTAAACAAAATTATAAAATAAATAGACAAAATTATAAATTGTTGGAACGAATTGTGAATTCTCTTAGAGAATTTTTAAACCTCGCAACGGTTGAGCATGATTCTGTGATAGGAGACAGAAAATTGGATGCTTTGGCGGTGTTGTAGCTAAATGAGCGAAGAAACAAGGCGGTGTCATGTCTAGGAACATTATATAGGCTTTTGTGACGTGTGCTTCTTGGATGAATGTCGGATCCCTTGACAACTATTCTAAGGCTTCTGCAGACTCACCTTATCCTTAGAGAGTAAAGCTGGCCAATAAACAACATCACAATGTGCTAGCAATGACAAGATGGGGGAATCACACAATTTCAATTTGACGTTCACAGAAAGAATTTCCTTGAATATATAAAGTGTACGTAGTTTCGCATCATTTCTTTGAAGAACGTTCGATACATGATAATTATAAAAAAATACTCCTACATTTTTGCAAACACTGGTAACATTTAAATTGACATTATATATGTATATTAAAGTTATCACTATTCATATCATACTTATCATTACCAAAAATGATCATTTAAGTTTTAGATTCATTTAATTTAAGGCCATGATGTTTGAGATTTTAGAAATTTTATCCAAATCCTCGTTAATATATTTGTTGGCTAACTCTACATTTTCAAATTTAAGAGAATGGTAGATTCGCATGTCATTTACATACTGGTGTGCAACTGAATATTTTAAATAATTATTAAAATCTGCAGTGTAAACTGAGAACAACAATGGACCCAGTACACTTCCTTGTGGCACACCTTTATTTAAAATGGTAAAATCTGAAGTTACATTACCCAGTATTACTCTTTGTTCATTAAATAATTATTGATGAAATTCAAAGAAGAGTTGCTTAGTCCAAAATACTTAAGCTTAGCACATAGAATAACATGGTCATAAGTATCTAATGCAGAACAACACTACATGCCTTCATCACAGGCCCTCACTATGTTATCACTAACCTGCAGCAATGCTGTAGTAGTACTATGTTGAGCCCGAAAACCTGATTGAGTAACTGATATAACATTATTTTTAAGGAAATGTAAGCTTAACTGTTCATACGTAATTTTTTCAAAGTTTTTTGAGGGGATGGGTAAAATACTTATAGGTCTTAAATGAGACAATTGATTATTAAGGGGATATTTTTGAACAATTGATTGAGCATTTTAATTTCCCTAAAATATTTAGAGTGAATTTTACTTTTATTACTAATTTGTTTCGTTAAAAACTTCAACAATTTTAATTAAGAAATCGAAAATAGCAAAATGCGGCAAAGCATTTTAATTTCCAAATTAAACAGTAGTACCACTATCACTACCATCCGGCCGCCGAGCTGTCTAGGACTATCGCTTCTGCACCTCCCTCTCGACATACAATCGGCGTATAAACCGACCATAAGGGTTGGTTAAAAATACGATTGATTTTGTTATTTCTTCATCTTACACCGGGAAAGGGGTGCAATTAAAAAACTTGAGATTATATATCATTACTTATCCATAAATGGCAACAATTATTTTTCTTTTTTTGTAAATCAGACAGATCTATTATGTAAAATGACACTTTTCGGAAAGAGTTTCAAAAATAAAAACTCATGCAGAGTAATTTACCAGGCTTTGTTTAATATCGGCAGCATCGGTACATGTGTTAAACCATAAATGGTTTGATCCAGTTTGTAGACCTGCAAATAGCAGAACATACCGGCAAGGAGTAGAATAATTATTGGAAGTACGGTATAAGTAATTGCCTTATACACATGCACCTTGGCGCCTCCACTGATGTTAAACAAGGGGCGTTCGAGCCTCCGATTTGATTAATTGCTTCTAAGGGAAATTACACGACACCAACAGAAGAGAAAACACACACACCTGAACTGATAATCAGACTGGTAAAATTTCAGGGGCGTGCGAATTTAAATTAACATAACACCATGTCAAGGAAGTTCCTGTGGTCAAAATTTACTTTTACTGAATTTATCGAAGAGTAAATATATCAAAGTAAATGACAGTCGTGCATAAAAATACATTTATTAATATGCATTATAAAATTGAATATATAGATTTCAATAATTCAAATCATAACGTTACATTAATCTCTTAGAAGCCTGTATTGGACAGTAAGACTGTTCTGTAACTTGGAGCCAGATTATCGTATAGTTCAGTATACAAGCAGTTCGAGCAAGAACTGAGGACCCAAGCGACTTAGAAAGGCTTATGCTTGCAGTTCTGTGTTTCTATGGGATTTATTAAGCTTGTTAAGTCAATTTCGTGGACACTTACAAGTCTTGAGACAGAAATTGCATCAGAACAGTTGCAGTTTCCCAAAATATATTAACAGATTTAAGCGCGGACAATAACCCGATTGAAATTGTTAACTGTGACACAGTACAATATTAATCGTTTCAAAAAGAACTTATTTATTACTTGTCCATACCAAACTTTTCAGCGCAGCTACAAATGTTCGGAGCAACTTCTTTTTTATCGATGTTACAGATACTGTGATAAAAAGAGTCCATTTTTATATGTGTACGATAAAAAGGCATCAATTAGACTGGAATGCGACAAAAATTGTATAAAATAATGCTGCACCGATGTTTTGAAATTGATTAGTTTTAGCTTCTTAACAGACTTCAAAAAATTTAAAATGAAGGTTCAAAATTCGACTCATGTTTGTTTTTTATATGTTATCATAGATTTATAATAATGATAATTTTTGACAAACATTGTGCAGCGATAGTCCTACTGTAGTTTTTTCATCGTCTAGTACAGAGTGGACGACACTCAAAAACTGGAAAAAATGTATTTTTCTTAGGAATCGCATTAAAATTGGTGGTTACGTATTTTTGGAGTATATGGTGCCGAATCTGAAGCCAAAGTTAAAAATCAGAAAGAGCAAATCCAATATGGCTACCATATCCACTATGCAACCCCCGCCTAAAGTTGCGTATCTTCTACATATGTCCTGATATACAAGCCGTTAGAAGATGGATTATGAATGATTCATAATCGTAGGGGTTATGTGGATACTAGTTTAATCTGCATGGCCGTAGGGGACTGTGTGGATGCTAGTGTTAGAATGAGAATTGTCAAATAAGAAATTAGACAAATTCATTTCAGGATTTTAATTTGCTAGCATAACCAGAATTCAGGTTATCGAAAGAATGCAAAGATTTCATTAATATTTCTACACAAAGTTTTTCTTTTATAGATAGTTAATTTTTCTGCTGTTTGCAAAATCCTATAAAGAATGTTTCAATAGGTTTAGAATGTCATGAAACGTCTAAATTTTAAATTTAAGCGAAAAAAATTTTCTGTCTGCCTGTCTGTCAGTCGGTCAGTCCTGTCTGTAACTTTTTTTGTCCGCACATTTTCTCTGGAACGGTTTAAGACATTGAGTTGAAATTTTATACACGATGTATAAGGTATACAAGAGTATAGAAACTTGAGATTCGGTGTATATACTACAAACTAGGGCCTCATTTTTTTTTATAATATTCTACATCCCCACTTCACTATTAAAGGGGTTGATAAAATAAAATTGAGATATTCACTTGGTATGTGGTACTCATATATATTATAACGAAATCTGAAACTAGATTATATTTTGAATTTATTCCGTTGAAGGTTTGGGGGTTAAATAGTTGTAAATAGGGGAAAATAAGTAAAGGAAGCTGGCAAGGGTACAGAAACTTGAGATTTGGTGTATATACTCGGAACCAGGGTCTCATATCTCCTTATCATATTTTTCAAACTTCATTTTTGGCGTAAATGTTAAGAACCAACGCCTCAATGACATCTGCCTCAAGCATTATTAAAATTCTATGATCAATTATTTCCACACGCCACAGTGCAATTATATTCAAGACGTTTTCCTTTAAAGAGACGGATGGAAAATCTGGATGTGGAAGTAGTGATTCCTTAGGCATTGATTTCTTGTTAAACGTTTACTTGAAATGTCTTAATGTTCCTTTGAAGTAAGAAACTGACATAGAGGTTATTTGCAAGTAATTTACTATACAGGGTGTATGGTGCACCGTGTGCCAAATTGAAAAAATCCCAAATTCTACATTTAAATTCAAATTATAAAAAAAGTAATAGACGTAGACTGCGAATTTCATTTTTATTTTGATGTGTATTGTTGAAGGGTTCTTTTAAATCCAAAATTACTGGCATTAGTCATCTAGTTGTTTTTTAATTCACTCGCAAACTTTCGGAATAGGTAAAATTTAAATTTAAACTTAGACTTTACATGGCTATAAAAAAAAACTCAGAGCAACCGGAATCTTCCAACTCCCTCAAAAATTCTCTAGTCTATCCTCTTGCTAGTGATGTGCCACATGTCATAAAAATCTTTTAATAACTTCGTGAATTCGCTAAATTAATGAATCGGGTCACATAAGGCTAATATTCAAAATTCCGAATAAAAAATTATTTTTGCTTAAATTATGCATGGGAAACAGCTAAAATCTGTTATCTCACTCTTGCGAAGTAAAATCTATCTTCTATTTCTTTCTGTTCATTGGTTTTCTTGAAATAAAGAAACAATTACATTTTTATCATTTATTAAAAAAATTTAAAAATCTTGCTCAAAGTGTTGGTCTCTGTTGCGAATGCAGGCCCGACATCTGCTTCGTATTTCGACAGTTGTTGTATGAAGTCGTATTTCCTCCCTAATTGTACCGAAAGCCGTTTCTATGGGTTGGACAAGTTCCTCCCTAGTCGCAACCTCCGTCGCGTACACGAGCTCTTTGGCACGTCCCCAGACATAAAAATCCAACGGAGTTAGGTCTCGGGAACGTGGAGGCCATTGAATAGGGCCATCCTGCCCAATCCACGCATTTGGGAACACACTGTCTAGATATTCTCTTACAATCAATCGCCAGTGCGCGGGAAAGCCGTCATTTTGAAAAACTATAGGCGTATGCATAGATTGGGCGGGATGGCCCTATTCAATGGCCTCCACGTTCCTCAGACCTAACTCCGTTGGATTTTATGTCCGAGGTCGTACCAAAGAGCTCGTGTACGCGACGGTGGTTATGACTAGGGAGGAACTGGTCCTCTTATCCAACGCATAGAAATGGCTTTCGGTACAGTTAGGGGGGAAATACGACTTCATACAACAACTGTCGAAATATGAAGCAGATGTCGGGCCTGCATTCGCAACAGAGACCAACACTTTGAGGAAGATTTTTAAATTTTTTTAATAAATGATAAAAATGTAATTGTTTCTTTATTTCAAGAAAACCAATGAACAGAAAGAGATAGAAGATAGATTTTACTTCGCAAGAGTGAGATAACCTGTTAATTCATAATTTAAGCAAAAATAATTTTTTATTCGGAATTTTGAATATTAGCCTTATGTGACCCGATTCATTAATTTAGCGAATTCACGAAGTTATTAAAAGATTTTTATGACGTGTGGCACATCACTAGCAAGAGGATAGACTAGAGAATTTTTGAGGGAGTTGGAAGATCCCGGTTGCTCTGAGTTTTTTTTTATAGCCATGTAAAGTGTAAGTTTAAATTTTACCTATTCCGAAAGTTTGCGAGTGAATAAAAAAATAACTAGATGACTAATGTCAGTAATTTTGGATTTAAAAGAACCCTTCAACAATACACATCACAATAAAAATGAAATTCGCAGTCTACGCCTAATACTTTTTTATAATTTGAATTTAAATTTAGAATTTTTGGTTTTTTTCATTAAAAAGATAAAAGGTCGATATGAAAAATCCCGCAGGGCATGGGAAGTGTTAAGGGGCCTGAAAGGATAGCAGATAAACCTTTCTGTCGGCCATTTCAATTTGGCATACGATGCTTCAAACACCCTGTATAACTGTACTATAGATTTCTGTCAGATTTCTTGTATTTCATTTTTAGAGGCTAAACACGGGCTATAAAATACCAAAACTAAAAACATAATATTCCTCTACGTCACTGAATAATGCACAGCTACGAATGCAGTTCCAGCCAATACAGTCGTGAATAATTAAACAACTATGTTCGCTTTACGACTCACAAATGATTACCCAATTCGTTGTCGAGACGCAGAAACTTTTAAAATTTGTGGCAGGTAAACTATTTCTAAATTAGCATCTCGACGTTTTTGGTTGGCGCAACTACTTGTACCGGTAATGTTTCAGCTAGCAGCTAATCGAATGATGCAAAGTTGGCGCGCTCCGATGTGTATAAGGAAGAAAATCGCGGGGAGAATTTATTACTCGAGCTATTTCATTATTAGCGCTTTAAGTTTGAGCAAATTTAGTTTGCAATGAAATGCACACACAGATTACGGAGTTACCTTTCGTATTAAGTTATAAGTTGCTCTGAATCCAATTACTGTTCGTCAGAGACTCCGACTGAATTTGAAACAGTCTAACAGTGACAGTTATTAATGCAATCGGTAACGTATGTTCGACAAAGAAAGTAACGTAAGACGTAAGCTCCGCTTCGAGTAAAATCTTTAAATTTAATTCAGTTTCAGAATTGTTCCACAATTTTACAATCTGAGACACGGTCCCGTTGGTAGTTATAACCTTGCCTTTTTGTCATGTTAAATCCGAAATCATAATTATAACTCAAAATAAAGCATAAGACCTCGGGGGGCAGATTATCATTGATAGCTTGGCTTAATATTGGTCATCACTTACCTTGGCAAATACTTAATAGCAGGCAATTCAAAAAACGATAGTTGGACGTTACTGGAAAACAATTAATACAACAATTTCTGCTCACTTTAAACTATAAATTGGCCCGGCAAAATAAGGAAACACCGGGCTATCCCAGTTTAAAGAGTGCTAGCTTAACGAAATTAAACAATTACAAAAACAAATAATCTATTAACTTTCGAAGTTACAAAAAAACAAACAAAATCTTCTAGTCATAAATAGTACCTATTACAGATGTAAATCGATACAATATTTTGTATCACCCGGCCTGAGCTCAACGACCGTTCTAAGGAAACTTATAACTTACTCACTAAAGTTACTAGGAATTGTACAACAAATAGCATTTTAACAAGGATTAAACCAGTTAAATTAATTACATAAATCCACATGGCACTCTAAATTTTAACCATCCCAAGGTTTCACAACCGAATACCCAAATTGGGGATACATACAACAAACTTTCGACGCCTAACGGTTTTTCTATTGTTCCTGGATAGCCTTAAATGTTGCTAGAGATTACACACTAATTAAACCACTGTGTATGCCTATTGGGGCATCGAAATTGTCAACAAATCAAATTAATGTGGCCAATGTCTACGACTAACATGAAAGCGGTCAAATTGTCTACCGATCTCACTCGGGAAGGAAAAAATCAATCACGAAACTAGTTGCATAACAGCACTAAAATTATCGTTTGTCCACGCGCGTAGCCTTGAGTTGCAACAACTAGTAGATAAAATAAAAAACTTACAGAGTCTTTCCTGGATAACTGAACGTCGATGGGCGTATGGCACTCAACCTATAAACGTACAAACCACAGACTAGGTAGGCACTTAAAATCACAAATTATCATGGATGGCATCAAAGCAACTAATTCAGATTAATCACGCAACTTGCTGCTATTTAATACAAATTCTTTCTGTCATTTTATTGACTATTAAATATTTGCACTTTGTGATTTACACATTACTCTGATGCACCATTTAACATCAAATGTAGCTGCAATACTCAAACACTTAATCCTCACCATAAAGAAGACTTTTTTCTTGCTTAAACAACAAATCGACTGTATCTCTTCACAGCCGCCGCTCTACTCTCCCCCAACCCAAAAACATAAACTGCATTTTCAAACAAACAAGTCCCTCTTCACCCTTCTACCTGTACCTCGTTGAAGGTCAAATGGTCTTTCATTTATTATTCATTCTAGCGCGTAGAAAACTCAATTTATTTCCCTATAGGATTTGAATATATTTAATATATTTTCTGTACACGGCGATCTTTAAAAATTAACCGTTATATAGAGAATGCGGCCTCGTCAATAAACATATCTTATTGATTGATTCACCAGAGTAAATGCCGGATTGGATATGGGACATGCTTGTGGCCAGCAGCAAGAGTCACATGACGCATGGGGTAGGGATATAGGATGGGCAGTGTAGGTGTTTGTGAGATGCTTCTTTTAATTTTCCATCTATCATCTCCTTGTTTATTGTTCTTCGAAGTTTTTTGTTTCTTCTGTTTCTGAATCTAGCCCACTTGCGTCCAGATATGGTTTCATGTTTCCCAGAAATTTGTGTTTTCGTTTAACGTCGTATATCAGTACGTCCATTTTGTTCGCTTGCCAAGACACACATTAGCTCACTGTAAGAAGCTTTCATTTATTAACTGCCAGGTAAATAGCTATTTACAGTGGAAATGTAAGGAAGAACCCCGAGAAAATATATGAGACACCCAAGATAGAGCAAAATAAAAAGTAAAATCTACAGAAAATAAAGAAGAGATCTAGGAGAACATTTGGGACACTCTGTATATCAATCAGACCCCAACTACTTTGACATGGGAAATATTTTTGTATTCGTAAATAATCCCAATATATGGGCCATGTTACAGCTACCAAACCTTCCTGTTGTGAGACCTGCCTCATGTTTAATACATTTTTAATTTTAATTTTAAGAAATTCAGTTAGCTTTAATAATAATTAGTAAGGATTAATAAACTAATACAACTTATCTTTTTCGTCCGTGTGTATACGTTGGCAGCTTCCCTCTCTGTTCGGTAGGGATTCCCACACTACTTCCATTCGTTGTTGTTATTTATGGTGCACAGTTTTTATTATATGACCAGATGTTTATGTCCCCTTTTCCAGTTGTTTACATACGCTTTTAGGTGATGCTATCTTCAACCAATATATCTTAATCAATTATCAAATATCTGGAATAGCCAGCTTCTTGCTGATGTATATCAATTAATGTAGAATTGTCCACGCTTTAATTCAATACAATTTCGTACGATTTCTCACAGTTTTAACCGAGTTTATTTGAGATTTCATAGGAGCTACACAAACTTGCCTGCCTTCGACGCCATCCGAAACAGGACTCGAAGAATAATTTTATTTAAAAAATTTCGGTCATTCAACAAGTTTCCTTGGGCACAATAACAATATTCTACTCTATTATTTTCATCGCCTTCCGTCAAAGTATGTAGGAATTTTGGCCTAAAGGGCTTTATTTTACGACGAATAAAACACCTTGTCCGATCTTTTGAAAGATTCAATCGTAATGATAAATTCCTTAGGTTGGCCCTTGAATTTTCACGGTTGTTGGTCAAAATATTTTCGTCTTGGAAGTTCTGTCGACTCTGTTGAGTTTCCTGGAATTTTTGTGCTACCCAACCAGTAACATTAAATGTTTATGCTGGCTACTATTGCATGTTGAACAGGGAGCTGAAGCGGACTGCGTGTGTTAAATTCTTGAGCAATCTGATGCTAGTTCAAAAATTGTCTCCAAATAGCTTCATTACCTCAATTACTTCCACATCCACGTAGTGGAGTGGAAGTATAGTAATTGAAAAAAAAACATTTAATTATTTTTTGGTTGAAATAAGTTTAGAATGTCATGAAACGTCGAGATTTTCGATTTGAGCGAAAAAGAAAGTGCGATTAAAAATAACCTTAACAACAGTTACCCCTACCACACAAAAACCTCAAAGCTCTGCCGCGTACGTACGGATGGGAGAGTGGGGCACGCTCTATTTTTGTAGAAAATGTTAAATCATGAATACAACGTATTACTTAATACATAGAACAACATTGTTCTCATCTAAAGTATGTTCTGACATGATTAAAAATTAATGGAAACACAAATGTTTCAATAACAGTTTCAAATTATCTTGATATAATAATAATAATAATAATAATAATAATTTATTGTCCATAAGATCATACAAATAAGGATATGGGACATGTCAAAAGCAATAGTAAGTAGTATATTTAACAAAACATTATAATAAATAAAGGTTGTAAAAAACTTAACGCTATGAAATATAAAACATATATATATATATATATATATATATATATATATATATATATATATATATATATATATAAAATGGATAAAATAATTGCATAAAATGTATAGAACAATGATATTAGTGTGAATATTTAAAATACATTAGCAGTATATTTTTAGTTATCTAGGCTCCTAGAAGAGAAAACAGAACAAAAAATTGTTTTTTATTTCTTTTTTAAATCTTATCTAATCTGTATAATAACTAGGTGAGCTTAAGACTCAAGAATGACATTTTGGAAATCATAAAATTCCTTGAGACTGTAAAAACAATTTTTGCAGAGGAAAGAGTGTAATGCCTTTTTATAGCCATTAAAATTATTTATTTGTTTGATATTTCTAGGTAGATGGTTATATATATCACTGCAGGAATGAAGTGCGCTTTTTTTGGAAGTTGCTAGATTTATATTTTTTAAGTGTATATCATTTGAAGAACGAGTATTGTGATTATGGATGTCATTGTTTAATGGAAATTTATCTAAATTATTTTTAACAAATAAAGCCGACTCGTATATTAATACGCTAACAGTGGTTAAAATGTTGTTGTCCTTAAATATTAGTCTGCATGTATCTAAGGGGTTAAGAGAAAATCTTAATCTAAGGATCCTTTTTTGTAAAATAAAAACTCTGTTTATGTTAGATGCTTGCCCCCAGTATATGATTAGATACTTGATGTGGGAGTATGCTAGGGAGTAGTAGACGTTTAATAAATATTTGCGATCCATTACATGTCGGAGATTTCTTATTGCGTAATAACTTGAGTTTAGCTTATTTACTACATAATCTATATGATTAGACCAATTCAGATTTTCATCCACGTGAAGCCCTAAAAATTTGGTACTTGATACTCTCTCTAGTATACTGTTGTTAAGAATGAGCGTAATCTCATTTATTTTTCTTCTTTTATGAAATATAACATATTTCGTTTTATCAGTATTTATTATTAATTTATTGGAGTAACACCAGTCGAAAAATATTGATAATAATGTATTTGATTTAATTTGAAGTTCTTCAGGGGAATCGGCAGTTATGCAAATTGTGGCGTCGTCTGCAAACATAACTATAAGTATATTCAGCTCCTTAACAACATTTTGGTCAAGGTCATTGATGAACAAAATGAAAAGAAGCGGAGAAAGTACGCTTCCCTGAGGAACTCCAAATTTTAAGGTAGAGGTGTTCGACAGCTGTCCGTCTAGTTTAACAGCTATTTTCCTATTCCGTAAAAAAGAGTCAATTAATGTATTTAGAGGTTCTCTAATTCCTAATGCGTTTAGCTTTTTGGTCAAGAAACTTCTGTTAACGCAATCAAATGCCCTCGTTAGGTCAAAAAAGAGGGTTAGAGTTAGTTTATTTTTGTCAAGTGTCTCGTAGATGTAATTTGTTAATTCAAAAGCTGCAGAATTTGTAGAATGACCGGGTCTAAAACCATGTTGATGTGCAGAGAAAAGTTTGTTACTGTTGATAAATTTATAAATTCTATTATAAATAATTTTTTCAAACAGTTTTGAGAAACACGACAAAATTGCGATTGGTCTGTAGTTTTCAATTAATTCCTTGTCTCCTTTTTTGTATAGTGGAACAATTATTGCTAGCTTAAGCTGTTCAGGAAAGACTCCCGCTTCAATACATAAGTTAAAGATATAACTTAGGGGATAAATCAAGTATTTTGAGATATACTTTATTACTTTAATAGGAACTTCATCATATCCACTGCTAGATTTATTTGGCATATTGTTTAATGTCGTTTCAATTTTTTCAGGACTAATATAATAAAAAAATAATGAGGTACAACAGTTTATTCCTAAAGTGCATTCACCATCTTCTAAGTTATTATAGGTCTCATTTAGCAATTTTTCCGGTATGTGTGAAAAGTAATTACAGAATGTCTCACAAATTGAAAATTTATCGTTTATAACTCTATCACTGTGGTATATTTGAGTAATGTCCACCTGTTTTTTAGTTCTACCTAAGTTATTGTTAACAATATTCCAAATCTCTCTTGTGGCATTTGGTGCATTGACTATCTTATTTTGATAATAAATTTGTTTTTGTAAACGTATTTTATCTAAGTAAGCTTTTTTACTAATATTGTATTGTTTTTTAATTTCAGGTGTATTTATATTTTTACTAAGCCTTATAATTCGACTCTGTCGCGGGTAGGGTTTACATACCTGCTGTAAACCTTTATATCATAAAATATTGGAGGATTCCCTCTTACCGAAAATATTTTATGATGTAACAGTGTACAGCAGGTATGTAAATCCTACCCACGACAGAGTCTAACTTAATATTGTCATTGTATCATGGAACATCGAATCCTTTCATGCTCCACAAATTTAAAAGATTCCTATCTTTACACAAGCAAAACAGAGTAATATTTTTCAATTTATCACTGTACCAAATAAGTATTTATTTACCAAAGACAATACTTTTAAAGTTCTACTGTCATTGTGCCCAAAAATTTTAAGTACGGCCCTACGGGATATCACTCGTGCTAACGAGACAAAGATTTATGGTCGATTTTTAAGGCTATCTTTATATGGATTAAATATGTGTAGACAATTATACACATTGTCATCAATATAATGATATAGGGTTTGGTATGTGTGCGATCTGTGATTTTTTTAATTAAATATTTGAAATTAAAATCCTAAATCCAACAGAATTTCTGTATTTACAAGAGACAGTCTGCAGGCATGCATACACGTAGACATGTAGATATAATAGTGTAGGTACAACAAGTATAATAACAGCTCCCCTTGAATTGGCGAATTACGGCCCGGCTATGATGTGCTCGAGTTCTCAACTAATAGGGAAGAATGAAAACCCCAGTGAGAGAAAACTTAATAAGTAATAAGACTCTTGGCGTGTTTTATTTGATTTAAGCGAGAAGGTTTTCGATAAGTCGGTGTAGGAGCATTCCTTCTAAACTATATTACTGTCTACCCCATAATGTATTTAGTTTTATAACTGGAAAGCTCTGAAAGCGCGAAATGAAGTAGATAGTAGGCAATTTACTAAAAACTCAATTTATAATCTGTATAAAAGTGAATTATTATTGTTTGCTTATAATTGTAATGAAACATATTCTTTATAGGATTTTGCATACAGCAGAAAACACTATCTATGCTATGCTATGGTAAAAAAATTAAATAAGAGAACACTGCCTTACTCAAAAATATATAAAAATCATGTTTTCCTTTATTTAATCGATTTTTTTTTTAAGTAAATTAAAGAACAAGAGAAATTGGATTTTTAAACATTACAAATACAAGTATAATTACAACATAATTATATTGAACAAGATAGTCTAAATTATAATAGCATTTTTGTGAGTCATGCTCTACGTAATATGCATACTTGCCTTATTGTAATCCTATATTGATCATAACACGTAGCCGAAAAAGTAGTTGTTGAGAAAGACATATGCTTTTATACTTATCTATAACATGGTTTTGTAAGAGTTGACATAATTACTACTGTTCTAGCTAGTAATGTAATAATTTCCATTGTTTCCAGTTAATTAAAGATGATATGATCATTAATAGATAAACCAAGCAAGTTTCCTTATTCACTTTCTACAACAACTTTACAATCAGTGTAAAGATTATTTATCGAGAATCAGCAATACGTCGAAAACGTTACGTTTATTGCAGGTTGGAGGGCTTTGCAATAAGATGTAATCAACGGCGGAACAGTTTCAAGTCGTAATTTTCATCTAAGACGGGGCCGATTCGTCTCGAATACAAAGCGGATACTTGAAGAAGATAATAAAGACATTTACAAAGGTGAAATAGATATTGCAAACTGGTTATTTCACTTTGAAATGTTTTTAAAATATCCTTAGGCTCTTGGGCGTAATTAACGACTTTTTGAGGAGTTTACACAAGATGCGGCTCGAGTATTTCTGAAAAAAATTAAATAGCTAATTTCTAAACATTATGTGTGCCTGAATTGAAAATTTCAAAAAAATAACTCGACCTAAACAAGCAAATAGGGTGACTAAAAATTATTTTATGTTGATATTCCTCTAGAGTGAGTGCAAAAATCAATCAATAATTTTCTTCTATACGCGGTGAGTCCGGTAGTGCGTGGACCTCTTTAACCGTTTGAAATTTGAAAAAATAACTCAGAAAAAATTGCAGGTGGCACAATATAACATTATTTTTAGATCTACAGAGTATCTTATATACTGGTAACAGGCTACTACTAATCACTTTCGGTGTATTCTGGCTTGCTGAATCCGAATCCGATATCAGTTTTGTCTCACCACGTCACAATTTTCTTCTGTCCTCAAAAAACAGCAACTATAGTTAACTGCATTTGACTTTGACGATACGTTTCTTCTGTCGTTGAATACGAAGATCGGGGTCCCGCAATCCTAAAAGTTGGGGAACAATCCTAAAAACGCAAAAGTCACCCCTTTTAGATAGTTTCTCGCAATCATTTCAATAAAAATAAAAAAGGATCTTATGAAATCCTCTTTTCTTAATATTAATTTGCCAAGGTGGTTGATTTATACCAATTGTAGTCAAATTATATGATTAGGTATAATCAGAGAGAGTCAAGATCACCCTATATCGAATTAAAATTTAAAATATTGGTATAAAATACTTCTTTCCACTTTCTGCTTCAAATTAGGTTGAATATGCATTGTCGGGCAAAAGTAAATTATTCTCAACCCCTAATGGGGTAGTACCCCCTCCTACACTCTTGAATAAAAACAGGCTTTGAAAAACGAGTTAATGTTTTTTGCACTTTCATTTTACTTTTGATGAAACATGACTAAAAAAGTTTCGAAATTTGTTCTTTAACTCTTTTGGAGGGTTAAACCAACCCAAATCGAAATAAAACAAAATTAACTTATAAAAAAAAATTGTAGTAATAAAAATAAAATAAAAATGTAAAAATAAAGAAATTTAACTCGTTTTTCAAACCCTGCTTCAATGCAGGGGTAGCAGGGGGTAAATTTACCCCCTTAGGGTCAACCCTTAGGGGTTGAGAATAATTTATTTTTGCCCAGCAATGCCCATTCAGCCTTTGAACCAAAAAGTAGAAACATTTTTTTTTATCAATTTTATTAATTTTAAGTCGATATAGGGGTGGTTTTAATGCTCTCTGTTTATCCCTAATCATATAATTTGGCTATATTTAGTGCAACTCAACAATCTGTGTAAATTATTATTAAAAAAAGGGAATTTCATAGGTTTTTTTAAATTTTTAATAAAATTATCGCGAAAACCCTCTAAAGGGGGTGATTTTTGCATTTTTATAGGTATTTCCCAACTTTTAGGATCGCCAGACCCCGATTTTCGTACTCAGCTACCCAAAAAACGTGTAGTCAAAGTAGGTTCAGACCGGTGTTCTTTCCTGCACCCTTTCGCGCGTTATCAATGGTGTGTGTATTGGTTTGATCCCATTGCAGCGTCCTAACACCTTTCCAAAGACAAGAAATTTAAAAAATGAGTAGAGAAAATTGTTCGCAATAAAATAATTTTCAAAAAATATCTGACGTGTTTTTTCAATAAAATCTATAGAAAAAAAGTTATAACCCTTAAATGACATATTTCTTGAAAATGTTGGTCTATCTTTGCTTACTTATAACTTTTTCATTTTTAATTTTACGATAAGAAGTATCCAGACCCAAGATTGTAGAAAATTTAATTTTCTACAAAAAAAGTCTTGGAAATTTTCTTGTGAGACTTACGGTTCTCAAGATATCGCGGAAGAACTGTTTACGTCATATTTTTCAAAATGGCGGCCAAAGCTCCCTCCCCTGGTCTTTGATCCCTGAAAACCGAGCTTTATATTCACACTGGACGCCCTACAAATACAAAATTTGTGTCCAGTCCAAAATGCAAGGTTCGGCATAAATGTTGTAATATTTCAATGGCATTAGTCCATTGTAGTAGTGTACAAAATTTCAAGTCAATAACTTAAACCGCTCGCGCTGCTGAGAAAACAAAAAAAAAAACTTTAATCGAGGGTGTATCAGGGTTAGGGCAAACTAAGCCTGGCACCCTACTAAATGTCAGTGTATACCTCAAAAGTTACGTTTTGACGTAAGTTTCATTTATGTATTCGATGGCACAAAAAATCGTGACCGAAAATGACGCTAAAATTCTATGACGCGAGCAAAATTTGCTTATATGAAAAGTGGCTCCTTGTAGGCTCGTGGCAGTACTTATTCACTCACACAAAGTTTTTCATGTATCTTATTCGTAGGGAGTCTGTACGGCAGGCTCTCCACCTAACAGGACGAACAACAGGTGCTGCTAATTTGTGGCAAAATAACTAGCATGGTGGTATCGGTGCGAAACTATCGACCTATGGTCAACAATAGATAAATTGTTGCTTAAGTTAATAAGCTCAATACCGACGCCTACGAACAAAACACTGGCGCTGATCAGATTTAGCGGTTCACTAATTCCAATAATATTGTGGCGAGGGTCAGCGGGACGCAACTCGTGCGGGCTATTCGAGCGCGGAAATAATTTTGTTTGCTCACAATGGACAATAACTTCTGAGGTCGTGGGCGCCCATTTCCAAGGAGCATTTGATCAAATAATTAACAGCGGCCTTTGTTAAAATACGACCTGCTGTTTGACCCACATCAAAAAGTTAGGGAATCACCCGGCATTACTTCGATATGGCTTAGTTATACTATACATGGCATGGCGCGTGCTTGCTAAATTGAACGTGGACGATATGCACAGCGATACCAGCCCGCAATTTGCAAGTTGTGAGCCGGGGTTATTTCTCTATTTGTGGTCTTTAATCTCCGTATGTATTATCCATGATATGGAGATTACAGGGTTGGAGATTTATCATTCTCAGAGAATCATACGATTTCATCCTGTTTCAGATCCATCATATATTCAGTTTAGCTCCTCGCATTTCAAAAAGTTTCAACAGTTCATGATAATTTCAACAAAATATCTAACACTCCACTTTAGGTAAAATTAAATTTTAATTTTTTCACATCAAGTGTTCAAACTTACTATAATTAACTGAACTTCTAAACATTTTTATCAGTCATTCGGAGCGTAGACACTAAAAAACGTTGTACGGCGTTCATTAATTAATTGTTATAAAAGCAAAAAATGTATGAAAAACGAATGGATTTTTGTGACAATTGAAAACTAGTTAGTTTAATATACTAACTTTATATTGTCACAAGATTTTATTCAAGAAATTAATCGATAAACAAACGTAGCCGGGGGGGGGGCTGTAAAAAAAGAAAACGGGGCAAGACCACATAGAAATGGTAGTTCTTATCAATATTTATCCATTGCTACTGGTGGAGAGTGCAAAAAAAGCCCTGGAAAGTCGCAAATCCTTGATAAACAAATTAGATTATTTGTTTAAACAATTGCAAAATACGCGAGATAATAATAATAGTAATAATAATAATAATAATAATACTTAGAGCACACGATTCTGGTATTTATAGTCACTAACCCCACAACTGTGGGGAGTGGCTGTAATTATGGTCGGCGCGGCTACCGTGTGGTATCGGTCGGAAAGCACGGAAGCCCTGTCCGGCAACGAATAAACTGAAAATAATAATAATAATAATAATCGTTTATTATCCAAAAGACTACATTGGTATAGAATTAGTCACAAAAGAAAATTGAGCATCTTACTAGTGAATCATGCTTTTATTATTATTTAAAACTAGGTACAAAACAGAAAAGAGACATATCATAAATGTAACTAAACTCACCCACTAATTTTCCAAATATTCATCAACTGAATAAAAACATTTAGCTGTTTGGTATATTCTTGTTTCGTTTTCAAATGTTTTGTATTTTCGATACTTTTTAAGAAATTTGGGATCTTATTATACAATTTTATTCCGATATATTTTGGGCTTTCTTCATATTTTGATAACTTATGTAAGTTATTACTTTTCCTAGTACCATAATTATGATTATAATTGTTTGGTAGAAATTTACTTAGATTATTTTTAACATATAGAATATAAATACATGGCAATGTTAAAATATTTAAATCTTTAAACAGGTTTCTACAGGACGTATATTTAGGAACTCCCATAATATTACGTATAGCCTTCTTCTGAAGTTTAAATATTCTTTCAAAATGACATGAAGAACCCCAAAAGAGAATTCCATATGTTGCCCTTGAAATAAAATTTGTATAATAATATGCCAATACATTTTTCCTGTTTGATATTTGGGATAATCTATACAAGCCAGAGCAGATGGAAGAGAGTTCCTTTGATGGAAAGTCAATGTGTTCATCCCAATTTAATGCGTTATCAATGAATACTCCCGAGAATTTAGTATGACAGACTTGTTCTATAGACTTGCCAGCTATTTTTATTAAGTAACTTTTATCATATGTACTACGCCTAGGAGAAAATATAATGAAAACAAACGGTTTTAGATATATTTAAGAATAGTCTATTCGATTTAAAGTGATCAGAAAATTGTGTTAGCGAAGTTTGGACATCAGATATAGCTGTTTCAAAAGATCCTCTACAGCACAAGTAGGAATAATCATCCGGCAACATAATTAAAAAATTGTCAAAGAAGCCAGGTAAATCGTTGATACAAAGCAAAAATAGTAAATGCCCCAGAACAGAACCTTGCGGAACTCCAAATTTAATATTCAATTGTTTCGATTTAATTCCACTTACTTCTAGTACTTGAGTTCTATTTGTAAGGTAGGACATCACCCAGTTATTTACTTTGCATCTTAAACCATAATTATTCGATTTTTTCAAAAGTATTGTATGATACTAGATCAAAGGCTTTGCTTAGATCCACAGAGTTCTACACATTTTTATTTTGATCTAAGTTCTCATACAAATTATTTAAAAATGACATTATGGCGGTCTACGTTGAACATTTCTTTCGAAAACCATGCTGCGAATCTGTAATATTATATTGTGTGGCGAATTCAACAATTCTATTGAACATAACCCGTTCTAATATTTTAGCAATAGTTGACAGAAGAGCAACTGGTCTATAATTCTCAGATAATGTTTTTTTATACAGTGGAAAGACTCTTGCTGACTTTAAAATAGATGGAAACATTCCTTCTGAGAGTGATAAATTTATTAAAAAAGTAAGGGGAGGTACTAAATAGTTGACGGACGCTTTTATCAAATTAGAACTCAAATTATCTAGCCCGGAAGAATGACTATTTTTTAATTTCATTATAATGTTATAAATTTTTTATTCCGAAGCAGGTTTTAAAAAAAGTGTGGGATAATTTAAATTTTGATCAAAATTTATTTCAGTAACATTCTCACCAATGTCATTATTTAATTTAACTGGCAGATCTATAAAATACTTATTTAGATGTTGTGCAATAAGAAAGGGATCAGTTACCAAATTGTTATTAATTTTAATTTCCTTAATGCCATTTTTGGGTTTTTATTATTTAAGTTGTTATTAATTATTGACCAAACAGCTCTGGATTATTGAGTCATTAAACATTTTCTTAGATATCGACACAAACAAAAATCTGTACATTTTATGTACAAAATGCAACACTTTGATCATAACAAAATATCCGTATGACCTTTTGTTGAATAGAAAAAAAAAAGTTAATTTAAAATCCTGAATTTGTTTATAACAATTGAATGGTCAAAGATAAAAGGTCGCTACAAGTCTCAAACGACGCGTATCTATAGAATTTTCATTTTTTTTGTCTTGACTTTTTTTGTCTGCCTTTTGTTTTCGTTAAGAAGTCAAAAATCATCAAAAAATTAAAATTTTCTCTAAAAACAATTGTTTTTTTGCAATGAAGCTCGTGTTGTATATATTTTTTAATGTCGCCATCGTGTTCACAGCAATTTTTCCTATAAGAATAGTCAATAAAATTGTTATTTTAAATTTCTGACAAAAAAAAACATTATGACGACCGGCCTAATTAGTATTTCTATTCGCAAATTTAGTCTAAAGCGTTGCTACCAGGTTAAATCATTACAAAGCCTGCTTGTGATAGAATAACACCGAGACCGTGCTTGAACATTACAAATGATACCCGTATACGAATATAAACTGCTGGCCACTCGAACTTACACATAGAGACTTTTAGGCAAAATTTAAAGTTCAATATTTTCAACAGGAATGCAAATTTTTGAACGCGGCTTGCACATTTTAAGAGTTAGTTTTTTTCGGATTAAGCTGCATGACGTATATTTATCGTAGGACCATAAGTTTATTATATACGGGGTGATCAATGAAGTCATGCAAAAAATCAAAAAGTTTGTATGAGTGAAATTTCCGCAAAAAATTTTTTTGGTCGTTACAATATGGTTCCTTACTAAGGTAACATCAATATCTCTAGACGGTTTTGTCAGTTTTTGGATGAAGGCCCTTAGGCCTTGTACACACTACTCAACATAAAATTTGGATACCGAAATCTTTAAAATGCTATAACTTGACATTGGATTGACGGTTCTTGATGATTTTTGCAGATTTGGAATCCTTATTTCACATAGATTTTCTATGGTCTAAGCATTTTATTTGAGGGTTGAAATTTACACATTATACCGGGTCGATAATAAACAAAAACGTAGGGTACGACTCGCTTTAAAGTTTGGCATTATTTAAGTTTCTAGAAAACTAAATGACTCTTTAAGACAACAAACTGGGGTGAGAGTTTCGGACAGAACAGTAAGAAGAACATTAAATAAAAACAACTTGAGGTGAGATTTTTTTTTTTTTAAACATAACATAATGCCAAACATTTTAAATTATAGAGCCCGTCGCAGAGCAAAATGTGTGCGGTTATTACAACGCCATAGAGCGAATAGGCGGGCATGGGCAAATCGGCATGCGAATTGGGGTAATGCAGAGTGGAGCCATCGTTTATTTACTGACGAAACAAGATTTAATTTGTTTCACTCCGATGGCCGAATGTTAGTTTGGAGAAGGCCAAATCAGCGATATTTGGAGGAAAATATGGCCCCTCAAGAAGCATTTGGTGGCGGAGGTGTTACAGTGTGGGGAGGTATCATAAGAAATGGTAAAACCGAGCTATTCATTACAAACCAAACCATTAATGCTACTGTTTATCAGGAGGAAATTTTGGAACCTATTGTTGTTCCTTTTGCTCGACATTACGGCCCAGAAATTCTATTGGTGGATGACAACGCTCGACCTCACAGAGCGCGAAGGATCACAGAGTTTTTGCAGGTACAAAACATCAATAGGATGGACTGGCCTGCAAAGTCTCCGGATCTTAATGTCATCGAACACGTTTGGTCTTATTTAAAACTTAAAGTAAGATCTCTTGATGTACCCCCTGAAACCTTAGAAACGCTCAGTGAGGCCATTCGTGAAGAATGGGAGAATATTCCACAAGATTTTATAAATAATCTTGTGGATACTCTACCAAATCGATGTCGGGAAGTAATATTCCGAGCAGTAGGACCAACAAAATATTAGCTTCTCTTTTTTTTAATTAATGTACCTAATTTGAATTAGGTAATTTTAATTTAATTTTAATTTAAGTTTAAATTAAATTAATTTTTAATTTTTTAGTTAAATTTTTTTTCAGTTATTAAAAATTACCAGAATTAGAATTATAAATTTTTTTAGAATTGACTTTTGGTCAATGTTAAGCAATGTTGTATATTGTAGAATTTAATGTAATAAACTTATTCTTGTCGCTACGTTTTTGTTTATTATCGACCCGGACGACCCGGTATAATGTGTAAATTTCAACCCTCAAATAAAATGCTTAGACCATAGAAAATCTACGTGAAATAAGGATTCCAAATCCGCAAAAATCATCAAGAACCGTCAATCCAATGTCAAGTTATTATAGCATTTTAAAGATTTCGGTATCCAAATTTTATGTTGAGTAGTGTGTACAAGGCCTAAGGGCCTTAATCCAAAAACTGACAAAACCGTCTAGAGATATTGATGTTACCTTAGTAAGGAACCATATTGCAACGACCAAAAAATTTTTTTGCGGAAATTTCACTCATACAAACTTTTTGATTTTTTGCATGACTTCATTGATCACCCCGTATATAATAAACTTATGGTCCTACTACAAATATACGTCATGCAGCTTAATCCGAAAAAAACTAGCTCTTAAAATTTGCAAGCCGCGTTCAAAAATTTGCATTCCTGTTGAAATTATTGAACTTTAAATTTTGCCTAAAAGTCTCTATGTGTAAGTTCGAGTGGCCAGCAGTGTAGTTAACAATATATGTTTTATACGCTTACCTCAAACGATAGTAGTTGATTGTTTACCTGGCTCACCATTACAAGTCCGTTACCTGCTCTTGGTTCATTCTTAATATTGTCGGTAGCATAACCATAGTTTAAATGATATTTATTTACTTTTTTTGAATCATTTATGGAGCTGTTCATTAAACTAACATTATTTATCAAAAATAATGAATTAAATATATTTTTTTTACATCATACCTATCAATTAATATAAAGTAGTAAAACAATATTCAATGTATTACAATAATTAAAAAGTGATTCTAAAATTTGTCGATCGACGCAAATGACATTGCTTGTATTATGAACTATTCCCTTGTCGGTCTTTTTTCATGACTTTCAAATTGTCACTAGGTAAACTATAACCAACCTATTAGATTATAACAAAAAACAGTTCGTTTTTCAGCTATTCCGGATCATCGAAATTAATTCCCTGAGGTGTATTTACGATTTTAAATTCGTTAAATTGATACGGCTAAATGCTCATAGCGAAACTATCAATAAGAGCACGTTTATTTTTCCACTTTCATAAATTTCCTTTACATTCTCAATCAACCTCGTAAATGGCTTTTGCGCCAATAAATCGAAACGAAATCAAAGCGTCGAGACACACCAGAGGAAAATACACTGACACATAAAAATTCCACAGTACAAATAAAGAAAACAACATATGTCAGCTGTATAACCCCTTAAGCAGTCGATGAGATATTTCGCACCCCAATCACGTGTCGCCTGACCACCGCTCGACAATATGAAATTAGAGGAGATCTGCTTTTCCTTAGGTCGCCCCGAGGCAGCTCACATCTGTGTTGTTCTGTGTGTACACAGACAAGGCGAGAATAGACAACAAATTCAAGATGTATAGCCTACGGTCTGATGAATTGTTTAGGGCTACATCTTATGTCTTCTTCGTAGCTGTAAAAGATGATGGATAGTCCGACCGTTATGAACACAAAACGGAGCAGTTAATTACAAAGAGATTATGCCGTTGAAATTAATCGCCCTTTTTTAATACCACGTCTGTTTAAACTACATACACGGGTTTTTTAACGTGTTTAGAATTTTCAGGACTACGGTCAGCCAATTTTCACATCGTTAGAATTTGGAGCATGCAACATAACACAGGTCATTATTAATTAGCATAGCGGACAACGCCTTACAACGAAATTGAAAAAGCAATTAACAATGTTTCTCTCGTTTATGACAGTGTAGTATAGCCAAATTAGCATACCCGACTAAAAAGTTTACTGAATGAATTGATTTTCACGAAACTTTGTGGGTTCTGTTCGTTTTGATGTCTAGATCAAGCTTCAAAAATAAAAGTGTGCCTCTATTGCCCCACAAATGTTATAAACAACAATTTTCTGCTAATTTGTTAACCAGCAAAACCGAGGTAAAATAAAAAAAAGTGTTTTTAGCTAATTTGATGAAAAATAACAACTTTTTACTCTTGTAATGTTTTCTGGAAAATTAGTATTTTCCGAGATATAGCGGTTCGAATTTTTCCAAAAAGAGGGCAGGGGGAATAAAAAGTGACGAGAAAAAAATCCAGAAAAATTATAGATTAAAATATAAGACTTTTTCCTAAAGTGCACTCTGTCCAAGTTTTTCTGAAAAAATATGAAAAAAAGAGCGTTATCGTAAAATGAAAAATTTCGTACGTGTAAACTATGAAATATAAAAATCTGCAGAAATTCAGACGTATAGGCTAATATATTGTTACGGATTTCCACCTTTTAGGAAACACCCTGTATGAATTCGTGGGTTCTAAATAATTTTAACAAGAGATTAAACACTACTAACACTTTATTTAACAATTTACTGACTACAATACTTGTTTACTTAATAGTTAACCTCACTTTTTACCGAGCGTGTCACTTCTCAAATAAACTTCCCCTCCCGCGCTTGTAATCGCGCCTTATATACTCCGAAATTAGCTCTAGATCAATCCAGAATCTTCTTCAACCATAATCTAGAAAAGTCCTTGGCTCTTTCTAGAGCCTTTCCAGTCACCATCAGAGGCATAGGCGTGCCATCTCCTTTTCCAAGGGGGGGTGTAATTCATAACACTGCCCCCTCCTTAAGCCTAGATCGTCCCGATCAGGCAACTCAGAATCATCGATGTAGTTCGCCAGCCTGTCCAAATGCACGATCTTCATCTTGGACTTTTTGCTTCGTTGAATCCGATAGACGACATCATTAATTCGGGTAATAACAGTGTACGGTCCGTCCCAAGGCGGTTGAAGTTTCGGTGACCTTCCTTTCTTCCGCTGTGGGTTGTACAGCCAAACCAGGTCTCCTGCCTTGAATCCTTCTGAACTACCCTTCCGGTCGTATCGAGCCTTCATTCGGTCACTGGCTGATGATGGTTCCGCTATATCGTTAGACAACCTCTTGAAAGGAGCTCCGGTGTTGAACTGCTTCTTTTCACCCTTACTTCCAGTCTGTGGTCCCTTACTGGCTGCACAAATCTTGCATTTGCGACACCAAGCCTCCACATCCTGACGACTTCTTATCCAATAAAATCGTTCTCGTATTTTCTTCAGGGTCTTGTTCACACCGAAGTGTCCATCGGATGCCCCATTGTGCACTTCCTGAAGCACCTTCGCTACTCGACACCTGGGAATCACTAGACGCATAACCACCTTTTTTCCATCCGGGCTTTCCCATGCTCTCCGCAACAGCCCGTTCCTGACACTCAGTGAGTCCCACTGCGCCCATAGTGCCTTCAGTCCCACTCTTTTGTCCGAAACATCCTTCCATTTTGGACGAGTTCCCCTTTCTTTGGCTTTCAATATAGGCCCAATTTCCACATCGTTTAGTTGCTCTTGTCTGAGCGCTTCATCTGCCCTATCATCCGGCACTTCCACCTTGACAGTGTCGACTGCTCCCTTGACTTGCAGTTTCTCCTGGTGGTAGTACTTGCAACCTTCCTTGTACCTTCTTCCGGATGAAATGTTTGCATTTCTCTCAGGTTTCGGTTTATCGTCATATCCTTGTAGTGGTGGCCTTTTTGTAATGCTCCGAAGCTGGGAAATCTTCACTTCTCTAGGGGCACCACGTTCGTTATCTGTCACAGCCTCTCTGGTACCGGCTTCCTCTGGTTTTCCCCTTGGCTTCACAGCATCTCCGGCCTTCGCTCTCTCCAAGCTCCTCTGTGGACATTCAAGCTGGATATGTCCTAGTTCCCCGCACCTGTAGCATTTCATACGCCGTCCACTTGGCCTTCCACTACTTTGTTTATTCTGTGTCTCTGCCGCGTTTCCAACATTCACTTTCCTCGAGTTCCGCTGTCGACAGTCTCGTTTGATATGTCCTATCTTGCCGCAGTTGTAGCATTTAATACCCCCGCTTGGCTTCTTTCTATTTAGTTGTGATTCCTGTCTTTTGGGAGGATTCCATTTAGCTAGTAACTGACTAATCATTTTATTTACCTCCTGTATCTGGATCAATATAGGGTTCTCTTTCTTCTTTTCTGGTTGTGATTCTTCGATACTCACAGCTTGTACTCTTGGACTCGGGGTATCCTGAAGGACAGCTTCCACCTCGAGTGCACGCACCAACGCTTCGCTGCTGTTCTGGTATCGAGATAACCTGAGGACTCGCCTGATCTCATTGTCCTGTATACCATCCAGAAAAGCCTCTACTGCCAGTTGATCTTGGAATTCCTTCGGTACATCCGGGTAAGCCAGGTGAGCCAGTCTCCACACGGCAGCTTCAAACTCTTGCAAGCTTTCCCCAGCCCCTTGAACACGTGATTTCAGCTGGGTCTGGTACACTCGGGCAAGGTGTTGATCGCCATATCGTAGATCTAGGGCAGCTTCTAAAACTTTAAAATCCCGTTGTTGGTCTACTGGGATTGTCTGGAGTATTTCCAATGCTTGGCCCCTTAATGCCACGATTAACGCCATAGCCTTCTCTTCGTCATTCCAGTTGTTTGCACTCGCTGCTGCCTCAAACTGCATCTTGTAAATGGTCCATGAACTTTGGCCGTCAAAGGAGGGAGGTTCGAACAGCTGATCTGATAATACCACTTGCTGGCTTCCTCTATCCCTCAACTGTTGCTTAAGCAGGTCTATTTCCTCTTTGATTTCACTTACTTCTTCTTGATGCCTTTTTTCTAGCACTTCCAACACTTTCTGGAATTGTGCAAATAAGTCCTGTATTTGCTTTTCAGTTGCCATACTTCTGGTTGTTATAGGCATACGACTACGTTGAAATCAAATAAATTTAACAAAGTTACGTCACTATCGGTAATGGGACTGTCCAGAAAAACCTCAAAACGGCACGAAAAAGTCTTATCTAGAGTCTTCGTCACTTAACCTATAATGTCCAAATAAAATGTTCCAAAAATGTCTCAAAAAATGCACTTGACACTATTTTCCTGTTCGAAAATAACCATCGAACAACGTCCAGTAAATTAGTCCTCCGTGTTAGCACCAACTTCGAGAATACACTGCCAAACCTTCTCGAACACTTCCGAAAAATCCTCTTGTCAAAATTCCGCTTCCGACACCAAAATGTTACGGATTTCCACCTTTTAGGAAACACCCTGTATGAATTCGTGGGTTCTAAATAATTTTAACAAGAGATTAAACACTACTAACACTTTATTTAACAATTTACTGACTACAATACTTGTTTACTTAATAGTTAACCTCACTTTTTACCGAGCGTGTCACTTCTCAAATAAACTTCCCCTCCCGCGCTTGTAATCGCGCCTTATATACTCCGAAATTAGCTCTAGATCAATCCAGAATCTTCTTCAACCATAATCTAGAAAAGTCCTTGGCTCTTTCTAGAGCCTTTCCAGTCACCATCAGAGGCATAGGCGTGCCATCTCCTTTTCCAAGGGGGGGTGTAATTCATAACAATATTCTTGGTCTCTCATAATTTTTTTGTAACCTGTATATTTTCCGACTTATCAACAGTGTTTCACGATCAAAATGTTAAAATATTTCATTACACAGAAATCATATAATTTCTGAAATTATACTTAATTTATGTATATTTTAATAGAAAATTATCTAATTTGTGGAGAAAAAAGTTTTCCGGCATAAAAAACAATCTTTTAGTTGATAGTCCAGGCGGCACGCAGGGAGATTTTCCATGTGTTAGTGTGACGTCACCTACAACGCTGATTTTTTGCATGCAAGTCCCGGGGGGGGAGGGGGGTCCTAACAGGTGCGAAAATTGTATTTCAATTATCTCGGCTTCCATTGAATCTACGACAAAAGCGTGATACCGGCGTGCAGGGCGCTTCGTAATTGCAACGGTTATCGATTGGGAGGTGGTGCTAACTTTTTCGGAAATATTTATTATTTTTCGCCCTAACTTTTTTACTTAGTAGATACGTACATTTAAAGAAAACTATAAGACTACCTAAGTAGAACCATAACAAAACCATTATTATGAATTTTCACTCAAGAACTGCAATCGTTTCCAAAATAATTTGATTTAAAAGTACGAAACTGGAAGATTATGGTATTATTATTATTATTATTATTATTATTAATTATTAAATTAAGAATTCATAACCCATGAATAAATAATAAAATAGTTTGATATATGTATAAAATAGCAAAAGCACGTTGCAAATAAACGATTTTATTAAAAAAATATAAATTGATGCTACGAAAAAGTTTGTCCCAAAGTGTTATTGCTCGAAGCGCCCACTAGGCTGGTATCATCGCTTTTGTCGTAGCTTCAATAGAAACCGAGATAACTGAAACAGAATTTTTGCACCTGTTAGGCCTCCTCCCCCACCCGGGAATTAAAAAATATAGAATATTTTGCATTTGAGATACTTAAGGTGACCATTCCCTAGAAAGAGACAACCGATAACGAAATATTTATTATTTTTGGCCATAACGTTTTTTTTCTTAGTACGTATATTAAAAAAAACTATAAGAGTACCTAAGTAGATCCATAGCAAGACCATTACTATGAATTTTCACTCAATAATTTCAGTGGTTTGCAAAATAATTAGGTTTTAGCTCTAGCTATTTTGCAAAACACTGAATATATTGAGTGAAAATTCATAGTAATAGTCTTGTTATGGATCTACTTAGGTACTCTTATAGTTTTTTAAATATACGTACTAAGAAAAAAAATCGGTAAAAGTGTTTACACAGAACTTCCCTCTTTATTTGTGCATGGCGGTCACTCTAAAAAATTAATAATTACGAAATGACATTGAAAATAATAATCGGAATATAGTTATCACTATTATTACAAAGAAACTCTGATAAGTTTTGGTCAAAAAAATATACAGAGTGCTCATCCAACAGCAACCAACATATTGCATATGCCAAATATTATTGCCATCTGTCACATTTTCAATTTCACAGTCACTTAGTGGAGTGGAAGTATTATAGTGGTGGTTAAAAAATTTAATTTTTTTTGAAATTTTTGAAATGTTAGTAAAAAAAATTTCAATTTTTTTTTCTTCTGAAATAGGTTTAGAATGTCATGAAACGTGGAAATTTTAAATTTGAGCAAAAGGGAAAGTTTTCTTCTATTCTATAGTAGTGATAAAAAAGATTACAAAAATTTTCCATCTACTTTAGTAGTAAAAAATTTTCCAAAAATGGTGAAAAAAATTTTCAAATTTTTTTTTCTGAAATAGGTTTAGAATGTCATGAAACATGAAAATTTTAAATTTGAGCAAAAAAAAAATTTCCATCTATTCTAGCGGTAATTTTTTTTTCCAAAATGGTAAGAAAATATTGCAATTTTTTTTTCCGAAATAGGTTTGGAATGACATGAAACGTGGAAATTTTAAATTTGAGCAAAAAAAAAATATTCATCTATTCTATAGTAGTGATGGATTAAAAATTTCTAAATCTTTCAAAAAAAATTTTAAATTTGTTTTTGTTGTAATAGGTTTAGAATGCCATGGAAACGTGGAAATTTTAAATTTGAAGAAAGAAAAAAAAATTCCATCTATTTTAGTGGTAAAATTTGTTCAAAAATGGTAAAAAATGTTCTACATTTTTTTCTTTTAATAGGTTTAGAACGCTATGAAATGTGGAAATTTTAAATTTGAAGAAAGAAAAAAAAATTCCATCTATTTTAGTGGTAAATTTTTTTTCAAAAAACCACTTTTTTTTTTAATAGCTTTAGAATGCCATGAAACGTGGACATTTTAAATTTGAGCAAAAAAACATTTTTTTCATTATTTATTCCCTTTAGCCGGTCCACCCTGTATATTTTTCCAGTGAAAGTTTAACCATTTCTTCGCTGACAGTAGCGTCAACTACCTACCAAATTTGACTGCTCTCCGTCAAGTAGTTTTTTAGTTAATGCACCAACAGACAGACAGACAGACTGACGGAATTGAAAAACCTATATTTTCGTAATCTACGTAATCTAAAACGTCAAAATCCGAAAAAATCTCGGAGGGTGATTTTTTCTTGAATACAATACTTCCCTTCGGTATGCGAGGGAAGTAAAAAGTTATGGCCAAAAATAATAAATATTTCCCTATCGGATGTCTCTTTCTAGGGAACGGCCACCTTAACGCGGGTTTAAAACGTATGTGAAAAACCAGCAAAGTAGGTGAACTTGTCACAATAACACAGCTCCACAAAAAAAAATTGTACATTAGGGTAGACCCCCCTACCTCCTCGATTTTCAACCCGTTGATCACGTTCCCGGGGTCGGTTTATCCCCATCACATCAGGATTTTCCTCTAACCACCCCGCCCCACCAATTAAGATTTCCACTGGAGCATTTTGACAACAGCATCGGATTCAGTAGGTCCAAAAACATAAGAATAACATAATTTGATCAAAATTACACTGTATTCTTTTTTCGTGTGAATGTTGAATAGAACAGGCACACGAAAAAAGAATGCTCTGTACTGTTGATCAAACCTTATAATAAATAACTAAGAACCAGTGAAAATCTAAATTGGAAGGGGGGAATAAGTGAAAATTCTGATGCGATGGGCCAAATCGGCCCCGGAAACGCGATCAGCGGGTCAAAAAACGGAGAGGTACGGGAGTACACATTTCTTTTTTGTTTTTTTGTGGAGCTGTGTAATTTATCTGCCGTTTGGACTATGAAAAATAGAAAATTTTCTAGGAAATATATATACATTTTTTTTAATTTGGAATAAATAATCAAAAAACTTTGAAATGGATAAAAAACCGCAGACGTATTTTTATAAGATCTTTTGCTACAAATTACAGCGCACATATTTTTGCTAAATTACGTAAATTAATCATGAGTTCCAAATGCAAACACAATCGAAAATATGTATATAGAACGTTACATTTATAGAAAGTTGGTTTTGATAAAACGAAAAATGGACTCTCCCAAATTAGCAACCAAAGCTAGGTAGAACTAAAGCTTGCGATGTGGGTAGGTAATAATAATAAAACGTTATACACTTACCAATAACTATAACTACACCTCAAACAATTTCAACTGAGCTAGAAGTCATAATACACGAAACTGCACAGAAACCACTTTAAAATAATTAAATATCACAGTAATAGACGCACTACACACCCACATTTAAAACCTCAATGCACTACTAACTGATCGTGTTTTGTTTGATCGCGCAAGCATTGTTGACTAGCACAGAAAAAGCACACTATGTTTTTTCTACACACGTTCGAGGCGTTCTTACTTGCATTATCTAACAATACAATACTTCATGGACTGCTTGACCAATATAAGGAACTGAAATATTTAAAAATCTCTCCATTTCGTTTTCTTGTTTTGTTCTATAATTATGGTTGTACGGAAATCCTAATTCGCCAAATGGTGAATAACACGAGGAGATAACCAATGTCAATTTTCTATGAAATAAAAATTTCAATTTAGACCACTCATAACCCACCGGGGGTAAATAATAAATCCAGTAAGTTAATGACTTGGGCTTAAAACAATAATATAATTAATACACTGAACTGAACTTGTGGTAGGTTCCTTGTGAAACATCTTGAAAATAATCGTTAATAAATTAAAAACTGCTTTTAGATGAATCAATCAATATATTATAAATACTCTACATATGTTTCGGCTTACTAGGCCTTTATCAAGAGTATTACATAGTGAATACTCGAGTATTCACTATGTAATACTCTTGATAAAGGCCTAGTAAGCCGAAACATATGTAGAGTATTTATAATATATTGATTGATTCATCTAAAAGCAGTGTTTAATTTATTAACGATTAATAATATAATTATTTTAGTTCGAGAGCAAAAGAAGAATCATAATATGAATCAATATTATTCAGGAGGGGAGAAAGAGGGAGATACTTAAAATCTTTTTGTTTGTTTTCTTTACCACTTGTCAAGTCACCGAGGTTTTTTTATACTATAGAATATCAGGGCATGGATAAAAGAATTAATCGATTTATTTATTTAGTAGTTGATTTGTTTTTTCAATAATGTTGTTGCGATGGGTTAGTTTTAGTTTCTTATTGTTTAGTAATTTATATGGATGGAAGTATAGTAATCGTAAAAAAATTTCAAACATTTTTTACTTGAAAAAGGTTTAGAATGTCATGAAACGTAGAGATTTTAAATTAGAGCGAAACAAATTTTCTGTCTGCCTGTCGGTTTATCTGTCTGTCTATAACTTCTTTTTCCGCCAGTTTTCTCTGGAACGGTTTAAGATATTGACTTGAAATTTTGTACACGTATATATTATAAGGAGTTCTGGAACTGGATTGTTTTTTGACCATATCAGGTGAAGGGTTGGGGGTAAATCGGAGTAAATATGGGAAAATAAGTAAAGCAAGTTGGTAAGAGTATAAAAACTTGAAATTTGGTGTATATATTAGAAGCCAAGGCCTCAAAATTCTTAATAATATTTTCCATCCCCCCCCCCACACTCCATTATTAAAAGGGTTGATAAAATAAAATTAAGATATTCACTTGAAATTTGGTACATATATAATTATAATGATATCAGGAACCAGATTATATTTTGGGATTATTCCGTTGGAGGGTTGGGAGTTAAAGAGGGGTTAATAGGGGAAAATAAGTAAAGCCAGCTGATGAGAGTGTACAAACTTGAAATTCGCTGCATGTACAAGAAGCCAAGGCTTCAGTTTTTTTCCATAATATTTTCCAACCCCCACCACACCCCTACTCCCTTATTAAAGGGGTTGGTAAAATAAAATTTAGATATTCGCTTGAAATTTGGTACACCTATATATTATAAAGACATCTGGAACTAGATTATATTTTAAGATGATTCTGTTGAAGAGTTGGAGGTTAAATAGGGACAAATAAGGGAAAATATGTAAAGCAAGCTGGTAAGAGTACAGAAATTTGGGATTTGGTGTATTTACTAGAAGCGAAGGCATCAGGTTTTTTTAAATAATATTTTCCATCCCCCCACACCATTAAAAGAGTTGATAATGAATTTGAGATTATCCCTTGAAATTTGGCACACATATGTATTATAGCGATATCTGAAACTAGATTATATTTTGACATGATTCCGTTGAAGGAGTGGGGGGGGGTAAGTAGAGGTAAATAGGGAAAAATAAGTAAAGCAAGCTAGTAAGAGTACAGAAATCTGGTATTTGGTGTATATACGAGAAACCAAGGCCCCCTCCCCAACCCCCATCATCTCCACTCCATTATTAACGGGATTGATAACATAAAATCGAGATATTCATTTGAAAGTTAATACACGTATGTATTGTAAGGGCATCTGACTGAGATGATTCCTTTGAAGGGGTAGGTTGTGAATAGGGGAAAATAAGTAGAGCAGCTAGAAACTTCATTTTTAATTAATATGGTAGAAACCAACGCTTCAAATTTTTCTATGACATCTGCCCCAAATATTATTAAAACTTTATGACCAATAATTTCCACATACTAGAGTGCAAATATAGTCAAGATATTTCATTTAAAGTGACTAGGATGAAAAATCTGGAAGTAGTGATTCCTTAGACAGCGGTTTTAAATCTGTTAACGCAAGTATATTAACTGCTTTATCAAATCCAACTGGAGATGGAGCATTATTAATATCTATTGTTTGAATATTAAATTATGGGAGCTGAATTTATATTTTTTATTTAGACTGATATAGAATGATTTTTTTATAATATCAAATTCTTATTTAGTTGTATCAACTGCAATGATTAGTTAAATTTTCTTCATGACTACTTTGAAAATCTAGGATGATTTTGTGTTAGGTAGAGAGGAACGGAGCCAGTCTGTCTGTATGTAACTTTTTTAAGCGCACGTTTTTTCAGGAACGGTTTAATATATTGAATTCAAATTTGGTACACAGATGTATCATGACAAAATCTGGAACTTGATTATATCTTGCGCTAATTCTGGCGAAGGGTTGGGGGTTAAAAAAAGGTGAATAAGGGAAAATAAGTAAGCAAGGTGATACTAGTACAGAAATGCGGAATTTTGTATATATATTAGCCATAATATTTTCCATCACCCATCCTCCCCACTCCATTATTAATTAAAGGGGTTGATAAAATAAAATTGAGATATTCACTTGAAATTGGGTAGGTACACGTATGCATTGTAATGACATGAGATGATTCCTTGAACGGGTGACAAATTCTTTCCATGTTGTCACGCCCTATTTGGCATTAACATCTGGGGTAAGCAGGGAGTTAATTTACGTGGACACCCGGTATATGCGATTAAAAAAAACATACGTCATTATTCGTGATAAAATCGACAAGAGCGACCATGGCTTAAACAAGTCGGTACTAATCAGCTTGTGGTTAATATATCAGGCAATAGATGGCGAACCTGGTAACATAAAATAGAATTTCATGTCAATCATTGTAATAAATGAGTGATTCTCTTTTATAGTGCTAAACACATTAAAATGCATTGATTTCAGCATTAATCCGAAAAGTACAAATGTTTACTCCATATGTCAGTTTTCGCAAAGTCCGAATGCCGATAATAAAAATCTCAGTAATAAAACTAAAGGGTTGGCAGCGTGAATCAAACCTCCTACCAAAAATGTTGAATTAGTGTAAAGTGCGCACATGAATTAGTTTTTTCCATATTAACCGAAGTTATAAATAACACAGGACGGAGTGAATCTTCCTTTTTCTATTCAGAAAATTCATTAGATACTTGTTTTCAGTGGAATTAAGTCAAAAGCCACGTTGAGGCAAATCGATCTTGGTATCGGAGTTTAAGACTATAATTTCACCAGTTATTTGATAATTTTACATTCTCAATTTATCGATTCTTAAATCGGAGATATTTTAACAAGTATTTAACGTCCAGATAATCTGGGTAAGTTGTATTTTCACTTCTTTTTAGTTCACAACCATGTGTACATTTTGAGGTTAGCTTTACACTAATTTACATGTCTTTTATCGTAGACGGTTTTGGAGAGGATTTATTTTTGGGCAACGAAAGTAGTAGTTCCCTAGATTTTTGGTATGGTTTGATAGCCACGTGGACAACCCCACATAATTTCAACTCTGGTACAAGTTTTCTGAAGCGAAGTATACTGAGCTGTGTTTTCCTGGAGGATGTTCTGGCATAACACCAGACCCCAGATCCCGAGCACCTGATATCTACGATTCTTCACGTGGGTTAAGAAAAGATAAGTTATTTTTGTACAATTTTAAATTAGTGTGCTCATCCTGTAGTTTTCAGTAATCTTTTTATATTTTATATTTAATCATTTAGTAGTTAACATTTTGCTTATCGTTCCTTTATTTTGATATAGTGACTCCTTCAGAGAGATACTGTAGGGTGTAGATTACATTTGTGGCCTAGAGCATTTTTTTGTTTGTTTGTAGGGACTGGTGAATGCACCCGCCCGGGGCATAGTTCACCCCAGTCGTTAAAACCTATTGTACAGTTTAAATTTTTTTCCTCTATTATAAATATTTTTCTTACTAGTGTGCTATTGTACATATTTTTGTTAATACTTAAATGTTTCTCAATTTTGTCCATGTAAAATTAAATTAATCGTTGTAATAAATATTTTTACCTTACAGCATTCTTTCTATTTATTTATCCTCTCACACTCACCAAAATATGATTTGTAAGACCTAGGACCTTTTAATCTTTAAAGTGTGTACGATCTTCACTTTTAGATCGTAACAATGTACTAGAGTGCAAATACAGTAAAGATGTTTTCCCTTAAATATTTCGTATTTACCTGAGTTAAATCAAAGAAACAGAAATTTATTATTTACGTTTAAATTTGATCCTCCCTAATAAACATGCATTCATCTTTTGCACATACACACACTAGCGAAATAAAATTAATAAACATTTAAATTGACAATTCACCCTTGTAATCTAGAAGCAAGTATTAGCCAGGAAAAATCTTATAACCAAAATAAACTAAATAAACTTCTCAGCTGACATTTCTACACCAAGTCGTAATACATTACTTGCGGAAATATTTAACGAAAATCATATCCAATACAGAGGTTGGTATTTGACATGTAAGAAAAATACGCCTCTGTATTGCTTATGTGACAAAGAATACAATGTCACTTTAACTGAAAGCGGCACCATTAAATTTCGTTAGATAACAAACATATATCTTTTAGCGTTTGATTTATATAAAAATCCAACAGAAAACATACAAAGCATTTGCCAATTTCGCCTCGACATTTCAATAAAATTTTTGTTATTTCCTACATCGCCGGGTCTTTAATAATGTCGAAGAGAACATCAAAAGAAATACTTAGCGGACGAATTTGTATTGGTTTCGATGTATTTGTCCATCTGCACTCAATAGAAAACATTAATAGAAGCCATCGAAATCAATTAATGGCAAACAAAAAGGTCCCCTATAAATTGTGTGTGAAATGCCTTTGTCCAATAAAAGTGCTAATGTGCCCGGAATCTTGGGTTGTGAACGGAGAATTCATGTCAGCTTCTGAGATAAAAGTCTGCCGAAGACAATGTATTTTCATTGTGGATATCAAACTAGGGGCGAAACACGTATAAAACATACAAACGTTATATAAATTATTTATGTTTTCGCTAAATTCGTTAATGTGTTATGTTATAATGTGCCTATGTACAGGGTTTTCAAGATTTCTGCCACAAAAAGTAAAGATTGTACTTTCGTGTTTCCTCATGACATTGAAATATAAAGAAAATTGTTTCGGAAATTCGTTGAATGCAAGTTCATTTAATGAAATGCTTTTAATAACAAAGTAACAACAAAATGAATCTCAACTTAGTAACCGCTAATAATATTAATGAAGTCAACATATCCGTTGAAAACATATGGAACATTTTCGATAACCTAAATTCAAACAAGGGCCCTGGACCTAACTAAGTACCGCCCTATGCATTTTCGTAAATTGCTAACCACTGGAATCTTCCCAAATACATGGACGCAGGTTTATATTTCATCTATTTTCAAATCAGGAAATAAATTCAATCCAAAAAATTATCACCTAATAACAATTCTCTCAATAATTCCAAAAGTACCAGACTAGGTACCTATTGATTGTTTCAACGCCTCCGCTCAAAATTGTTATCATTAACGATCAGTATGGATTTCAGTCAGGCAAGTATGCTGCAGTAAACATATCTCATTTGTAAATTATGCTCAAAATTCCATGGAAGGGACGATGAGGTATAACAATATATCATTATTGCCCAAAAGATTATAAACAAATCCAATTACAGGACAAAATTAATGCTTAAAGTGGCCATTCCCTAGAAAGAGACATCCGATAGGGAAATATTTATTATTTTTGGCCATAACTTTTTTTTCTTAGTACGTATATTTAAAAAAGCTATAAGAGTACCTAAGTAGAACCATAACAAGACTATCACTATGAATTTTCACTCAATAATATCACTGGTTTGCAAAATAGCTAGATTTAAATTTAAAAATTATGTTAATTTTCCTATTTCGAAGTTTTAAATCCAGCTATTTTGCAAACCACTAAAATTATTGAGTGAAAATTCATAGTAATAGTCTTGTTATTGTTCTACTTAGGTACTCTTATAGTTTTTTAAATACATGTACTAAGAAAAAAGTTATGGGCAAAAATAATAAATATTTCCCTATCGGATGTCTCTTTCTAGGGAATGGCCACCTTAAGATAGAATTATTTTATTTTATATTAATAATACGTACTTTATCACCAAAAATGAGTTCTACAGAAACGATATTAGTGAGAGCTAGAAACTAATATTTTATTTTTTTTTTAAATTGCTACCCCGTGATTCCTTAGTATCCAATAATTATAAATATTTCCATAACAAAAAATGTTATCTGAGTTTTTTTTCAGTAACTGTTAGTGGAAGGATTACACATCACAAAACCACAAAAATCAGTGCCGCGCAACCCCCCAAAAAAATCACCCCTTCTCTGAGAAAAGCCTTTTTTTACTGATAACTCGTTAACCGTTGAAGATATAAAAAAATTGCTCATCATAAAAAAGAAAGCTTGATTAATTGCCTAAAAAAAGTCCTTTTATAATTTTCTTGTACATGCCATGGTTTTCGAGAAAATCGATATTGAAAAAAATTGCAAAATTTGTATTTTTAATGCGCACGAATTTTCGTTTATTTGAAATTTTTTGCGAGCGGCCTATAGAAAAAATTGAATTGCTTAAAAACCAAACATGCTAGGAAGAAAAATCAAAATGGGTTTTAAAGGGGATATAAAATACTTTTGTGTTTCCATTTTTGATGGCTATTGAAATATATTAGTATTGATTTTTTTGCACAGGCCCATAAAAAACCACTGATTTTAATATAAGTTATAAATGCATTATCTTTTAGTTCAAGGTAGTACTTCAATGCAGAAAAAGTTAGGAATAAAAATATTCACATTTACAAATTTACCAGCATGTTGAAATTAGCCTAATTTTGGCCAATTTTTACTGTTTCCTAAAACTAAAAAACTTTTTTTTTTTGAGTTTACATATTAAATAATTATTGTTTCTAATCAAGTAGGTAAAAGGATCCATTTGAAAAAAAAATCCAATTTACTATAAAAGTAAATGCAGACAAAAATCCCATGAAAAAATAATATTTAAACCAGTAAAAAGACTTCTAAACACCTTTGGCATCATATTAAATCGAAATCTACGTTAAAAATTATTTCACTAAAAATGATCAAAAAATTTTCAACGGTACTCCAAAAATTAACTTTTCGAAAGTACCACGAATTTGGTTTATCGAAAGTACAACGAATAAAGAGGAAAAGTCGGAGAACTGCTCCGCACAACAAATTTTTCGGAAGTACAACGAATTTAATTTTTTGAAAATTTCAAAAATTTATTTTTATAAAAATACAATAACAGGACGTACCAGTACCACAAATTTGGTTTTTCGAAAGTACCACGAATTTGGTGGTTCACAAGTCAAAATCCTCAGTCAGGATGTAGCGAGTAGCTATTTTAAACAGCAAAATTTAGGAAAAAATCGATGGGACGGTTTTTCCAATAAAAACTAAAATCCTCATTTAATATTCCTCAAAGGGTTGAAGCATAATCCTCATACAAAACCCCCAAAACGTACAGAAAAACAGTCAAAGAATTCAAAGTCGGAGGGTCGATTGCGACGAACCCAAAGTACTTTTTATCCCGGCTCAGGCGGACAACGCCATATTAATAGCTCGAAGGCGAGTCGACGGAAAAAAGTGTAATTGTATTCGATGCCGTTAGTACGTTTATAAAAGCAGGAAAACCATCGAAATCACATAGATAGCTTCTTTAAGCATCTTGTCAATCATTTCGATAATTTTAGTGCAAAATTCAAAGTGAATAATTTTCATAAAGTTTCGTAATCATTTGATACGTACTGGTCTAGACTAGATCCAATTTTTAAAATAGAGGGACTATTTTCCCCAACAAAAGTTGGAATGCCCCAAGTGCAAGAACCTATACTCGTTAATAAATCGATTAACAATTGTGTACATAGTGCCGACACCATAAAATACTTAGGGTTGATCCTAGACCCGCACATGAAATGGGTAAGTCACGTCGCTTATTTAAATGGAAGATTACGGAAACTAATCTATAAATTTTATAGCCTAAAGGGCATACTAAACAATAAAACTCTACTAGTTGTGTACAACAGTTTAGTTGAATCTATAATTAGATATGGTGTCACAGTATGGGGCTCCGCTTATAAAGCAACTTTACAACCTCTGCAAATAACACAAAACTATATATTAAGAATAATTTTTAACAAAAAAACCAGAGACAGCTGCAGAGACATATTCATCGAAAAACAATTGCTTGATGTGAAGGGTATATACATGCATGCTGCCATATCCTACGTACATAATAAGAAGGACACCATTGGATCTGTTATTGAACACCAATATGAAACAAGGGCTAGGACATACAGCACATACACAGTACCGTTCCATACCAAAACTGTCACTCAAAAATGCATTAAATACAATGGAACCAAACTACTTAATAAACTTCCACCACACATTAAAAAAATGAGGAAAAAACGTTTTAGAATAGAAACAAAAAAATATCTGATTGACAATTACACTACACTCCTGTCCATCCTGGCATAATTTATACAAAAACGTCACATATCATTTCTTTAATATACTTAACATTACTACAAATTTAAAATTATAAAGGTTAATGTATTATATAGGTGGCAATCTACCGTTAAAACTTACAATTCTTTTTATATATCCATCTCTTTTCTTTCTTTCCACCTCATAATTATTACCCCCGTTTATAATTTATAAATTATTGTACTCTTTTCTACACAGCCGCAAAATATTTATACTATTTCTATGCCCACTTTATTAATTATCAACTTATTATACTTCAATCAAATTTATATACTATTTTACACATTGTTTAAAGATGATTAATTATATATGTAGATATAGAACACATATGTAGATATAGAATGTAAATACTGCTCGACACAATACGAGGTCTCCTCAGGTGTCACTTTTTTGTTCTTTATGTAATTAGGTTAAGACATTTTGTTTAATAATTTTGTTGCAGTAATAAATAAATAAATAAATAATAATAAATAAATTTGCAAGATTCATTTGTTTATTTTGCGCTTTACCTAAAACGGCGTTCCACGTCGGACGGTATTTCCTCTCCTATTTCTATATGTTTAAGAGAAATAAAAATGACAAATCTCCGAATTAATAGTTTAAGTTTGCCTGCTTTTTGTAAGGCTCTGAATGTATAAACTACCTACAATTTTATTAGCACTACTTCTCTTTCCCGGGTTATTTATTGCACCGACCATAAAAACTTGAATATGGCTTTCCATTTTTTATGAGAGAAGTAAAAAATAACCAGTCAAGCGATGGGAGGAAATGATAGATTGGGAACAAAATGGGGCAATCATTGGGCTGGCTATTCGCAGGATGTTGGTGGTAACGGGTGGAATAGTAAAAAAGTAATGTGTGGAATGAGAGATCGAAAATATGTATGAAAAATCCGATAAATATAAATACAGTGTACCATTTACTATTGTAAAAATATGTATACAACTGTTTTAATTTTAAATTTACAAACAAAAAATAATGTGAATGTATCTAGCAAATATCAATATCATACATATTGTTCTTATTGATTATTACAATATAACAACACTAGTACCGTACGTTACAGAATAAATGGAATAAGAAAAATTAATACTCAAATTTATGTATTAAAACTACTGGGTATATTTATTATGTTTAACCACATAATAATAAATTACGGAATTGTATTGAGTTCATGACTAAGTAGAAATTAGTTTATATTTCAACTTAAATTATTTTATGCACTACATACAGAGTGTGGACCAAATTTGTATGCATGATCTGCACACAATAAAGTTGAAAGTAACTGGCTCTTCTTAAGGGAAATAGAGAGACCTCTTTGCGAAGATAAAACCTTAAAGAAAAAATTGCCTTACGATGAAATTGAACAAGTAAATATTACCCGAACATTTATACGAATAATATTTAGAGTGTCACAAGGCTCAACATTAGGGCCATTGTTGGGTCTATAAATATTATGTTCACTTAGGCTGCAATTAAGAAGAAACAATATTAGTTAATGTAGTTATAAATCTGATGAATACTGATGGCTTTAACTACATAGAGCATCTTTCATATTCCATGGATACAGTTTAATAATATATCGGTGTAATTTTTAGGGGCTTAGGCACCGATAAAGCTTCATTCCTCCAATAAACGAGAGAGCGTTTGTTCCATAGATGCGCCTATTATGTTTGAAACAAACTACGAATTAAAAAAACATAGGTTAAAGATGGACCAACAAAGTATTCTGATAAATAGTTTATGAATCACAGAATTCAGTGTTATAGTTAGAGTGGCATCTCAAAAACCCTACCAATTCAAACAACATTAAACAAATCAGAGAGCATAATGCACCCTTTCGAATAAAACAGAAATTACCATAACAAGCGTTGCCCATTTTTCGGCAACCTATTTAATAAATCTGTCAAAACGTAATACACGACCTGTAACTCTTTCTCTCTTTTCTATCTTTCCCCTTGTTGCTACATTTTGAAAAAAATGTAGTATAGGTTTTGAATTTTTCCGGTGGACCATCGAAATCTGAAAAAAACGTCGGATGGAAGTGAAAGTCGTATCTATCGACTCGAGAGCGAATTAAAAAAATTACGTCCGTTGGTCTGTCTGTCGGTCTGGTCTTAGGTGGTTAACAGGAGGTCTTTAGAAAACCTTAACGCCGGAAGCTCGGTTCCGTTCGGAAACCGGAAGTACCCGATATAGACGTTTCGAGTTTTTCGGGAAAAATTGAATAACTCGGTAACGGGTAGTCGCATCGAGATATTTCAAAAAAGAAATGGTGCCGCTGGCAAAGCTCTACAAATAAGTATACCAGAGACTGTCGAGAAACAAATGAAAATTGATTTTTTTTGCAAAAAACTGGTTTTCTCGAAGTCGGGCTAGGAAACACGATAACTGTCCAGAATATTGATCGATTTCGATGAGACTTGGTGGGATCAAAGATACACGGCCACAAGTGAAAGCTATTGCTGGCGGCCCGAATACGTTGACCGCATTAATTTTTCCAGGGTCGAATATGATTTTTCAAAGAAATTAATAACTCCCGAACCGAAGGTCCGATACTGATTTTCAAAAATGGCAACTGTAGGGCTCGATTGGGTCTATTAGTTGACGTTTGTGAGAAATTTGATAAATCCAAAGCGAATCTACAAATTCTGGAAAACTTGATTTTTGTAATAAATTCTACAAATTCCGAACAGGCTCCTAATAAAAATCGAAAATTAACCATTCCGTCGATCGATCTCTATAACCAGTATGAGACACGGACCTTTTTGGACAAAAAATCTGAAATAGTTTTTTCGAAAATTTTAAAATAAACGAGTTATTTACGAAAATGCATTCCACACAATTATTTAAAAAAATATTACAAATTGATGAATTCTCCGTGCGATAGGCGCAAAAAATAATGTTCTCAACCCTATAGGTGCCCCTATAGGGTTGAGAACAACCATTACGTCGGACCTGATGCAGTTTCTTATTATTTTAACAAAACCTTCACATTTCGAGCTGTTTCAGCAATCATTGCTGTTTTGGATCGATTTTATTATATATTGGGGGTAGTTTTCGCCCCTCCCTGGAGGTGTGTTTCATATCTATTGTATGTACGCTGCTGCTTAAATTGTATAATTCGATTGATTAACAATTATCCTCGTAGCTTAATCTTCTTCTTACCCCATTCCAAATTTGTTTTTGTGGAGCTGTGTATTTATTTATACATGCGTCTTTTGCTGTTTTAACTAAAAAATATTTTAAGTTTTCCTTTACACGATCAATTTTGAAAGGTGGAAAATCTCTCTCGGAGGGAGATTTTTTCACGAATACAATACTTCCCTTCAGTATAATGTTTACTCTAGTTTTTCTCTACGTTTTCGCAATTTTTACTAATGCTGCAAGGCTTTAACGATATGTTTTACCTTACTACAGCGAAAGTTACAAACAACAATATATCCAATTTGAATCATATTCCGGACAATAACGTCGTTAAATATTCAGTGGCACTCCCCGCATTTTATTATTTTTAGCGCTTAATGGGACTCCGAAGCTAAGCTCTGCCTGATAACAAATCGTATCCTTTTGTTCCCTGGCATGTAATCAAGAGAGTGTTTAATTTACATGTTGTAGCCTGTTCGTGAACTTTGAAACATACCTGTATTTCACGGGTGAAAAATAAGCCCCATTATCGGGTTTGCTTTAAAGCACTTCCACTTTACCCCCATGGGGGTGGAGGAGCGAGGATCAACACACGTTCATTAATTAAGGCCTATAATTAGAAACATCGCTAATGCCAGTCTCATAGATGACAGATCAGTCTTTCAGGGCTCTATTAAATTTGGAAAAGCAATATTTTCCCATATCTGTGCTGTATTCTCATTACCTGGATGACATGCTGATAATATTCAAATAATAAAAGTATTTTATTGTATAAACCAAATGGACATCGACCGAGGTCCTTCAGCCATTTTGATAATATATAATACATTTATGGGATTTATTAAAGAAAATGGAAAATAAAACTTGTTTAGAAAGTTTATTCAGATTTGTTTCAGACACAGATTTTCAACATACTAGTCTAGTTATACCGTTTCTTTTTCCTTAAAGTTTTCACTATTTTCGGGTCTGTTTAATGGTATTAAAGCTAAAAACGTATTTTCAATTTTTTTCCTGAATGACCGTAGCTCCAAAACTGTTCAACATATTTTGGTTAAATGTTGTACATGTTTTGACATCTCTCCCTCTGTTTTATACAGGGTGTGGCATTTGAGTTGACAAACTCGAATAACTTGAAAATATAGAATTTCCCGGAAAAATGTTTCGGACAAAAGTTTCATAATTTGAAAAGTGGGATCTAATGGCTATATTTTTTCAAAGTTTGGTATAGGACTTCAAGGTCATTCGAAGGTCAACTTTTGGTTTTTACCCTATTGCCCCCATTTTTTACAGATTTATATTCCTGCTTTAAAAATTAAATAACTTTGCTTCTACCATTTTTTGACTTAGTCTTAGTAGTTATGTATTGAACTTGGAAATAGCATATCTCTGTAACTGGGAAACAAAACATTGTATGGAAAAGTAATTTAGGAATTATTGTAAATATCCAACGTGTAATACCAGTAACAAATATTTCCACAAAAAGAAATCTGGTGAAGTTAAGTCAGGTGATCGTGCGGGCCAGTATACTGGACCACCTTGTCCTATCCACCGCTCAGACTTATTTTTGACCATAAAACTAGGGGTTTGCACTTAAAAAAACAGTTGACCTTCGGATGACCTTGAAGTCCTCTACCAAACGTTAAAAAATATAGCCATTAGATCCCACATTTTAAATGATGAAACTTTTGGCTGAAAAATTTTTCTCAAAAATTCCTTATTTTCAAGTTATTCGCGTTTGCCAATTTAAATGCCTCACCCAGTATGAAAGATGGCCACGATAATGGAAAAAAGTGGTAGTAATGTGAGAAAAAATTAGGGAAGATACTGGAAAGGGAAGATAGTGGGAAGGTTGAAGGGTAGTTAGACAAGGCAAGTTAGGAGAAGACAGATAGTGAGAGCGTGGAAAGCTGAGCGGTGAGAATGTGGAAAAAAATGAAGGAAGATAGTGCAAAAAGTGGAAGAAGATAGTAGAAAAATGAGGAAAGATTGGGGCTGCGGTGGAAAAGCGGGAGAGAATAACGAATAGATAGTGGCAGATAGTGGAAACAAGGTGGGATAATGGTTGCACAATGTTTGAAAAGTTATTAAGAGGAGGCAGGAAGAAGGTCATCAAGAGGTGGGAAGAAGGAGCTGAAAGGTAGTGATATGACGAAGTAGTAGGAAATACTGTGGGGAATCCTTGTGAGCGAAGCTCCTAGTATAAGCAAGTTATACAACAAAACGAATACTCCATTTTTAAAGTGAATAAGCCAAATCATTTTCTAATCATTCATGAAATCTACTTAAAATAGGAGTACCGATACTCAAGACGTCGTTTTTATAAAATGGCCACAAAAATGGAGTTTTATGGAGTATCTCGAAACTAAAAGCACTGTCAAAAAAGCCAAGAAACCGGAAAAAAAACCTGTAGTAATTGTAATAGTTTTAGTTATAGGAGGGATGGCTACATAAGCTGCTGAAAGATGGCGGCGCCTAGTTTGATAGTTTATGTTTAATCCTGAAGGGGACATCATGCTCCCTTATTGGTATAATGTTACTTGTTAGCAGACTATTACTAGGTTTGTATTGATAAAATAATTGAGACGTATCCTTGGTGTAATCCGATAGTGAAACGAAGTCGTGACATCAGGTGTATAACTCTGAGGGAAGTGTATATGCTTGAATTTGAGGCAAGGTGGAGAAATCTTCGTACTAGAACAAACAAGTTTTTTAATTGTCGTCGCCGATGCGCTGCACCACATTGGCGCTGCGTATATTATGGCCAACCTTACGGCAGACGTCTACATCAATTTTTTATTTTGTCTATTTAGCCTACTATTTCTTGCCATCAGAGGGTACAGACTCCGAGACACGGAATAGACTTTGCATGTAGTCAGTTGCTGATAAAAAATAACAGATCTTCACACATCTATTAGCTAACTATCAGTCAATGTCAAATATAAATATTTCATACTTATTCATGGATATTGTCCTGGTTTTGCATGAAACATCGTTATGAGTGATTTTATGAACATGTAATCCATTAGAATGAAAATTTGTTGAAGACAAGGTAGGTAAATAAATTCATTTTAGGCCTTTGCTCTGATTTTTAACTGAATCTTCATACCGTAGGGGGTCATGTAGATACTAGTTTAATCTGCTTAGCCGTAGGGGACTGTAGTGTTATAATGAGAATGTCAAATAAGAAATTGAACAAATTTATTTTAGGATTTTAATTTGCTAGCAAAACCAGAAGTTAGGTTATCGAAAGAACGCAAAGATTTCATTAATATTTTTTACATATAGTTTTCTTTTAGTTCTCATAGATAGTTTTTTCCGCTGTTTGCAAAATCCTATAAAGAATATGTTTCATTACTATAAGCAAACAAATAATAAATAATTAACTTTTAAACATTGCCAGGATGATTCCAAACTATTTTTGTCTCTTGCTATTTTTGTCCAAACTTCTTTTTTGTCGAGTAAAGAAATAGCAAAGTTCTAAAATATTGATCTTTCCTCGCCGGATACCTAAAAAAATGACAATTTTAGAAAAAATGTTTCGAACAAAAGTAGCGTCATGTCTAGTAACCGTATTTTATGAGGCGGGCCTAAAATCATATAATAATAATAACAGCATTATTGCCCAACAGAAAACCCATTTACAAAACATGATTTATGATTTAAACATAATATAATATGATTTAAACTTTCCCCTACTAATTCCACTTCAAAGACATAAATCTGGATCAAATTCCTATATTAATTACACACAATACACCGACCTTCTGGGGATGCAGCGCATCGTCATAAAAATTTTCCCCGAATTTTCCCACCGAAATTAAGCATCGATATTAAACGAGAACTGTACTACGTAATCCTCTAGTTAATCTGCAATTGCATTACCTTGTGGGATTCTAAGACACACAAGCTTAATTGCTCGATTTACTGCCATTGATGTACTGACCAATCAGATTATTCTCAAAGAAACCCTTCACCTATTTGATTAGGCATAACATATAGTGCATGTTCATTGGTTTATATAGATGTAGTGCATAATTGCTGTGAAACGAAATTAAGCTGCTAACAAAGGAAGAATGACTTCGCTTATGTCTAGCGTGTAAACTATTGGTTTGAATACACTAGAAATTCACCCACAGCCCTCCAGACAATAAATTATAGTAAATATTATTATCTAAATGGTACTGGTGGTATTCTCTTAATATTTGTGTTTTTTCTGCCTGCGATTCCTGGAAAATAACCTCTATGTCAAATGAAGTTTATAAATATATGTTATTTTCTATAACCGCTTGGACAATGATTTTTATCATTAAGTAATATTTCGAAAATAGACATGTTAAAAATGTATACAGGGTGCTGGTGTATATGTACAAAGAGATTTTGCATGGCAATACATTGGTCCAAAAGGAAGTAAAGAAATCTTATAAAATTGTTGCTTTGCTGAAACGGTTTTTTAAAAATTAAGTCTAAAAATATAATAAGCCAGATAGTAGTATAATATTGACTAGGTTAGTAATGCTGGCCAAATTGGGTCAAGTGTCCGCCAAAGAGTCTACACCATATGGAAAACTTTTTATTCAGTTGTTTTTTTTATGAGTTTCAGCATTAGTTACAGCATGATTAATAATTACAAAATTAACAGAAATATTTGTCATGTCACAACTACGACATCTCCAAAATATCACTAGAAATATTAAAATGGCCTAAAATGCCCTTATTTATCAAAATATGGAAAAGTGCCGTAAGGAAAACTTGTTTATAATTACATTAAGAACCTAAGTGTGAATTGGTTTGAAACTTTCAATGTTTTAGTTTTTTAAATTATTTTCCAAAAAATACACAAATGTTGCATTTCTTTTTTAAATTTTATTAATAATGAAAAAAAAACATTTTTACAAAAGTCAACAGGATAATTGCGAAATATTTTCAGTAGTTCTGAGCCCTTACTGTGGAATTTTACACGATAATCGGTTTAAATGTTAAAGAAACGATTGTTCATTTGAATCAGTTTTAGATCACACAAATAAAACTCAAAATTCCTATCAAAATTTACTTCAGAAACCTTAAACTGAATAAGATTTATTTAATAACTTTAACCATGTTTGCCAACTATATTCTATTAAATTAAATACTACATTTCTGTATGTCTTTCACCTATTTTCATACATAATTTAATTTCTCAAAATTCTTGGGGGGTATTTCAAGACAGATATCCCTGATGATGCTTTCTAAATGATCGATGATTTGGAAGGAAGGGTCTTCAATGGTAAATTTTATTTTTCAAGTAACCCCATGGAAAGAAATCTAGGGACGTTATATCCGGGTATTTTGCTGGCTTGTATATTATGAATGTGTGCCAATCCATTTGCCTCTAAACAAGTTGTCCAGATAATTTCTTACATTAATAATATTGTGAATTGAAGCGCCGCGCGCCTCCTTGCTGAAACCATAAGACCACTCTTGCCTCAACGACATGTCGTCGATTACTTCAGTAATTTCATTCATAAGAAAGTTCAAAGTCCATATTTTGATAAATAAGGGCATTTCTATAACAATTTGGAGGTGACACGACAAATATTTTTTACTCGATTTTTGACAAATTTGTGGTTATTAATTATGCTGAATCTAATGCTGAAACCCGTTTAAAAAAAACAATCGGAAAAAACGTTTTCCATATGGTGTAGACTTTTTGGCGGACTGTATAATACATGTTTCTAATTATAACTGATCATACTGCACCTGGAACCATTATTGGAGCAATCGACAGCCTATTTTTCTTATTTTCATGTAAATATATACAAGTTTGTACTGTGGCTTTGTAATTATATATTCCCACCTCTCACGTATTATATACGTACGTGAATATGTTAGGGAATTATTAATATTAATTAAATAAAAATACATGTAGGGCTTATTATACTTTTACTTAGTGCTTGTATTTATATAATGATAAAATGCCCTGACCGACCTCTGGGAGAGAAGGATGTCCTTGTTTTATCCAGGAATCGGTTCGTGATCGGTGGAATAGGTTAGGTTATGGTATAATTAGTGAATTAATGAGTGCATATTTACTTTGTATCTAGCTACATCGACGTAAGTCGTAATGTCAAAAAAAGTTAATAACAAGCTAACCATTATATTCTTCGCCGATTTACTGCACTTTTTATATAATTGTTGCACATTCTATAGGATACTTTTGTGCAGTTTTTTTGTAGATAATATTAGTTTTAGACATTTTTGGTTTAATTACAAAACTTTTTTTTTATTGAAAAATTAATAACTTTCTTATTTATTGATCGATTTTGTTCAAAACAATAAGGTTCTTCCTCTAGTTAACACTAACTCACTGTCCAAATTTCAATACAATCGGACCTTTCGTTCTTAAGTTATCGTGCTTACGAAAAAATGTAACGGACAGACAGGCAGACAGACAGACGGACGGACGGACAGACGGACATTTTGAAAGTTGTTCAGAATTCGATCACCAACAGAGCGATATGAATTTTTTTTCTCTATGAGCAATATTACCGGTTTTAGAAATGTGCCGATCGAATGCAATATTGCCCTGTTTTGTATAATAATAATAAGAATAATACGACATAACCGTTATAGTAAAGAGGGAAAAAGAGTTTTCAGACTATGGAAGGGACGGGCCACGAGCTGCCGCGATTATCCCTCTGTGGATGCTTTTCTTTTAACAATAGGTACCATTTGACCCACTTTCAGCGCAGCAGCTCAATGCCAAGTCGAGCTTTCCGGAGGGAAAAAAGAGTTTTCTGACCATGGAAGTGAAGGGCCACGAGCTGTTGCGATTTTCCCTCTGTGGATGCTTTTCTTTTAACAATAGATACCATTTGATCTACTCTCAGTGCGGTAGCTCAATGCCAAGTCGAGTTCTCCGGGGGAAAAAGTTTTCCGATCATGGAAGGAAAGTGCCACGAGCTGCCGCGATTTTCTCTCTGTGGATGCTTAGCATTGAGCTGCCGCGCTGAAAATAGGTCAAAAGGTACCCATGGGTAACAGAGAAGCATCCACAGAGAGAAAATCGCGGAAGCTCTTGGCCCTTCCTTTCCACGGTCGGAAAACTCTTTCCCCCGGAAAACTCGACTTAGCAATGAGCTGCTGCGCTGAAAATTGGAGGGCGGTTAGTTTACACTGAATATTGATGATTGCCACAACCCGAATCGCGGCAGCTCTTTGCATGTGCATTTCAGAGCCGGAAAATTTTTTTACATCGGAAAATTCGATCCGGCAACGAGCTGCCGCTTTCCACCCCCTCTACTCCTTGAAACCAGATAATCCCCGCAAGCGGTGGCGCGGCCGCTCGTTACGTTGCCGTTTCAAACCTAGCGTGAATCTGGGGTGCTAACTCTGGGTGCCAACTTTATATTCATAATTTAGGTCTGTTTAGGAAACAGATTCGGAAAATAATCATTTTGTTGGATTATCATAGAGAAATATGGACCTATTCTTTTTGACCATGAAAACCGTAGGGATATTGAGACGCGCTCGCGCGCAACCCCCTCACTTATTAATTATGGTATAAATCATGTCTCCACTGTTCTCAAAATGATAAACATATGCTTTCATATAGGATAATGATTATAATCATAATAGTCATTATGGTGATAGTCATTATCGAACTATGAAATAGATTTATGCCACTCCAACTTGCTTCATTCAGGATCATAACACTCGCTCACTTTACTGCTCACGTTAAAATTTAATATGCACCGCAGCACAGCACGCACAAGAAGGCAGCACAAGGACTTAAAAAAGGAAATGAAGGCTTCCAATACGCCAGGAAAGTACGTTATTTTGATATTTTTTCCCTATACATATCATTTGCATTTGTTAAAAACACTAAGGTCAGTTGGGGTATCTGGGCCCAGGGGGTAACTGGGCCATGTTTTTTTTCCGTAGAACTTGTGGGGGTAATTTCACTTCAAGCAGTTGGCAGCACTGAAGGACAATGTCATCTCACTAGAACAATTAGTCTCATGTTTCTGAGTGTTGTTGCTTTCATGTAGCAATTTTTTAAATTTTGTAGTGCAAAATTTTCATAGCAACGTGATGCAATCTTGTTTTTTATGAAATATCTACAGTTTTACTGTATATATTATCAACGTCACAGTTAATTTAGCATAAATTAGAAGCATGATATATCCCTAAAATGTTATTGCAAGCATGTATTCTGCGTTAGGTCATAAGCTTGAGTGGGTGGCCCAGTTACCCCCACAATTTTTAAAAAATGGGGTAAGTGGGCCAGTTAATTGGGGCATCTGGGCACGGCTGGGACCAAGTTACCCCAAGCACATTAAGTATGTTGTATTTGTTTTTATTTATTAGGTAGATGTAGATCACTGCGCACAGTCACACAAAAATAGCGATCTGAACCCGGGACCCGACATATTAATCCCTATGTAGTTTGTTGAACGCGAATCTGATGTCCGTTTAGCTCCATCACCCACCATTTTTTTGTATATCGCGAAAATAGCCTAAGCAACCGTATTTCTTTAAATTATTTTCGCGATTTACAAAAAGTTGGTGGGTAACGGAGCTAAACGGACATTGGATTTGTGTTCAGCATGTCGAAATACATAGGATTACTATGTCAGGTTCCTGGTGTAGATCACTTTTTTTTGTGGGCCTGTGTTATTTATGCTTACTTGAAATTGGATGTTTTTTACATTTAATTTTGCCCTTTTTACTTTAACAGAAGTTGTGTTATTCCCAAATTTGAATAAATTTCACACCTAATTGTTATGTAGTATTTCTCTTACATCGTCGACAACTAGACTATGGTGTGGTTTAAATGACTTGTGGTAATTTTTGTACGAAGTTTGCATGTTTACCAACACGCCCACTTACCCCAGTTCAAATAACAATCGTTTGTATGAAACCAAGACCCGTATCGTCCAGTTGCCCCAATTTCTAGGGGTAACTGGGCCCATCAGACTTTTTATTATTTAATTATAATTATAAATAAAATTAAATTTGACTCGGGATTTGAATATTATATATTTAAAGACAGTATATTGTATTATATACAAAAAAATATTTTAGATATTAATATAACTTATTAGTGGTTCTCAGGCAAGTTCAAAGTATAAATTTCTCGCTCAGGTTGTAAAATCATGGCCCAAATACCCCAAGTGACCTTAATAATTATAACTTCCCCTTTGACATAAATGTCACGGGAGTCGAAGGTATCGTATAACAAGTTAACCATTATACCTACTTTTCGCCGATATATATAATTGTTGCACATTCTATAGGATACTCTTCGCAGTTTCTTTTGTAAATAATATTAGTTTTAGACATTTTCAGTTTAATTACAAAACCTTAAAATAAATTATTTAAAAAATTAATAACTTTTTTATTTATTGACCGATTTTGTTCAAAACAATAGTTCTTCCTCTAACACTAACTTACTGTCCCAATTTCAATACAATCGGACTTTCCGTTCTTAAGTTATTGTACTTACAAGAAACGTGACGGACAGACAGACAGACAGACGGACGGACGGACGGACGGGCATTTTGAAAGTTGTTCAGAATTCGATCACCAACTCAGTGATATGAACATTTTTTCTCTGCGAGCAATATTACCGGTTTTAGAAATGTGCCAATCGAATTCAATATACGTTTTGTATTTGCGAAGAGTACAATTAATAAAATACTGGATAACTGTGCTACTTTGTAGTTTCCACGGTTATCGTTTTTAGAGGCAAAGGTAGAATATGCTAAGAAAAACTACACTTTAATGTTCTTTGATCCACAGTTGCAGTCATAGAATAAAATGAGTTGAAAACTGAGATATTAAACGGAAATAAAATATTTGCAAGGAATACAATTTCAAATTTAGCACGTAATACGCCTTTTCAGTTCTATAAAAGTCTTTGAAAAAACGCCTAGACATAAAATATTCATTTTAGCTCCTCATAAAGAGGTAAAAATGTGCTTCTTATAGTTGACGTGCTAGAGTCAGCGGTGCATCATTCACTGCAAAGAAACGAGGTTCGTGTTGTTGCATATTCAAGGATTCTTCTCTCCTGCTGCCGCTGATAAAACCCTAGATATATGCATTATTACTCTAACAAGTAATAAAATTCAGCTTTACAAACATTATTGATTTAAGTTACGTCAACATTTTACTTATTATTCAGCCGACGGAGTCGGCGAGACTCTCTATACTCTCATTTTTAGTGGATCGAACTTGGAATTTGCAAACCAGGAAATGGGATAACTGAATAAATCGGAATTGATGTTGTCTGAATCAAGTTTTATTATAAGGTACGGCAAGGTGGAGGAATTTGTAATGCTCGTCTCAAAGAGGATGGAATAAACGATTCTTGACTGCGCTTAAGATAGTGATGATTACGAGTGAAGTGTTTCTCGATACAAATACAAAGACGGGCAATATAAATACACCAAAGATAAGCATGTCGTGTACTTCTGATAGTAATCAAGTTGTTAAATTAGGTAAATATTCTATCGCACAATATGTAACTCAAAATTTTCTCAACGATTTTGTAACGATGGATTTAAGTTTATAGAATAGATAATTTCCAAAAATTTGCCACGGCTTGAAGATCATAAATCAAAGCGTAGGGAACAATCTGGCAGCTAATTTGTACACATAATTGAAACCTGTCCCCAAGTGTTTGCTTTATTATAACTGCAATCAACAAAAGTTAACGAAAGAATGTCCAAATGTGAATTAAAGGGCGCCACTATGTTTTATTTTGAGTCTCCCGTAAAACCATAGAAAAACCGGTTAAATCTGAATTTATACTTAAAAACATACTAAGAGTTAAATTGACACAAACAAATACCTTCGACAAGCACAATCAAAGAGAACAAGAAAATATGTCATATTCTTAATCATATACAAATAAGCAAGCAAGCAAGCAAATAAAATAATAAATTTAATTAATAATTATATTCAAATATAATACAATGATACTCTGAACATCCACTTAAAAATCTTCGGTAAAGTCCATCATATAACACCACCCTACATTAAAAAATGAAGACGCAACATTATACGACGAGAACACCACTCGATATTAATTAGTATCTCCATTTAAAATTCTGTACAACCACCTCTCTACTTGTACATCTACTAAATTATATGAATGTAAAATTTACATCATTACCTTCATCGAAATTGAGAACTTAACCTGTTTCAAATTTCGATGAGTTGCAATGCGTTTGATACATGACATCCTTATATTTATGAGCAGCTATGCCTTTTTTATATATAAAAAAATAAACATACATAACAAAACTCAGTCATGCATCATGATCTAAAAGTACGTTTCAAAACAATTCTCTATATAAAAAAAGATACTATATTATAGTTTATTATAATTTAAATATGGAAAAGATATGGAACTTGTTATGAAACATACTTTTCACTGGAATTACACTAATAAAATACATGTAGTTTTGAAGCTTACGATTCATACTTACGCACTTGGCGCAAGTATAAATTGGAAGTTGGCAATTATGATCAAAAATAAGAAGAAAATGGTTACCATAATTAAAAATAAACAAATAGACACATTTCATATGCAGAAAATAGTTACTTTAAGTTACACATAAACAAGTAAAATCGAAGCAATAGTAATATAAAAGACAAATGTCATGGTAAAATAATGCAACGCACAGATATGCCAAATAATTTGTCCATATAAACATCAACCATGAATACAAAATAACTATATCCGTTTGGAAATTAATAAATAGGTAATCACAATATGCCAGTTCAGAATTTCCTCTGTCAGAGGACGACAACATATTAAAAAAGTTACTAGAATTTAGCACAGCTATTTTTTGACCACGCGATGGACTTAAAGTGGTCACAAGAGGCAAGGTCACTTGAACACCAGTTTGGGTGGGAAGACACTCAATTATTAAAGAGGTTAACAAAATAAAAAAACGCTGTCTAACACTTCCACATCTAGATTTCCCAATAAAGTCTCTTTAAGCGAGAACATCTTGGTACTATATTTGTATTTCAGTACGTGGAAATAATTTCTCATAGAATGTTAATAATATAAAGTTTGAAATCTGGTGGTGGCTGACGTCAAAAAATTGTTTCAATACCTTTATTCTCATAGACACACTAAATCATTAGGGATTCCCCCGCTAGATCTAATGATAAAGGAAAGGGCAGAAGTATACGAAGGCGAAGAGAAAGGAACGGCCAAGGAAAAACTCCTCGAAAGATGGCAGGACAGGTGGGAGAATGCCCTCAAAGGGAGATGGATTCACCGTGTGATCCCCTCAATTAAAAAATGGGTGGAAAGAAAGCATGGGGAGGTGGGGTACCACCTCATACAGGCCTTGACAGGACATGGCTGCCTTGCAGACTACCCCCTCGGAATAGGGAAGGTGGACTCCCAGGAGTGCGCGTACTGAGGATATATCGATGACGTGGAGCACACGATGTTCCGTTGCAATAGATGGGCGGAGGAGAAGCGGGGCATAAACCATATAGGACCAGAAGAACTTATGGAATACATGCTGGAGTCCGAAGATAACTGGACCAGAGCCGAGATAAGTATTAAGAGGATTATGGAATGCAAAGGAGAGGATGAGAGAAACCCCGACCTATACCCTCTACACAATTAAAGAGAATAGGGACAGGAAATGCTGATATGAATAACAAGTTTAACGACAGATGGATATCCTGAAGTAAAGCGAGAGCGGTCCCAGGATACTTCCCACAATCTGAAGAGGGGTGGTTTTAGTGGATATGAGGTGAGTCCCACACTACCGCGAAGGTGTCCATAAAGGATTTCCACCCCCAAAAAAAAAGACACTAAATCACAATTATTTCCACATCTACGTAGTGGAGTGGAAGTAATTTAAAAAAAAAATGAAAAACATTTTGTTTTGTTGAAATAAATTTAGAATGCCATGAAACATCGAGATTTTAAATTTGACCAAAGAATATTTTTCTGTCGGTCTGTCTGTCTATTTTTAGGTGTAATTGCTGTACTAATTTTAATAATGTATGTGAATAAGTTAAATATTAAAAGAATATAAAATAATAAAATACAAAATCATTGTAGAAAACATAAAATATAAAGTAGATATACAAAATTTATTAAAATAACAATTAAAAAAGGCATGTGCAATGTAGAATGAGTTAGGAGAAACTAAAATCCTAAATAATTGGGAAGAAAACTATATTAGTTTTTGATTTTCACTTTATTTCTTGTCAACATGACAATTGTTTCGCCACACAGTGGCTTCTTCAGATATTGAGTACTGGTATACTAATTTTACAATGCACAAACTATATGGTTTTATACAATTTTGATGTAATCCTAATCTTAATTGCTAAGCGGAAAAGTACAATATAATTTTAATTACTAAATGGAAAGGTACATATAGTTCTAGGAAATTTATTGAATCTAATTTTAATAAGTAAATAAATTTAGTAAGGGAGATGAGTTTGTTTCAATTTGGTCATTTAATAAAATATCAGACGACTTTAGTTTATTTATTTCTAGAGATTCTAGTAAATCGAGTTTTAACCCTTTTTTCTCGGTGTGTAAAATTTTAAACTCTTCGTTGAACACGTGACCTACTTCTATTAGGTGGTTAGCATAAGTTGAGTCTGTTTTATTACTGATGTAACTTCTTTTATGTTCTGACAACCGTTTACCAAAATTTCTTCCTGTTTGTCCAATATATACCTTAGGACAAGCACCACAAGTCAACTTATAGACGCCTGATTTATTTTCTGATGAAATTTTGTCTTTTGCATTTTTTAAATATTTTCCTATTGTGTTGTTAGTTTTGAAAGCTACATTAATATTACGTTTTTTTAAAAAAGAGGAAGTTTTTTCTGTTGGGTAGCCAATGTAAGTGAGAACTTTGAAACTATTATTTTGATCTTTTATTGTTGGATATACTTCTTTAATGGCTTTATTGAAAGATTTTTTCACAATGATATTGTCTATTACTTCTGGGTTGTAACCATTGTTGAATGCAATTTGTTTTATTATTTGTAGTTCTTTGATATAATTTTCTTCTGATAAGGGGACAGTCAAAAGCCTGTGTATCATGCTGTTGTATGCTGCTATTTTGTGTTGGCGAGGATGTGCTGAGGTGTTGTGTATTGTTATGTCAGTGTGGGATGGTTTATGAAAAATTGAGAAATCATGTTTTTTATTGAGTCTTGTAATAGTCAAATCTAGAAAGTTAATAGCGTTTTCGGTTTCAGTTTCGAGAGTAAATTTAAATCCTAAATATTCTTGGGTACTATAAAAACAGTTGTCAAGGAGAAAAGATTTAAGTTTATTTTTGAACAGATTGATATTTTCTATGTATTTTATTTCTGGCAATAATTTGTTATACAATTTAATTCCTACGTACATAGGACTTTTCTCATATACGGACAAACCATGTGCAGGAATTGACAACATAGATCTTTGTCTCGTTTCATAATGGTGAAAATCGCTATTCTTTGTAAATGTCTCCAAGTTAGTTTTAACGTATATTAAAATTTCATAAATATATATACAAGGAAGTGTTAACAGCTTTAAATCTCTGAAATAATTTCTACATGATACTCTTGCAGATATTCCTACAATGTTTATCACCTTTTTTCAAATTTAAATAATCTGTTGAAGTGGCATGAGAGTCCCCAAAATATTATTCCATAACGTAAGCGAGATGCCAATTGGGCATGATAAAAAGATATCAAAGTAGCGTTATTACTAACATTTTTTAATCTGTACAAAGCGTAACAAAACGATGCAAGCTTTTTCGAGAGATAATCTATATGCATGTCCCAGTTCAAGGTGTTATCTATAAGTATACCAGGAAATTTTGTATTCTCTACTTGATTAATGGACTTTCCTTCAACTTTTAACAAATAACTTTATTCCATTGACGAATTCCGTGATGAGAAATTCATAAACAAAGTTTTAGTTTCATTTAAACACAACTTATTCATATCAAACCAGTTTTTAAATTTTACATTTATTTTTTGCATTTTTGAAGTTACCTCGGTTATATTTGAATCAGGGCATAAATATGTATTATCATCTGCAAACATCGTTAAAGAATTTTCACAGCTAGCTACGTTAGGAGGATCATTAATAAAAATTAAGAACAACAAGGGTCCTAAAATGGAGCCCTGTGGGACTCCTATGTTAACGTTTGTCACATCTGAATATACACCATTAATATCGACAATCTGGTTTCTATCGTGAAGGTAAGATGTTAGCCACTCCGAAATATTTCCCCTGAGACCATATAAATTAAGTTTTTCTTTAAGTAAGTCATCATCGACTAAATCGAATGCCTTACTTAAGTCCATAAAGAGACCAAAAGATCTTTTACCTTCATCCAATGCTGCATATAGCCGACTAATAAACTGTATCACTGCTGATTGCGTAGATCTATTTTTCCTGAAACCGTGTTGGGAATCATGTAAGATATTAATAGATGTTAGAAAAAACATAATTTGATCGAAGATAATTTTTTCTAAAATCTTACATATGGTACTGAGTAATGCTACTGGTCTATAGTTTTCTATGTTTTCTTTTTCGTATTTTTTATAAAGGTAAAATACGTGCTGTTTTAAGTAGGTATATCAGGAAAAATTCCTTTCTCTAGTGATAAATTTACAAGGTAGGTTAACGGATACGTTATGTAATGTACAGCAGATTTTAATAAATTGGAAGAAATTAAATCAATTCCAGTAGAATTAGATTTTTTTAATCCCATTATTACGTTATATACTGTATGTTCAGATACAGGGCTTATAAAAAATGTATCAAAATGCCTAGTTTGTGGAAAATTTATATTATTTACATTTTTGTTGGTAATATTATTTCGAAGTTTATGTGGAATATCTGCAAAGTAATTATTGAATGAATTTCCAATAAGTTTAAAGTCGTTAGGTATGCCATATTGTGTTCTAATTTCAGTAATTTGATGTTTATTCTTATTATTTACAGTATTATTTATAATTTTTCAAACACACTTACTTTTATTATCCGATTCTGCATACAGCTTGTCGTTGTTTAATTTTTTAGCAGCAGATATAACTTTTTTGTACACTTTCTTGTATTTAATATAGTAGTTTGTATCATTGGCACTTTTTGTTTCATACTTTTTTAGATAGAGTTCTTTTAATTGCATTATTATTCACACGTCAGGTGGTCAACTTTTATTAGGCCGTAATTCTTCTGGAGTTGAACATCGTCTTACAGGCTATATTTGTTTTACTTATGCAAACGGTAGAGCCAGCGGCCCCTAAAAAACATCCGATTTATTACAGGTCAATCTTAATAATATCCCAGAGGGCAGAAATACATTTGCATATAAATTATGCGGTTACCTTCCAAGTATTCCAGAGAAAAAACTTCAAATTACATAAATTAGTAACAAATTAGGAACAATGATGTAATTTGCATAACCGAGAAGAGGGTTTAATAAATATTTATCCGGGGGTTAGAAGACGTAAAGCTTTTATAGTATTGCGTTTAAATTGTTCAGCGGCAGATAAGACCGTTCTGCATAACGATTTGCATTTTTTAGTGCAGTCATTAAACTAAAAAAACGCAGCGATTTAAATACAAATATTTAGTGAACACGACGAGAACCTTGTACAAAAGCTTAAATGTCCGAAATATACAACCAACGAAAATTTATGTTAGCTGTATTAGGATGGTACTTTTAACCCTGTTTAACTTTGAACACGTGGTTCTATATGTTTATTATGAATACATCTTGTTTATAATTCTACGATGAATAATAAGGGATGTATTGTATACAATAATAAAGTGGGAAGTTCTTGTGAATATCTTGACCGATTTTTTTTTTTAAGGATCGATTCTGTGAAAGAATAATACGGTTCTTCCTCTAGCTAATATTAACTCTCTGTTCAAATTTCAATACAATCGGACTTTCTTTTGTAAAGTAAAACGGACGAACAGACAAAATTATATGAAAGGGTGTGTGAATAAGCATGGTAAAATGGCCCCAGAAGCGTTTCGACCTAATTTGACGTCAGTAGACCGACGAAGGGAAATGTTTTCCCCGAGTTGTAGCCCCCTGTCGCCACTGTAACCCCTGGACCCTAATAAATATAGCTTTTCGTTTTAATTTTTTATCTCTGCAAGCTGTGCGTTAATTATTATGGAAAAAATTGACGATGTACATGTGATTTATGTGTATCTTGGAAAACAAAATCAGCTGATTTGGCTGCCTCCTTCGAATAGTAAAAAAATATTTAAAAATTAAAATATTTTTCACGAAAATAATGATTCGCGTACACGAAACTTTTACCAAAAATACATTGTTATGAGTAGTTTATTGCAGATTTTTTTAAAATTTATAGAAGCGGTGCGCCATATTTTAAAAAAATAAAAAATATAGTGATGCGTTATTCTAGTTTGATATATGCGGCTAGTGGCGCTTAGCCACTGAAACGTCTGAAACTTTAATTATCCATCAATACGGTGTCGTTTTCTCCTAATAATTATTATTCACTACACTGACCATCATTGCAATGCATATGTCTCTCAGAGTTTAATATTAACGTTGTCAGAATTATGATAACTCCACGATTAATCCTTATCAAACTACTCCAAATTTATAATAGTCTGGGGTAGTTTTAAGTTTTTTTTTTTTAATTTAAATATTTATTTACAATTAATTATTACCTGACATTCTTAGAATTATGAAATTCGGTAGCATTTATTTATAAAGTAAGGATAAGCCTTTCTTGAAGTTCCAAGAAGTTTGCTTGTACCATAGTTCGTGAATTTGTTAGGATTCTTATTATAGTTGCTATAAAAATACAGTGAAACAGAGAGGGGTCATCAAATAGTTTACCGATTAAGTAGCCGAAGTCGCCAATGGCGCTTAGAAACATACCCGCTACCCTTCTCCCTGTGTATTTTTTCCAGTAATTCTGTTTGGGTTTTAAACAACAAATCATTTTGTTATTATTTTCATATAGAGATTTTGGAAGGGAAAAATTCGGATAGAATGATTTAAAATTTGTCACGTTGCATAGTTGTGCATCACACCAGTGTCCATCATTGCTTGAAATTTCTTGATTTCGGTAAAGTGTAGGTATAAAAATATGTTTTATCACAGTTGATATAAGGAGTGGCATCAGAATTTTACTGGTAATTTTTAAACATTTTGATATACATCGTGATCATGAAATATTATTAGTGTTACTCTATACCATTATTCAAATATTTTCATTATACTAGCACGCCAACTTTTTATGACCCATATAATTAATTTTTGTGTTTAATTTATATGCCTTCATCAAGATTAGTGCAGTGCATATTACATGTAAAATAACACAATAATTTAATTACTAACTTTGATAATCCATATGTTGGGGAAAATTTAATGAAATGTTATACATTTATTTAATTTTTTACTTTATTTCTACGGATATTTTCTATCAACATGAATAACATAATATGCCGCTTGTAGTCAAAGTGATTGTCTTAAAAATTTTCTTGATAATGTTTATGTTACAATTACTTAATTAACTTTTTGAAGATATTTATACTCTTTCGCAGTGGCAGTATCGGAACGAATTAAAGGTAAGACATATAGGTAGATACATAAAGTTCCAATGGTTAAGCACCACTAACCATTGCGTTGTAACAGTTTTTATTTTTTTTTAATTGGTGCGCACCGGTCCTAAAAATTTAAAAAAAATCTACAATAAACTACTCATAACCATGTATTTTTGGTAAAAGTTTTGTGTACGTGAATCATTATTTTCAAGAAAAAATAAATATTTTCATGTTTTAATAAATTTTTATTATTCGAAGGAGGCAGCCAAATCAGCAATTTTTTTTTCTTAGATACATTTAAATCACATGTACATCGTCAATTTTTTTCATAATAATTAACGCAGAACTTACATAGATAAAAAATGAAAACGAAAAATTATATGTTAGGGTACAGGGGTTACCAGTGGCGACAGGGGGCTACAACTCGAGGAAAACATTTCTGTTCCTATTGTCAATCTACTGACGCCGAGTTGGGCCGAAACGCTTCTGGGGCCATTTTATCATGCTTATTCTGGGGTGGGACGGTAGCTCAGTGGTTTAGGGCGTCTAGCTTGCATACTGGCATACCTAGCGAAGCAGGTTCAATCCCAGGTCACCGCGAAATAATTTTAATTATAAAATTATAACCAAGGTGTGGTTCGGACTCCACTTTAAACTGTAGGGCCTCGTTTCTCTTTACCTAACACAAAATCATTCACCGAGGAGTTACCTCGGTGACTTGAGAAGCGGTTAAGAAAACATTTAAAAACATTTAAAGAATCTGCTACACGTTTTTTATGATTTAATGTAATATACTCTTCGCTTTCGAATTGGGAGTTATTTAAAAAGTTCTTAATAAAATATGTTTCACAGCAATTCTAAGAAAACTTAATTTAATTGTGTTATTTAGTTTCATATAGAAAAAGTTTCGATCGGTGGTTCACTTATTACAATATTTCCAAATGTCGCGCTCGAAGGGGAGCTTTCAAGTTGATCAAAGTCGAAGTTGTAAGTTTATCAAAATCAAGCCGGATTGACCTCTATAATTCAATATTAAGTAATTTATTCATTTGATTTGCCTTTCTAATTCCTCTCCCTCCGTTTGAACTTTCTGTCGACCCTCGAATGCAAAGAGTAATCCAGTAATATCCTTTTGATCTAATACAGACCCTATTTTTGTATATTGAAATACGACGAAATTAAATCAAGATAAAGAAGAGAAGATAAACGGATAAACGTCGCTCTGACGCTGATACGGAAATGAACGTTCCGGATATTTATTAGACCAGCACGTATCGGCCCAAGGGTACAGAAAATTTTCCGGATGCGATTTTTTTTATGATACGTGTTTAGGATGAAGCACTGGTCATGAGAACACGCATTACAGATCGGAACCTGATCAGGTATTTAAATGAAAACCATTCAAACAATTAAAAACACGAATGTCTCTTGCATTCAACATTTTGTTTCATATCCATTGCTCAAATTGATGTAGAAAATATCTGGAAATTTTTTGGAAGAAAGTTAATGGTTCTTGAGTCATAAATTCTGGACAATTTAAAAATTCGTCAATTTACTTACTTTCGTTAAACTCAAATGTTTTAAAAATGGATTGCTTTATGAACTACAGTTTCTTGTATCTCCTGTAACCTATTATCTACAGTAAGTATTATACTGTACTCTGATTTAATAAACTTTTTATATAATTGTTGCACATTCTATAGAAAACTGTCGCCGTTTCCTTTTGTTTTGTAAGTAATATTAGTTTTAGGAATTTTAAATATTATTATAACAACTATTTAAAAACTTCACAAATGCTTATACCTATATTTCTAAATTTAATCACATCCTGATTGCCAGTTGGGCTGGTGAAACGCTCGTCAATACACGATACACGAAGCATTTCTGTTTTTGTACAATCTTATTAAATGTCGCAATCGCCCTCATATAAATTGACTTTAGAAAATTGTTTAATAATTGTTTATATACACTCATGGACAAAATTATCGAATATTTTTTGTTATCACTATTACTTGAATATGGTTTCAAATCGTCGTTGTAAATTTATATATGTGCTGATGTTATTCATCTAGTAGGTGAATATATTCAATTGTTTTAAAATATTTTGACGTTTAATTCATTTTAATGGCGTATATTTTCTAACGCGCGTTTTGTCATTTGAAAATTCTTTATATAATTCAAGAATTATAGTGGATTGAGTTATTTGTAGTGAATTAAAGTAAGCGTTAATGATTTTTATTTGTTCTTACCTCTATTTAAGAAAAGAACTAGAATGGGCTATCGCCCATTCTAGCTCCTCCGGAGGGGTGACAGCTAAAGCTGTCAATGCGAGTGCTCTGCACTCGATTAGGTAACGCTTGAATCATTGTAGAAAGCTTGATTTTTAGTTTTCAATTTTCACTTTTTTTGGGTTTTTTAAATTTTAAGTTTTCAGTTTTTTAATTTTCAGTTTTTTAGTTTTTCGGTTTTTCATCTTTCAGTGTTTCGGTTTTTAAGTTTTCAATTTTTAAATTTTTCAGTTTTTCAGTTTAGTTTTTCAGTTTTCAGTTTTTCAGTCTTCAGTTTTTAGTTTTTCAGTTTTTCAATTTTTCAATTTTCAGTTTTTCAATTTTTTAGTTTTCAGTTTTTCAATTTTTCAGTTTTTCAATTTTTCAGTTTTCAGTTTTTGAGGTTTTCAGTTTTCAGTTTCATTTTTCAGTTTATCAGTATTTCAGTTTATCAGTCTTTCAGTCCTTTAGTCTTTCAGTGTTTCAGTTTTTCAGTTTCTCAGTTTCTCAGTTTCCCAGTTTTTCAGTTTCAGTTTAAAAGTTTTAAAGTTTCGAAGTTTTTAATTTTCTAAGTTTTTAAGTTTCTAGGTTTTTAAGTTTTTAGGTTTATAAGTTTTTAAGTTTTGAAGATTTGAATTTTGAAGTTTTTAAGTTGTTTTTCAGGTTTTCAGTGTTTCAGTGTTTAAGTGTTTCAGTTTTTTAGTTTTTCAGTATTTCAGTTTTTCATTGTTCAGTTTTTCATTTGTCAGACTTTTATTTCAGTTTTTCAGTTTTCAGATTTTCAGTTTCTAGTTTTTCACCTTTCAATTTTTTAGTTTTCAAGTTTTCAAGATTTCAAGTTTGCAAGTTTGCAAGTTTTCAAAATTTCAAGTATTCAAGTTTTCAAGTTGTCAAGATTTCAAGTTTTCAATTTTTCAAGTTTGCAAGTTTTCAAGTCAAGTCTTTAAGTTTTCAAGTTTATCAGTTTTTCAGTATTTCAGTTTTTCAGTATTTCAGTTTTTCAGTTTTTCACTTTCATATTCGTAATTAGGTACTTCAGTAACCTTCACATTCCGAGTTTCAGCTGAATCGGACGGCAAATAAGAAAGTTACAATAAATAGTGGATATTGGGCTATGGGGACGCCGCCATTTTGAAGTTTTCAATTTTACAATCAGCTACTTCAGTAACTTCAAGATATCGAGTTTCATTTGAATCGGACGATAAATAAGGAAGTTACAGTAAATGATGAATATTATGCTATGGAGACGCCGCCATTTTGAATTTTTGAGTTACGATAACATATTCGTGATCTGTGACCTCGATAACATATACATACCTATTTTCAGACGAATGGCACCATAAATGGTAAAATGGGTCCTGCAACTCCGCCACCATTTTGAATTTTTCAATTTAGACGTCATATTCACAGTCAGCTACTTCAGTAACTTCAACATACCGAGTTTCATTTGAATCGATTGGAAAATATAGAAGTTACAATAAATGATGAATATTAGGCTATGGGGACGCCGCCATTTTGAATTTTTTAGTTACGATAACATATTCGTGATCTGTGACCTCGATAACATATACATACCTATTTTCAGACGAATGGCACCGTAAATGGTAAAATGGGTCCTGCAACTCCGCCGCCATTTTGAATTTTTCAATTTCGACGTCATATTCACAGTCAGCTACTTTAGTAACTTGAACATACCGAGTTTCATTTGAATCGATTGGAAAATATAGAAGTTACAGTAAATGATGAATATTAGGCTATGGGGATGCCGCCATTTTGAATTTTTGAGTTACGATAACATATTCGTGATCTGTGACCTCGATAACACATACGTACTTATTTTCAGTCAAATGGCATCGTAAATGGCAAAATGTGTCCTGCAGCTCCGCCGCCATCTTGAATTTTTCAATTTCGATTTCGGATTCGTAATCGGCGACCTCGAAAACCCTCACATACCGATTTTGAGCGGTGTGACGCCATAATCGACAAACATCGTCCGCCATTTTGGCGCCGCCATTTTGAATTTTGCGATTCCGACGTCACATTCGTGAGCACCGTGGTAGATAATCCCCGAGTACCAAATTTCAGGCCAATCGGACGACAAATAAATTTAATTGCGATTTTCGAGATTTGTTTTGCGCACCCGTACTATTGGCATTCTATTTAATTTGTAAAAATGTAAAAATTTGACATCAAAACTTATTTCCGCGTTGCTGGCAACGCTTCCGCGTAGCTGACAACGCCTAACTTCACACGAATAATTTTTACAACCTATTTCAGAAATTTATGTCGGAATGGAAAACATGGATTTTAAAAACTGTGATTTTTCAGGAAATAATGGGAGTTGAGAGGCTTTCTAGGTCTCAAATTAATCGGAAAGGACGATATTTTGTTGTGATAGTGGAGTGTGCGGGCCAAATCGGAAATTCGGCCCGACACGGGCGTGTGAAAGTTGGGTTTTTTTGTGAGAAAGTGAAAAACGTCTACGTACAAAAAAATTCATAATTAAGCAAGTACATAGAATAGAAGCTCGTTCTGTGTCTCGATGGAAAGGGGGAGCTTGGCCCTTTCCCGTGATACCAAATTTTACAGGGAAAATCGAAAATTCGGCCTCACAGGGGCGAGACAAATGTGACAAATTTGAGTGTGTTAAAACGTAACCTAGAAAATTGTAAAACATGAAATCTTAAAACACTCATATTTTAGTTAATACTTGACGTAAAAGCTCGATCTTAGTCTCTATTTGAACACGGAGATTGGCATTTTATCCACGCAGTACGTGCTCTGGGTTAAATAAAAAATTTAGTGTAGTTCTGTGCGAAATAAGAATGGACATTTTCGTAAAAATCGAAAACCGTAAGTACTTTAAAAATACATAAGTGAATAAAAATCGGGAGTGGAACGGCGTTCGACGTCTCTCTGGAAAAAAGAGGAACGTAGCTTTCTGGCGATACCGAGTTTGACCGGAAAAATGGAAAATTAGGCCCGTGGCGAGCGCGACAAAAGTAGCTTTTCTGGGATATTTTAAATTTAAAATATCACATAATTTCGAAAAATTCTTCCACTTTGACCGCCCGTATCTCGTTAATTTTTGAAGCTGGAAAAAAACAAAAAAAAGGACTTTTAGATAATTCATTTTTCTACATTTTCGTTAGGGCGAAGTATTTTGCTCTAGGAGGCCCCGTTTAGAAGTTATGGAGGTTTAAAGGTAAAAACGTCAAATTTTTCGCCTTTTTGCACCGCCGCACCTTTCGGCCGATATCTCCGAAACGAAGCGACGTACGGAATTTTTGAAGATACCGGAGGAAGCGGAAAGAAACGCTCTTGTCCTTTGAGATTTTTTTATTTTGAGCTAGCTCCAGCCGTTTTCGAGTTATAGGCGAAAAACCGGAAAAATGAGTCTCGCTTCGGATTCGAAACAGCGCAAAAACGTGCAATCTTAAAACGTCCGTATTTTTTGAAATACATATTTTGGAGCGCCGTACGGCATCGCGGCGGAACGGGGAGAGATTCTAGTTATAGCTAGCCGCAAACTGCGAGGTCGAAATCGAAAATTAAGCCCGGCAGGAGCGAAAGGAAATCGTACATTTTTGACGTTTACGAAATACCAAATCGCCTTCCCCTATTTTCTCTTTTACCCCTCGACTCCTCATTCCCCAAAAAAGCGGGCGAGAGAGATAGGTGACTTTCGTTCGATTATAACGGAAAAACCCGGAAAAATACCGGAACCGAGTATAGCCTAAGCACTGTAGGATTCCGCCCCGAACACTTTCGAGCCGGGCACGGACCGGCGAAATGAAGCGCGTCTCGACGGCATGTACCTTAAGATCGCAAAGAGGAAGGGGCTCGCACCAACTGCTCTTTAATATTATGATATGCCACCAGATAGATACTGCAGTAAAGCTGAAGCGGCACAAATTGTAACTCTATATGTGGAAGGATATAGACAAAAAGATATCGTACGACGTCTTAGGAGCGGTCAATCTACAGTATCGGATATTTTAAAAAGGTATTAAGAGACTGAAAATTTTGTTCGAAGACCCGGCAAAAGGTACACAACAGCAATTGATGACCGTTTTTTGATCCTTAATTCTACCCGAAATCGCACACTGATATCCACACATCTCAAAAAAAAAGTTATTAAATGTAAGACAAGTGAATGTTAGTTCGAAAACGGTTAGACGAAGATTAAGAGAGGTAGGTTTAAAGCCAAGACGGCCTGCCAAAGTTCCACGTCTTTTCCAAAATCACAAAACTCGTCGATTACAATTTACCAGAGCACATATTCAGTGGAATATCGAGAATTACAAAAATATTCTATTCACTGATGAGACTAGAATACAGTTATGGAAGCCAGATAGACGAAATCATGTCTATAGAAGAGTTGGGAAACGATACACTCGTTGCAATCTCGTACAATCTCTTAGTATTGGGGAGGTATTAGTTGGGAACGACGCACCGAACTCATGGAAGTCGTTGGACGAATTAGTCATTCTTCCATTCGTCATGTTTTGCCATGTGTGGACCACATTGGATACGGTAGGTTCGTATTTATGCACGATAACGCTCGACCCCACGCAGCTGGCACAGTGACTGATTACCTAGATGCAGCCCAGATTCAAAGATTAGATTGGCCACCGTATAGTCCAGACTTGAATCCCATAGAGCATATGTGGGATCAGCTAAAACGTCGTATACGACAATGAAATCCTGTTCCAAATACCCTAAAAGAACTTCGAATTGCAGTACAATATGAATGGAATGCAATCTCTCAAGAATACATTCAAAATCTAATTAGTAGTATGTCAAGAAGGATGCAAGCAGCCATTAGAGCTCAAGGTGGGAATACTCGTTATTAACCATGCCCTATTATTCTAATCAAGAAATGAATTTGCTTAACGTGGTAGCATTTAAGTTGAAACTAATTATTCTTCATTTTTATAACATTTTGCATTCATTTTTTTTAGCATTTTCTGCTAATAAAAACTTAATATTCTTTACTTAGAATGTGTGAAATAAACTATTCTTTCTTGTGTAATGCGTTTCTTTCATTAAAATTTATAAATACAAAAGAATTGGGAAAATTTAAAATATTCGATAATTTTGTCCATGAGTGTAAATTATTCAATGATAAATTTTTTCAAAAACAGTAGGGCTTTCTTCTACTTAAAATAAATTTATTGTCTAAATTTCAATTTGTTTTTAAATTATCGTGATTGCAAACAATGTGTCGGACAAGCTGACGGACGAACAGACAGACGAACATTTTGAAAGCAAACGAGAAGATCTCAGGAGTCAGCTCAGTGGGGCACTGCTAAGTGTTTGGTTCGAATCCTGGCCAGGGTATGGATATTTAGTGGCGTTTTTCATGTGCTACCGAGACGGTAGCAATGAGCTAGACCTCTGTTGAATGGCACAACCTGTCTGGTCGCTGTTATCTCTCTCGAGTAGATGACAATACAGTGAATGGTTGTTGTGTTGACATCTATGTGTACGTATCCTGGTTGAGAGATAGAACAACAAATAGCTGAACTCCGCCAGGATGTTAATATAAATAAGGCCATTAAAAAAAACGACCTACAAGCTCTAGAGAAAACCGAATTATCAAAAACTGGAGAAGAACACCAGAAGAAGATGAACTTACGTGTGCCTTCTCTATGTGGCTAGAGTCACAGATAGATTGAAGAAGTCCTTATTGAAGTATAAAATAGAGGAACGTTTACGAATGTTAAAAAAAAATCAACCAGTGCTTCCCTTACTACTATCCAAGGGTGTTTACCAATTGGAGAGCTTACGTGGTAAGAGTTACGGAAAAACAGACCGTAGTTTCCAGTACAGAATCAAGGAACACCAGAGAAACGCAAGATATGGACACAGATAAGTCGGCAGTGGCACAAAGTGTTCATCACAATAACAACCGTGAAATCGACTACGACATCAAAATATTGGATACTTAGATATATGTGCTATTGTTCAAGGATAATTAGAATATCATTATAAATTACGAAAAACATGAACATCTTTGAGAAGATGGGTATCGACTGAGTGACACATGGAGGCTGGCTCTGTAAAGTATCAGGGTCAACGAAGCATAGCGAAGTAGCCTCAAGGTATATAACGAGGAACAGAACACAACAACTTCAGTGTTTAGAATAAGCCTGAATAAACTGACAGCATGATAAACGAAACGTCAAATCAAATTCGACGATCGCGGCCAGACCCGGAAGAAACCATTTCATTGAACAATTTGTATTCAACGATAATTTTATATTTTTGATCTGCGTCGACTGCAAAAAACATGAAATTGAAGAACCTTAACAATCAGAAACCTGAACATTTTTAAATAAGTGGATCAACTTTGGAAAATGCTTTTGATTATATAAAGGCGTATTCAATGTCTATGGTTAACACAATATTAAAAAAGGATTGTTCCCGTGCAACAAATAGCCTGACACATGATGACTCTTATTCGGTGTACGTGGAGATTACTTTGCGCTATTCATTCACTTAAAGATCGCCGATGCAACGAAGAAGTAGTTTGATGATACATTATTTTTATTCTTATTTGTGTCGTTTGTCAAAAAAACATCCTCTAACTGTTCCTTTGACATAAAAGTCACAAAAGTAGAGGTTATTTTCCAATAATATTCTAGATAGTTGTATTCTTTTTAGATTCCTTGAATGTTATTTAGAAGTGAGTAAATATGTGGCAGAAAGTCCTAAACGAAAAGTAGAAAAACTATTTGAATTAGTAGCCTAGCACGACCATCAAATTATTACGAGTTTTACTTAGCCTTTAATTTTTACACGTTTTTAATGTTGCCTCAAAAAAGCTTAAAAAAAGCGATGAATTCACAGGGAAGCCCCTAATTAATTTTCCAAGATAATGAATATTAATGAAGCGCCTCGCCAGTATTATGAATCTTAGTTTGATAGTAATTTATGAATTGCAACCTCGCTGGCACCAGCAAGTTTGCAGTTACATAATACCATATTCCGGGATGTCTATGATGCTACACGGGCTCGCTATTGGAACAGTTAATTATTTCAGACCTAAATTAAGTGCCTCAAGACATACAGGTTAGTAATTATCAGGAGTTCTCTTCAAACGTCAATGTAATTAACATAATGTTGACCTATTGACTAAGTGCTCGTAGACATTCACTGTGCCGTGATTGGAAGCGCGATTACGTGTTGTTGTAAAACGGAATTGCGGGCGAATTACTATTACAATTCACCATCAAGACGATATTGGACCATTACATTTTGGATCATTGAGAACTGAATCACTGACTTCAAAGATCAATCGAATAACGCAATATACTTAATAAACCAGTCCAAGAAGCGTATATTGAATCTAAATATCCCACATGGAAACCTCATAATATATCCAATGGTGTATACAGGGTGCTCCCAGGCAAGATTTTATAAAAGAATATGAATATTTGACTACTTCAATCGCTAGAATGTGTAAATGGCCTCAGTTTTCGATACAGTTTTTTCAAAAACTGCCATTAAAAGTTGACTCATATGGAAAACCTGGAGAACCTGGAAAACTCAGGGAATTTAAAAATCTTTAAAAAAACCTGGAAATATCAGGGAATCAGTTACTCTATACAGAGTTTATAACCAACTGATGAAATGTGACATGACAAATGTATAGGTGGGCAATACTGGGGATTCCAATTAAATTACAGTTGTCCAACTAAGTAGCATTCAGTGATATCATAATTTTAATAAATTTTTACATGCTTTCTCTTATACTTTTATTATAATTTTGTTGGTAATTTGAAAATTGTATTTAAGGATATATATCTTCATAAAATTATTTGGATAAGATGTGAATCATTTTGTATTTGCATTTCGTGCCTAGTAACAATATCGTTGCTCAGCATATATTTGATACTGCTAATATTAGTCTATGTTTTGGAATTGTGCAAAAATCTTAACTAGAAATGTTTAGTGAACCACCAATTGAAAAAGTACACTCAGAATCAAACCCAAAATTTCAAATTTATAATAAACATGAACTTGGTTCGTTTAAGGTTGGAAAGAAAATTGAAGTTTTTAATGTTGAACCCTTCGTTGTTTTAATATTGGTTATGCAAAAATGTTCATTTTTCGTGATTTTTGCTCTATTCTGGTTATGTTTTCAAATTTATACGGTTCAAAAAAGTTTAAATTTGTTGAAAATGTATTGTTTTATTTAGGAGCCCCTTGGGACCCAATATTGCATTCATAAGTGTATTCTATAGATGCATAATAAATTAAAACTGAAAAAAACTGTTTAATATTTAAAATTTCTTGGAAAAAATTTATACTCGGGGGGGTTTTCAATGTCGCTGATTACAAATCTGTTGTGGAAATTGGAAAATTCAAAATGGCCGACTCGAAATGGCACAATTTTCAAACTTGAAAATGCAATTTCAAGTATAGTATGGCACTATATAATAAGAGAAGTTTAAACAACAACAAAACAATGTATTTTCAACAAATATAAACTTTTTTTAACCGTGTTTTGAAAACAACGAAAAAAGAACAAAAATCAGGAAAAATGCACTTTTTTGTATATAAATATACAGATTCAGCAAATATTCGTGATATAGGGAATAAACTTCCAACGCTTTTAAAATGCATTCTAATCATATATATGAATGTAATTACTATGAGTATGCCAGAAATGCTAATTTTAGGCAGTCATCGCGTGCTGAAGGGTGTGCAAGTCTATTTTCCGTTTGCAAGAAAAATAGATGTCTGTGAATGATTTTAAAATAGATGCCAATAGTGCCAAACAAAAAGCTGTGAAAAAAAATCCTGCGGGAACTTACTGACATGCAGTTTCCATGCGTAAATTTTGGTGCGCACATTAAATCATAAAATTTTTTGGTATCTCTGAACGAAGTTAAAATGCATGCCAACATGTTTTATGAAAAACTAGCACTGTCAAACGATGATTTACCGATTGGCATGCAGTTTTATAATGCAGAACGTCATTAAAAGTTATTCCTAAAAATGCAAAAACATTCAGGTCTTTCCAAACGATTTTAAAGTGCATGTCATTGAGGTATATTATTGATAATGAAAAAAATAGATGATATTAATAATTGGCATGCAGTTTTTGGATGCTTAAAATATTTGCCATCAACCAAATACACAACAAATAATGTTTAAAAATGAATTATATGGATACTAGTTTAATCTGCATGGCCGTAGGGGACTGTGTGGATGCTAGTGTTAGAATGAGAATTGTCAAATAAGAAATTAGACAAATTCATTTTAGGATTTTAATTTGCTAGCATAACCAGAATTCAGGTTATCGAAAGAATGCAAAGATTTCATTAATATTTCTACACAAAGTTTTTCTTTTATAGATAGTTATCTTTTCTGCTGTTTGCAAAATCCTATAAAGAATGTTTCAATACAATTATAAGCAAACAAATAATAATTCATTTTTAAACATGCATAGAGTATATAGGCTCCAATACTAGTTAGCTAATAGATAGGTGAGGTTGTTTTTATCAGTCAATGTCAAATATAATCATTTCACACTTATTCAAAGAAATTGTCTTGGTTTTGCATGAAACATCGTTATGAATGGCTTTATGTCTTTCTGATGAGCTCCAGAATAAGGGCGAAAAACGTTTCAAAGGCTAAGCATTTCCAGGAAACAGAATGATAGATTTCATGAAAATGTAATCCACTGGAATGAAAAATTTTTTTAAGACAAAGTAGATAAATAAATTCATTTTAGGTCTTTGTTCTCATTTTTAACTGAATCTTCATAATCGTAGGGGGTTATGTGGATACTAGTTTAATCTGCATGGCCGTAGGGGACTGTGTGGATGCTAGTGTTAGAATGAGAATTGTCAAATAAGAAATTAGACAAATTCATTTTAGGATTTTAATTTGCTAGCATAACCAGAATTCAGGTTATCGAAAGAATGCAAAGATTTCATTAATATTTCTACACAAAGTTTTTCTTTTATAGATAGTTATCTTTTCTGCTGTTTGCAAAATCCTATAAAGAATGTTTCAATACAATTATAAGCAAACAAATAATAATTCATTTTTAAACATGCATAGAGTATATAGGCTCCAATACTAGTTAGCTAATAGATAGGTGAGGTTGTTTTTATCAGTCAATGTCAAATATAATCATTTCACACTTATTCAAAGAAATTGTCTTGGTTTTGCATGAAACATCGTTATGAATGGCTTTATGTCTTTCTGATGAGCTCCAGAATAAGGGCGAAAAACGTTTCAAAGGCTAAGCATTTCCAGGAAACAGAATGATAGATTTCATGAAAATGTAATCCACTGGAATGAAAAATTTTTTTAAGACAAAGTAGATAAATAAATTCATTTTAGGTCTTTGTTCTCATTTTTAACTGAATCTTCATAATCGTAGGGGGTTATGTGGATACTAGTTTAATCTGCATGGCCGTAGGGGACTGTGTGGATGCTAGTGTTAGAATGAGAATTGTCAAATAAGAAATTAGACAAATTTATTTTAGGATTTTAATTTGCTAGCATAACCAGAATTCAGGTTATCGAAAGAATGCAAAGATTTCATTAATATTTCTACACAAAGTTTTTCTTTTATAGATAGTTATCTTTTCTGCTGTTTGCAAAATCCTATAAAGAATGTTTCAATACAACAAATAATGTCAGGTATTTCTCCGAACGAAGTTAAAAAGCATGCCAATTACGTTTTATGTTAAATTTGCACTGCCACACGACGATTTACCGATTGGTATGCAGTTTTGTGATGCAGAACGTTATTAAAAATGATTGCAAAAAAATGTAAAAAATTTCAGTTACCTCCGAACGCGTTTAAAACGTACGTTAATCAGTTTTATGAATTTGCACTACCAAACGACGATTTAGCGATTGGCATGCAGTTTTCTAGCGCAGAACGTTGTCAAAAGTTATTGCAAACCGTGAAAAAATTTCAGGTATTTCTGAACGATTTTAAAATGAATGCCAATTACGTTTTACGATAAATTTGCACTGCGAGATGACGATTTACCGATTGGCATGCAATTTTCTGATGCAGAACGAAAGAAATTTCAGCCTTGAGATATATAAATGTGAACATTTTCTCTACACATTTTTAGTAATTTTTGAATTATGGGAGACTTTTCAAAAAAATGTTGTTTGATACTCGATTGCGAAATTCTTTTAAAAATAAGTATTGGCATATTCTCATATTCTGTGATTATAGAAAGCCATTAAGTTTTTGGACAAATCCATTCAGATCCAATCGAATCTCTAATAAACTTCTTTCGTCTAAGTGTATTCAACCATTAAATGCATGTGACTTGTTAGGAAACACAGAAATTGAGTTGCAAATTAATTAGGTCGGTTGTTTACAACTTTTTCACACGCTCAGAAATCTCATTATTCTGCTACTCGGTGTTACCTTGCGTAAGGTACATCAGTGTAAAATGAATCCAGCTCGTACAACAGTAAATTTCAAAGTTGCCGATGCATAACGCTTAGATGTATGCGAAAATCAACTTTCTGAAGTTTAACCGTATCCTAGATTGCGAGAAACTCCCAGCTTATAAAGTAATTATCAAGAGTGAAATGTAATTTTATTTACGTGCACCTTTGTAGGGTAGGTAGACGGTATAGTATTAAAATCGTGTATTCTCACGACGATTTGCTTATTTCCTATTATTTATTATCAAACTTCGCGCCGCCTAAACCACTAATTCAGCTTTATATCCGTTTACAGCTATATTAATTTTCCATTTCAATAAGCCTGTGCGAAGTTTGTTATTGCTTGGGGGTGTTTTTCTCTCAAAACATACCACTAGATCAAACAATATCGTTGGAACAAAAGTTGCCGTTTCTATTGTCACCAGTTGATCCTCTGTTATTTGCAATTTCTTTTATTGTCCAAGCAATTAGGTAGGTTAAGTCGAACAAATGTGAAAGAAGGGTGATCTCTCCGGGAAAAGGTATATTGAGCTATGACTAAAAAAAAGTGTAATGTACACTATTCCCACTCTTTCTTTAAGGGTAGGAAAAACTTTATTATTGTGTACAATTCGAGACTGGTGAGAGATATAGAAAAGAGTTTAATGTGACCATCTCCTAGAAAGAGATATGGAAATATTTATTATTTTTGGCGATAACTTTCTTTTATTAGTACGTATATTTCAAAAAATTATAAGACTACCTAAGTAGACCCATAACCAGACTATTATTATGAATTCACAATGATTCGAATCGTTTCCAAAACAGTTAGACTTAAAAGTACAAAACAGGATGATTTGCATAATTTACTTCTACATCCACGTAGTGGATTGAAAGTATAGTAATCGTAAAAAAAAATTGAAAATTGTTGAAATAGGTTTACAACATTACGAAATGTCAAGATATTAAATTTGAGGTAAAAATCATTTCTGTCTGTCTGTCTGTCGGTCGGTGTGTCGCACGCTTTCTATGGAACGGTTTAAGATGTTGACTTGAAATTTTAGACACGTATGTATTATAACGATATCTAGAACTGGATTGTTTTTTAAACATATCCGGTGAAGGGTTGGAGGGTAAATAATGAAAAATGAATAAAGCAAACTGGAAAGAGTACAGAAACTCGATATTTGGTGTATACCGGGTGAGTCACGAATTGCGCTCGCCCCGATATTTCCTAAAATATTTGGAATAGAAAATTGAAATTTAGAGGCCTTATTACACGACTAAAATGCCATCTTTTCAATAAAAAATCAAGTTTGGTGCACATCCGGTACGACCGAAAATGCCCACTACTTTCGATTTTTAAATGGAACACCCTATATATTTTTACATTTTTGGAATCTAGACGAAATTTTGAATACAATACATCCATTTTGGTCATTTTTTGATAAACATTAAAAATTTTATTAAAAAATCTATTTCTGAATTAAGAGTGCTGTGGTGCCCAAAATATATTTTAGTTTGTGTGCTACGTTACTATAAAAATAAAAAGAGCAATATGATTGCATTACTTAATTCTCTAGAGGCGTTTAACATTTTTAAATGTGATTTTTACCCACTCGGTTTTTTTAAATGGGAATTAATCGTTCACCAACATTTTTAAATACCTCATTTTCATACGAATCTAATGATACCAAAATTTTGAAAATCCGCTCAGAAATATTTGAGATTTCAGCAAAAATACAATGCAACCAAGTTTTTAGAAACATGCGGCTAAGAGATAATAGATTAGTGGGCTTTCGAAACTAAAATGGCACATTTCTGTGTAAATCTGGTAACCTAATATCATTGGAAAAATCATAGTAGCCATTGAATGTCATAAAACAATATCAGCTGTCAGACAGATACAAAATAAAGCGTTGCGGAAATCTCTTTGAGTAAAAAATAAAGAAAATGAATAATTTTAGTAGAAATGAAAAGGTCGATATGTTACTGATATATGGAGAGCGTCTCAAAAATTCAACTGCAGCTGCAGAACTGTATCAACAACGATATCCCAACAGACGTCATCCAAGCAGACACTTGTTTGCCAGAGTGGAACAAGAATTAGGAAACGATCCCAATCAACAAGATGACCATCAAACATTTATTGTAAGTGAGGACAAAGAAATTGATGTATTAGGATTTGTGATGGTACACCCAACAACATCAACAAGGGAATTGTCAATGGAATGCGACATTAGTCAGTCTTCGGTTTGCAGAATTTTAAAGAAACATAAGTTTCGGTCTTATAAATACCAAATACACCAACATCTTTATGGAGATGATAACGACAGGAGGCTAGTATATTGCAACTGGTTCTTAAATGCAGTACAACAAAACCCAGGTTTTCCTTTTCATGTTTTATATTCAGATGAAAGTAGATTTACGAATCAAGGTATGTTCAACAGAAATAATACTAGGTACTGGGCTCAAGAAAATCCGAGGTTGGTAGGGCGGGGGAATATTCAGGAAAGAGTTGGGTTTAACTGTTGGCTTGGAGTACTTGGAGGTCGAATAATTGGACCCATATTTTTTGATGGAACACTTACTGGCGAACGATATTATTTCTTTTTACAAAACCAGACAGCAGAATTTCTTGACTTACTTCCTCTTGCCTATTTACAAAATCTCTTTTTCCAACAAGATGGTGCTCCCCCACATAATTCCAGAAGAGTGATGGAATATTTAAACAACTTGGTGAACGCCTTATCGCAAATCAAGGTCATATCAGGTGGCCTCCTAGGTCACCTGACTTAACACCCCTCGACTATTATGTATGGGGCACTCTCAAAATAAAGTTTATAAAACTTCATCAAATACCCGTGAAGAGCTGCAAAATAAAGTTGTACGGGCTCTTAATGAAATAACGCCGGCTGAATTGCGTTGAGCCATTCAAGCAACTGTACGCAGAGCCGAATTGTGTATAGAAAAAAATGGTGGACATATTCAACAATATCTATAAATGTCAATTTATGGTTTAATTATATTAATTATTTTAAAGATACCTACTGTTACCTAGTTTAAATTTAATTGTTCAAACGGAATTGATTTTTATTTATTTATAGGCCCGATATTTATGTTCATTTAAATAAAACTCTGAAAACCGAACTGATGTCGCATTCTATTGCAAATGTCCTTGTGGATGTAATTGTGTTTACCTCCACATACCTATGCTGAACTTAATTGTAACGTTCTTTGCGCTCACAATTATTAAATGTTTGATAGCTCAAGATTGCCTATAACTACACGAGTCTGTCTGACAGCTGATATTGTTTTATTACATTCAATGGCTACTATGACTTTTCCAATGTTATTAGGTTACCAGATTTACACAGAAATGTGCCATTTTAGTTTCCAAAGCCCACTAATCTATTATCTATTAGCCGCATGTTTCTAAAAGCTTGGTTGCATTGTATTTTCGCTGAAATCTCAAATATTTCTGAGCGGATTTTCAAAATTTTGGTATCATTAGATTCGTATGAAAATGAGGTATTTAAAAATGTTGGTGAACGATTAAATTCTCATTTAAAAAAACCGAGTTAGTGGGTAAAAATCACATTTAATAATTTTAAACGCCTCTAGAGAATTAAGTAATGCAATCATATTGCTCTTTTTATTTTTATAGTAACGTAGCACACAAACTAAAATATATTTTGGACACCACAGCACTCTGGATTCAGAAACAGATTTTTTAATAAAATTTTTAATGTTTATCAAAAAGTGACCAAAATGGATGTATTGTATTCAAAATTTCCCCTAGATTCCAAAAATGTAAAAATATATAGGGTGTTCCATTTAAAAATCGAAAGTTGTGGGCATTTCCGGTCAAACCGGATGTGCACCAAACTTGATTTTTTATTGAAAAGATGGCATTTTAGTCGTGTAATAAGGCCTCCAAATTTCAATTTTCTATTCCAAATATTTTAGGAAATATCGGGGCGAGCGCAATTCGTGACTCACTCGGTATACTAGAAGCGAAGACCCCAGATATTTTATATTTTCCATCCCCTCTACCACTTCCACTCTATTATTAATGGGGTTGATAAAATAAAATTGAGATGTTTACTTGAAATTTGGTAGACATATGTATTATAACATCTGGAACTGGATTAATTTTGAAACGATTACGATGAAGGGTTGGGGGTTAAATAGGGGTAAAGAAGGGAAAATAAATAAAGCAATCTGGCAAAAGTACAAAAATTTTGAATTTGGAGTGTATACTAGAAGTGAAGGCCTTAGATTTTTGTGTAATATTTTCCATCCCCCCACTCCCACTCCGTCATTGAGGGGTTTGACAAAATAAAATTGAGATATTCACTTGAAATTTGGCACATGTATGTATTACAACCACATCTGTAATTAGATTTTTTTTGTGATGATTCCAGTGGAGAGTTCGGGGGTAAGTAGGGGTAAATAGGGGAGAACAAGTAAAGCAAGCTGGTAAGAGTATACAGAAGCTAAAGCCTCATATTTTTTTATAACATTTTTCAACCCCTGCGCGACCCCTGCTCCATTATTAAAGGGGCTGATAAAATTAAATTGAGATATTCACGTGAAATCTGGTACATATATGTATTATAACGACTTCTGGACTAATTAAGTGAATTTCGTAGAATTTAGTTGTTTGTGCCTTACTTAAAAAATATTTTCATGATTTCGTTAACGATAATCTTATTTGTCTAATACTCCAACATTTTTAAATGATACAAGTTCCGTTCTCTGGAGATTTAGCATAAGAGCCTTATTTCGGCATCACCTAATTGGCAGGATCGTTTGAGAAAATTAGAAATGAAAGGGTTGATGATAACATTCCATCTTGAGGAATGCCGCATTTTATTAGAAATATTTCAGAATTAAATTTGGAGTTTGCAACTGTAGCTGTTATTTTATGTGTTGTTCAAATGTTCATTCCGGCGAAGTTTGTAATTACTAGGATGTGAAATGATAGGTAGACTCGTGAAGCTTACAGAGGTACATCACATTTTGTTGATTAAAATTAAATAGGCGTTTAAGAATTCAAAATATTTCATAACTATAGTCAGTTAACAGTTTTTATCCTTTAATAATTCTTAGGCAAGCTATATTAACCAATATTTGGCGATGTCGAAATGCTATTACAAAGTGTTTTAAGGTGGCCATTCCCTAGGAAGAGAGATCCGATAGGGAAATATTTATTATTATTTTTGCCAATAACTTTTTTTCTTAGTACCTACGTATATTTAAAAAAAACTATAAGAGTACCTAAGTAGAACCATAACAAGACTATTACTATGAATATTCACTCAATAATTTTAGTGGTTTGCAAAATAGCTACATTTAAAACTACGAAATAGAAAGGTTAACATAATTTCTAAATTTAAATCTAGCTATTTTGCAAACCAATGAAATTATTGAGTGAAAATTCATGGTAATAGTCTTGTTATGGTTCTACTTAGGTACTTTTATATTTTTTTCAAATATACGTGTACTAAGAAAAAAAAGTTATGGACAAATACAATAAATATTTCCCCATCGGATGTCTCTTTCTAGGAAATCGCCACCTTAATATTATATAGACGGTACAGCGGACAAAAGAAAAAAACGTTTTTCTCAGAGATCAGAATACCAAATTCCCTTGTATTTTAATCGCTGATCGCGAATTTTAGATTCAAATTGCGAAATTTTTAACATATTGTTTTTAAATCGCGAAAACCTCGGCGAAAACATCACATTTATAACGCCTAAATATACAATTTAATAATAATAATATTGCAATTTGAAGCTCAAATTAGTACTCAGCCGTTCAAGATACATGAGAATACGGTTTTCTGATACCTGCAAGAAAAATAATCTGCCCGTGTATGTGTACAGGCACCGGCACAGACGCACACTTAAAAATATTTCTCTTCCAGAGATTAGAAAATGGTATTCCCATGTATTTTGCCTCGCTGAACTTGAATTTGTGGTTCATGATGTGAAATTTCATACTAGTTTTCTTAGAATCATGAAAAACATATTAAACGCCTAAATATGATGCTTTCGCGATTTAAAAAATTTTGTGCGAAATTTGGCTATTTGGGCCTCAAATTCGTATTCGGTGGCTCAGTGTACCTGGGAATATAGTATTTAGTGCAGGCAAATTAGATGAAAATCGACCTAAACTTGAAAAAGTTTACCGAATGAATGGATTTTTCATGAAACTTTATGGATTCTGTTCGTATTGATGTTTGGATCAAACTCCACAAAATAAATTCTGCCGCTATTACGCCGGAATTTTTTTAAACAATGATTTTGTTGTTCATTTATTAATTACCAAAATTCAGGTAAATTTAAAAAACAAAATGTATTTTTAGATTATTTGATGAAAAATAACCACTTTTTATTCTTATAAAATTTTCGGAAAAATGCGTATTTTTCGAGATAGGGCGAATTTTTCCAAAAAAGGGGAAGGGGGAATAAACGTGACAAGAGAAAATCCACAAAAATTCTGGTGAATGTATTATTACAATGCAACACTTTTTTTCCTTTACGACTTTTCCGGTTCTGTCCAAGTTATTCCGGAAAAATATGAAAAAATGGCCCTTATCGGAAAGTGGAGAATCTCGTGAACTGTGAAATTTAAAAATCTGGAAAAGACGTATAAGTCAAGATATTCTTTAAAATTTTGGTATCTTGTAATTTTTTTGTAACGTGCATATTTCCGAATTTTCAACAGTTTTTCATAATCAAAAACGATCAAAACTTGCCTTTGGTTGTGACAAACTGTTGAAAACTCGGAAAATATGCAGGTTACAAAAAAATTGCAAGAGACCAAAAGTTTAAAGAATACCTTATCCTATACGTCTAAATTTTTCCAGATTTTTAAATTTCACAGTTTACCAGATTTTCCGTTTTCCGATAAGGGAAATTTTTTCATATTTTTCCGGAAAAACTTGGAAAGAATGCACTTTAGGAAAAAGTCATAAAGGAAAAAAGCCTTGCATTTTAATAACATATTCACGAGAATTTTGGTGGACTTTTTCTCGTCACTTTTTATTCGCCTCCCCCCATTTTGGAAAAATTCGAACCGACATATCTCGGAAAATAGGCATTTTATTGAAAATTTTACAAGAGCAAAAAGTTGTGATTTTTCGACAAGTTGTCCAAAAATACATTTTGTTTTTTAAATTTTGATAGTCAACAAATTAGCAACAAAATCATTGTTTAAAAAAATTGCGGGGCAATAGTGGCAATTTTTCTTTGTTTCATCTAGACATCAATACGAACAAAATCCAGAAAGTTTTGTGAAAATCCACTCATTCGGTAAGCTCTTTAGTCACAAATGCTGGTTCGCCCACACTAATTTGGATCTCTGGAAAAAATCATTGCTTTTTCTTTTGTGTGCCTGTATTACTTCCACATCCACGTAGTGGATTGGAAGTATAGTAATCGCAAAAAAATTTTCAAAAATTTTTATTCGTGAAATAGGTTTAGAATGTCATGAAACGTCGAGATTTTAAATTTGAGCGAAAAAAAAAATTTCTGTCTGTCTGTCTGTAACTTTTTTTGTCCGCACGCTTTCTCCGGAACGGTTTAAGATATTGACCTGAAATTTTGTACACGTATATATTATAACGAGATCTGGAACTGGATTGTTTTTTGAGGAAATCCGGTGAAGGGTTGGGGGTTAAATAGGGGTAAATAGGGGGAAATAAGTAAAGCAAGCTTGTAAGAGTACAGAAACTTGAAATTCGGTGTATGTACTAGAAGTTAAGGCCTTAGATTTTTTTATAATATTTTTCAACCCCCCACCACCCCTACCCCATTAATGAGGTTGATAAAATAAAGTTGAGATATTCACTTGAAATTTCGTACACGTATGTATTATAACGATGTCTAGAATTAGATTATATTTTGGGATGATTCCGTTGAAGGGTTGGGGGTTAATTTGGGGTAAATAGAGAAATATAAGTAAAACAAGTTGGTAAGAGTACAGAAAATTGAAATTCGGTGTATGTACTAGAAGCCAAAGCGTCAGATTTTTTAATAATATTTTTCAACCCCCACCACCCCTACTCCAATTTGAAAAGGGTTGATAAAATAAAATTGAGATATTCATTTGAAATTTTCTACACGTATGTATTATAACGACATCTGGAACTAGATTATATTTTGAGATAATTCCGTTGAAGGGTTGGGGGTTAAATAGGGGTAAATAGGGGAAAATAAGTAAAGCAAGCTGGTAAGACTACAGAAACTTGAAATTCGGTGTATATACTAGAAGCCAAGGTCTCAGATTATTTATAATATTTTTCAACCCCCACCAACCCTACTTCATTATTAAAAGGGTTGATAAAATAAAATCGTGATATTCATTTGAAATTTGGTACACGTATGAATTATAACGGCATCTGGAACTAGATTATACTTTGAGATGATTCCGTTGAAGGGTTGGGGGTTATTTAGGGGTCAATAGGGGGAAAGTAAAGCAAGCTGGTATGAGTGCAGAAACTTGAAATTCGGTGTATGTACAAGAAGTTAAGGCCTCAGATTTTTTTATAATATTTTTCAACCCCCCCACCACCCCTACCCCATTAATGGGGTTGACAAAATAAAGTTGAGATATTCATTTGAAATTTCGTACACGTATGTATTATGACGACGTCTGGAATTAGTTTATATTTTGAGATGATTCCGTTGAAGGGTTGGGGGTTAATTTGGGGTAAATAGAGGAATATAAGTAAAACGTTGGTAAGACTACAGAAACTTGAAATTCGGTGTATGTACTAGAAGCCACAGCGTCAGATTTTCTTATAATATTTTTCAACCCAACCACCCCTACTCCAATATGAAAAGGGTTGATAAAATAAAATTGAGATATTCATTTGAAATTTGGTACACGTATGTATTATAACGACGTCTGAAACTAGATCATAATTTGAGATGATGCCGTAAATAGTGGAAAATAAGTACGGTAAACTAGAAACTTCATTTTTAACGTATATGGTAGAAACCAACTCCTCAAACTTTTCTGTGACAGCTACCCCAAATATTATTAAAATTCTATGACCAATAATTTACACATACTAGAGTGCAAATATAGTCAAGATGTTTCCTTTAAAGTGACTTGGACGAATAATCTGGATGTGGAAGTAGTGATTCCTTAGGCAGCGGTTTTTTTATTGTTATTCACATTTGCGTAGTAGTAACGAACCTGCTGTATATGGAAATGATGAAAAAATAATTATAAAAATCTACTAAAGACGAACCAAACAGAAATCAACATTTTTACTGTAGAGTGGTTTCCATTATTACAAACACGAATATATCAGGAAAGAGAATGAAAAGACAGAAAGGAAATGTTGTTTTTATAAGAACCTAGTGTTACTCTCAGAATGTCACGGCCTGTTTATGAAACAGAACACGGAAGTTGTATTAAAGGGGAAAAATAACAAAAAGCGTTGGTGGGTGCTCGCAGGAAAATATACTTGGGTGTATATAAGAAAATATTATTTAATCAGCTTTCTGACTTCTATTTTTAATGATTTAACTAAATGACAAACACCAAGTCTGGGTGAAATTTTTGATTTTAACTACACATTACGAGAATAGATATTTCCTCGATATATTTCAGATCTATCCGAAGCTGTGTTACATTTCCTGTGTTGTACATATATCACCTCGTATGTCACGGAGGTACCAGGGGTACTTCCCTTGAATCTATATGTTACTCATCAATCCTAGGCTTCTGGCGAATGCTAGAATCTTTCTAGGGACCAACTGTTCCATTTCCGAAGGCAATAAAACTATCTGTTCTAGGTATCATAACCCTTGACGGATTGAGACTTTGTACATAAGCGACACATTTCGTCTTTAACCATTGATTGAGATAGTTATCACGGTAGTGAAAAGGTAACATTGCCGTATCTTGTCAGTTGCTTTACTGTTTGCAGACATTCCAAGCCGTTTGTAACACATCTTGTAGTCCTGATGCTGTCAAGGACAGATGATCAACATCAGTATCAACATCAATATTAACTTCAACATCATCATCAATTTTAATATTGACAATAGTAACAATTTCCGAAGACTAAATGGACGGTTTAGCAGATATACTCGCTAAATCGCATATGGAGGGTACTTCTTGTAATTTTAAGGTAGGGATGGGAACTTTTCGTAAATTAAAACTATATACCCAGAACAACATGTCTGCCCTTTTTCAAAACTTTACTAATTTTTTCTTAATAGAAATCTAATTTTACTGGATTATATGTAAAATAGCATCTTATAGAATTTTCCCTATTGAAATTAGGATATATCTGTCATACAGGGTGATTTCCAAATTGTTATGTAAACTACTTTTATTACAATTTAAGAGTAAAATCTGATGGGAATGTATAATATATTTAAACAGCAATATCCAGTGTGTCTCCCGGATTCGAACGAATCTTATACACATTAATTACATGCTAATTGTAATTGAAAGAGCAAATAAAAAATAGTTATCTTCAACCAAAGAAACATTTTCAAATGAATAATTTTAAATTATTTCTATTAATGTATTCGTTACAATTAAGAAGTTTTAAATTATAGTTTATATTATAAGCCCAAATGAACGTAGAAATGATAAAAGCTGTTTTTAAAATATATTAAATGCATGATTAATTATTTAAAATACAACGCTGGAACACAGGAAACATCGTGTCCAAAGTGGTTAAATGTTTTAAAGGTTTTTTTAGTGTATAATCATATATGGTTTCGATCATAGAAATAGTACTAATTTCATTTATATTTTATTGCTTATCTCAAATATACAGTTAATAATTTCAAATAAGAAACATTATTTTTAGCAAAAAAATCGAATGATAACTGAAATAAAATAAGTCTCAAGTGTTGACATCTTTTATGTAATTTTCACGCGAAACGCCTTTTGGTTTATTTATCGTGAAGTTTATTTTACTATATCATCACATTTATGAATTTTAATACAAAATAAATTGTACTAATTGTTCATATACTGTTCGGCTATTTCCTTCCGTAATTTTATTTTTTTTTCTGAAATATGCTCAGTTTTACTTATTGTCTTGTTTGTGTTAGTTTGAATCAATTATTCGCATCTGCCTGTAAATGTCTCATCCTTCAATTGGCGAAAATTGTTGGATGGTATATGCAAAACAGATATATGAATACATAAAAATTTAACTTCACTCGATAGGACGAAATGCAAATTTAGCCAAAGAGTCCTACCAAAATATTCCATACAAAACTCAAACTGTAAGTAAAATATTCAACTTTCTGGTACACTGAGTTTACGAATCTCTTGAATTATATACTTACATATCGACGTCAATCGGCATTCCCTCAATACATAAAAGCTCTTACCTGCAAAAAAGGAAAACGTGTTAATATTTCTAAAATAATCCGAATTTACATACATAAAAATGTTCTCTCATATTCGTTTAGTATAAATTTCGTCGTTTCGTATGGCCGCGCCTGTCCGCTGTGCCGTTACATATATTGAGTTTACATAAAATTTTGCATATCAAATTCAAAAAGAGTCAACAGAGACTCTGCATTACTGTAACAGGATAAAGAGAGCATCGCAACATTGCCAAGGGAAATAGACACAGAAGGACGTTTCTCAATATTTGATATTAATATTTCGTATATCTTTGCTGGTGTATACATCAAGAAATTTTTATTTTTATTTTATATAAACCATTCAACTATTGTTCTATGCCCATAGCATGCTTTTGTTCTAAACAAAGGAACCAAACAATAAGAGTAAGTACAAATGTAACTCTTTCCTAAATCATCATTTCAATCGAAACTTTTAAGAAGAGTAGGTTCTTATGTTTTCCTTGAGAATTGATTGACCTACCATATACATATCGATTATATTCTATTTACACTAGCATCTTTTGCACTATACATATATTGAGGGGATTGAAAAAGAAAGTATTCCGCCATTTTGTGGCGGCGGCCATCTTGGTTTTACAATGACAATGAATATACATAATTGTATTGTCACCAGAACTGAAGGTGTGTACCAAATTTCAGATCAATCGGTCAACGGGAAGGGGGTAAAATTTCAGTTATTAGATTTGACCCACTCAAGACACAAACAAAGTAAGCTAAATAAAACCGTTTAAAAAATGAGATATGCATAGTTTCATTACAGCAAAATTATGATTTCATACCTTCTTGGGTATCACCAGGAGTATACACTGTGTCCCACTTTTCATGGAGCCACCCTCATATCTCACGCTCATCTGATATCCGAATGTTTTGAAATTTTGGTGGTGATATATACCTATGAAGTGAGTCTTTAGACGTAACCACATTCGACTGTAGTCAGTGGCGTTCGATTCTATCATGGAAAAAGAGTATTAGCGATTTTATTAAAGAAAAACTAGTAAAATGTTCCTAATCATCACCTTTAGAAACCCCATTGTACAAGATTACATCGTTGTGTGTTGAAAGGCGTTTGAGATATGGGCCCTTAAAAATCAATTTTTTTCAACTTAAAATAATTTGTATCTGTGAAACCGATTGTCATATGAAAAAAATGTATTCTTTATTTTTTGTTCAGAATAATGTACTAGTATGAAATGGTTCTACAAAAAAATTACTATTTTTTTAATAAGGCAAAAATTCTAATTTGTACATACCTACCATGTTTTTAACAAATAATCTTTAATAAAGACCTAAGTAAGCCATGAAAACAAAAGTTATTGCAAGTGTCAATGTATTGTTGAAAGTCAATAAGTTAATACGTTAAAAATTTAATGAATGATGGAATGTTACATAATAAGTGAACTGATTTTTTTTTTATGAAAATGGTTCAACGTTTAACAATGCAAGAAAAAGTGGAATTGGTTCGTTTAGTCGGAGATAATGCCAGATCATTTAGAGAAGCTGCTGATGAATTTAATTAACGGCATCCTGGCCGTCAGCCGCCCATTCGCCATAAATTGGTAGCAACCATTAATACAAATTTTAACAATGGAGGAAATGTATGTAAGTTAAGACCAAAGTATTATAATTTACAAAATCGGCAAATACAAAACGAGGAACGCATTTTACAATATTTTAGAGAACATCCAAGATCTAGCATAAGGCAAGTAGCATTAAATCTAAATTTTAGTAAAAACATCGTTTGGCGTTGCCTGAAAAAACATAGAAATAGAGCATTCAAACCAAAATTTCTACATGCCCTAGAAAATGGAGATACATACAGAAGATTAGATTTCTGTTTTTGGGCCCAGGGTGAATTTTTAAATAATGTTAATTTTCTGAAAAACGTTATATTTACTGATGAAGCAACATTCACTACCAATGGGGCAGTATGGTCTCAGAATTGCCGTTTTTGGGCTGACGAAAATCCCCACTGGTTTATCAGTACTAAAAGCCAATATGTGTCAAAAGTTAACGTTTGGTGTGGTTTATGGAAGGATCAGATTATTGGGCTTTTTTTCATTCCAATATTAATAATAATAATAATAATAATAAAAGGTCTTTATTTCCAATACAAATATAAAAAAATGAAATAATATACAGTTTCTGCAAAAAAGAAAAAAAATACAATTATTGGAAAAAGCCGAAGATCAGGTAGTCATGCGCTGCATGACTTCTGTTTTTCATCTTAAGCTGTGAATGGAGAAGCTTATTTAAATTTGTTGCAAAGATAAATTGAACCCTTTCCATCAATAATCTGCCTCAAGATGTCAGAAGATACTTGTATTATCAACTTGATGGTGCCCCGGCTCATAATGTTGCAAGTGGTTGGCTAGAAGATAATTTTTCAGGTAAATGGATAGGTTTAAAAAGTCAAGTTCAGGAGTTTCCCCCGAGGTCTCCAGACCTGACACCACTTGATTTTTATTTGTGGGGTCGTCTAAAAAATATAGTGTATAATAACAGACCACGTAGCCAAGATGAGTTAATGATCACAATTAGACAGGCATGTGTTGAAATCACTCCAGCCGAGATTAGAAAAGTTGTACGGCATGTAAGAAAACGGATTGAGCAATGTATTCGGAATGATGGTGGTTACATAGAAACGCAAAGAATTGTATAATTAAATTATTTGTGAAGATTATTTGTTAGAAACATGGTAGGTATGGTATGTACAAATTAGAATTTTTGCCTTATTAAAAAAATTGTAATTTTTTTGTAGAATCATTTCATACTAGTACAATACATTATTTTGAACCACCCTCGCTAATAATTATTTTTAGAAAGGTAACTAAATGGCTAGCGGTACGTTACAGGGATATCAGATTTCTTACTTGGTTCATGAACGCGAAATAATCCCATCAAATCAGCTTACGAAGCGGTAATCTCTACTGTGTGTGTTCTTTCAGCCAGATTATGATCCGGTGTCTGCTGGATGCGGTGGAGTCTTCTCAATTGTCTTCTCAAAGTGGGCGCGACATTAAGTAGAAACTCAAACCGGCTCTAGTACATATTTATACACAAAAGGGAACGATGGGATGCGAAATTTCATATTCCGTAAAACTTAAACTGCAAGAGCAACAGTTTAATATAACGTCGCTTCACATTATGAAATTGAATAATCAGTAAACTAGTTAGTAGGATGTTAAAAGGGGATTTTAAACAATATTTAACTTTAATTTGAAAAAGAAATAGTTCAAAAGTTTAGTCTGGGGCACTTTTAATATGCTTATGCGGCTATATACATTTACTCTTACAATATACTCATACACGCCCTGTATGCTTATAAATAATACCCGAATTGATTTGGCATGATTTACATATTTAACAAGTTCACAAAAAAATTATAATCTCCCCTGAACGCGCATTGACCCTAAAAAACTCATTCCGCCTTTTTGCATCTACCATCATTTCAATTAAGTAATCTCCTCGAGGTTTAGGTGAGGAAAGTAAAGAGGATTATTGTAATAACTTCATTAAAGCTGAAAATAACGTTGTTTCTGTGCAAAGTTATAAATTAGGTGATGCAAAACTTCTGGTAAATCGAAACAAGGTACGAATTTAATAAAAAAATACTGTGGCTGAGTAAAACATTCGAATGGAAAAAGAAGGCATAATGCGAAAAGCCGACATAAAACAGCGCCAGATTACCTGACAGGTAGCAACAGGGGAGGGCTTGTCATTGAAAAACTCAGAAATATGTTTTTATTTATTAAAATAACGTGCCGGTGAGCGGGAAAAACTTGCCCAGACTTGGGGATAATATATCAAATTATTAGATTTAGATAGATGTACGTTCGGGAGGGACGCTGTAGGTAAAAAATGTAAAATATGGGTCGTAATGTGTCTTTAAATTGTTTTACAACATTTTAAAAACGGATTTGCCAAGTCGAAGTTTGGTACGCGCGGGCCTCGCAGATGCGTTTCGTGGTTTTGTCTTTATTTTCTTTGCGAATGTGTCAGTTTGCTTATAGAAAAAAATGGAATAATGATCAAGCGGGCTCTGAGAGACGACGGGAATAATTTATTAAACCTTCAAACGTGGCGTTTATGCGTGAAGTTTTTTAAATCAAGGCCATGTTATATTCGAGGTTGGTAATATTACCCAATAGGCCAGGCAGGTAAGACTATTTTTTATGTAAATTCAGAAAATTTTCCGAAATTATCGGAAACATGTATTTTGTTGGGATTACTATTTGTAATATCACATTTAAATGTAAGATAGTAAATACAAAAAGAACATTCTTAACAGAATCGGATCAATGGCGTGGTGTTCTCGTGTTAGGCTTGCAATCACGGAGTCCTGGGTTGGAATCCTGGCCAGGTTATGAATGTTTAGTAACGCTTTTAATATATAATAACTGGAATGAATATCCCCTTAATTACGTGATTAAATTAGACATTACCATTGGTATAGTACGGAGTGTCTCAGTTACTCTGCAGACTCCGTAGATATTACAATAGTACATTAATCAAAATCGAAACAGTGCTTAGCCTTCTCCTTTCTAGGTGGTTGTATCCACTTTTCTGTATATCACAAACAATATATTTCACAAATGAACCTTTCTGAATTTTAGATTAACTTCTCTACGTATCGAGTAACAAAATACATTATTACTCAAAACACTTAAATACTATATTTACAGAGATAATGAAAAAAAAATGAAAGAAAAACACAAAAATTTAACGCTGAAATAAACTAACAAACAATAATAACGCAATACAAGAAAATGAAGTAATCTGCAGCAATTTCACATCTTGAGATGAATCGCGGGCCGAATTTTCTTAGGATATTGTACACATGAATGTACGTTATAGCCAACAAAATACCGAACAAATTTACATAAACTCTAAAACTGAAAAGGGTTTGCGGTACAAGAATTTATTATCTCTTGTAGATGTTGACCGAAGAGACGCTAAACCAGAAGTGGAAATTTTACCTCCTCGAAATAAGACCTCTTAAAAATGGGAGACACCCTGAAACTTCTACAAATTAAAACGTACGTACTGTATTCAAATTTGAAATGGCCTAACGGACCATGGGATTTAAGTAAGATGAATTTATGTGCATCACATGATAATCTTTTATTATATACTAATTTGCCCTATCTAACATTTATACCAGTAAGGCAGATGAAAAAAACACCTTTGTCAAATACTTTTCTTTTATACGGGAAAAATCTACCATAGTTTTATTACTAAAATTATCACATATATTTTGTCTGAATATTCTCGATTCCTAGAAGGACTTGTAGCAAAACAAATTATTCAGACATAAAATAATTTAGATACTTATTTATTCCTTCCATGGGACTTTTTCAAAGTGTCGACTCTCAATAAACTAAATCAAGTCAAGGGGGCATATTTCCGGAGACCTGACAAAACCGACGATATCAGATAACATAATTTAGACATTTATTTACAACTGGTATTTACTTCAGTGGATTAAAGTATCTACCACTGAAAGATTACCAAGCTTTGAAATGCCAAAATAACGGTTGTTTTATACACGACAGGGCCGTACTTGACTACTTTTAATTTCATTTTTGTTAAAAATATGTTTCCGAAAGGGCTGCTGTTGGGTGGCACAACATATCAAGTCGCTGAGTTCGAGTCTCAACTGCGGAAGATGACAATGTGGCAGGGAAAGGTTGTTGTGTTGACGCTTGAGTGTTCGTGTCCTGGTTGAGAAATAGCTATAGCTAAACTCCGCCAGAGCGCTAACATAATTAAGACGTTAAAAAAGTAGGTACATGAACATACCAATGGGCTAAACAATTTGTATTAAGAAAACCGAAATAAAATTCTAAAATGCTACATTCATACCTCGTCTAGGATTCGAACCTGGGACTTCGTGGGCGTAAGCCCAACATGTAAGCATTGCGTCACTCAGATGGCTTTCCTATTCATTTATACAATGTGACCACGGACTGAGCTCGGAAAAGGAACATACTTTTTATTTGTCCGCTTACGAAAAAAAGTCTTTCTTTATAAAAACGTCTATTACTGGGAAAGTCCGAAAATTATACTATTTTCCAGAATTTATAGACAGACAGTGTGCTCAATATTTGCAAGAATATGGAAAATTACAAGGAGTGAAGTACTTTTATTTGTAAAAACATTAAAAAATGGTATTAAGAAAACGTTATGTATTGAAACTTAAGGTCAATTATAAAATCTTGATTTACAAATGCGAATTTATTTTTGTGCTCCTTTTCAGTCATTAAAACTTTTGCAAACAGTTTTAAACCATTCTACTAAAATCTAGTCGTCACGCAGTACTTAAGATTTATTTTAAACACCCGGTACAGCATCTTTTTAGTAAAGGATATCATTTGTTACATTAGATTATTTAAATTATTTTATTGTTAAAATGAAGTTTATCCAACTCAGGAATAGATACATTTCCTAGCCTGCAGAAACTGAGAATATTCACCTAGGCTACGTTGTAACTAGGGCGGAAATGCTGAGTTGCAAAAAGAGTCACGGTGCAAGGAAAGAGCAAAAATGTCAGTAGGGTTTTGACTTTGTAAGAACAAGTTTAGTATGGGTGCTGCGTGGACCAACTCCCCTCCTGGGAGGTGGCTCCCCAGAAGTTAATAAAACGTAAGTACGACCTTTATTTATATTTGTGTCTTTGTTAATAATCTTGTACCTTGTTCTCTATCACTATGTTTCATTTCACAATAATTTCAATCAATAATTAAATTAAACCCTCTCGTACGCCAAGCGAGTTGAAGTGACTTTAGCCATGGGTATTGCTGGTTTTGCTCTGGGCAACTGAGTAATATGGGGGATACCTGTGGACGTCGCGCACTTTGTTAACAAATAAGTCTAACAAAGCTATTTAGGGTATTTCCAACGCGACAATATCAATAATATTTCTTTTTATTATATCAGTGTCATGTCATATAAAACGCGAGGTAGCAAAAATTGTTCCTAGAAAGTCTAAAAAAGAATTAAAAAGCGTTTATTGTTAAATGTTATGGTTTGGGGCCTGACATTTCCTATAGTGGAGTTTTGGCATGTGACAATAATGGCAGGAAAATTTCATGGTTCAGTTTCTTGGCCACCTGGAAGTCTCGATGTGAATATGGTGAATTTTTACTTATGGGGTATCAAACGGTCTACGCAACGCCATTAATTAAACATTTAAACAGTTTAGAAGAAGGAAAAAGGAATACAAAAAAAGAGCAAAAAACTATTTTACATTAGGAGGTCACCATTGACTAAAATTTTCAACCCATACCATCTTTTTAAATATAATTTTCAAAATATTCACAAGTTGGAGGCACTTCACTTTTTGTAGTTTTTCACATTCCTATAAATATTTGGCACCCCCCACATAAAACAATATCAATGTAGAACTTTTCATAAATAGCACGCGTTTTATAAAGAATTACTTTTCCTTCCAAAATTACAAAAAAAAACGTTTTCTCTCTTCCTAACTCCGTAGATATACTGTATATTTTATTAGAATACATTTCGTAATAATATAATATCCAACTGTCGAAATACGATTTTCATCTAATTAGACACATTATATTATAGACATTAACGCCCATGCCATAAAAGTAACGAATAAGGTCTAGAGATAACATTAGACTCGAACAAGTTCAAATAAATTACTAAATTGACAAATGAATGAAATGAAAAGCTCGAGATCCAAGGGTTGTGGATTTGGGACACAAATCGGTTGGTCTTACTTACTTTATGTTACATATTCTGACGAGAATCAAGTTGGTATCACAAAACTGACATCATTTACGAAAAACTGTGAAGAATAACGTAAAGATGGTAAAACAATTATACAAAAAGTTCAATAGATCATCAAATAGTATTATATTTACTTCAGTTTAATAGTTTTAGTAATTCAAATTGTTTAACAATTTCTAAATTATATATACATGAAATTTGCATAAAGTTCTTGCGTATGTTTTTTACTTTATTTCATTTCTCGATAAATTCGTACATAAATGCATCATAGAAAGAAACTTAATCGACACAGATGCACATGTTAAAACGAATCATATAACGAATAAAACTCGCGACAATTTAAAGCTCCAGTCAAATATTTACAGCAATGTTAATAAGTGTAAAAATAAAATTCGTATGAGCTCTATACATGTCTAGCACAGTTTATAACTTTAAAGCTTACCAGTCGGATATTCATTTTAACCGACTCTAAATGGAAGGCTCTGGAGTCGATGGTTTTTGTCCTTATGTCTGTCTATATGTTTGCCTCTATGTAGGTATGTGTGGCCTCATAACAAAACTTGATCCAATTTAAATGCGGTTTTCACCAATGTGACCGCTATAAGTTGGTAAAAGCAGTACGCCATATAATCACGACCAAAAAGTAAAAACAAGAAAGAGGAATAAAAATTGTTAGGCTGAGGATACACGGAGACACAAAAGTGTCAATAGTTGTGTCTAGATTATTCTTAGATTACTCTACAACGTGTTTACATTGTATTGTACATGCTGTACATATGACGATATTCGATCTAGAGACTTGAACTAGACACTTTTGTGTATTCTTAGCCTTAGAGTTTTAAAAATTCTCGAATTCTCAGCAATTTCTGGGAAATATTATCTTCTATTTTTAATCGACTTCTAAAATGAAGATTTTTATGAAATCTTCGCTAAATGAATCTTGGTGGTCAGGATAAATCAGCAATTCTCAATCCTATGCTACCCATAAGTAGCATATTAAAATACACTATCATGGAATTCGTAGAATATACGGTAATTATCTTAAGATAAAAAATATGTCGTTAACGAAGATTAAAGAGGGCCGGGTTGAGGAAAATCTGTTGCTTAAATTTCGAGTCTGGTGTCTAGAACATTCAACATATTGCTTTCGATTTATAAACTATTATTAAGAAAAAGGTTATGTACAAAGCAGATTTTGAGGAAATTTTCATTAAGTTAACCAGAAAAAGATTTTAGGCATATCCATATACATGTCAGAAGTTCTGAACCGTTTGCTATTGACAGATCATTTTGTAGTTTTTCGCAATCTTCAATGATTACGATATTATAGTATAGGTCTTGTCAGTAGATCACAAATAATGTTATTAATAAAAGTGTTATAGAGGACGGGGCACAGTTTGGACCCACGTAAAACATCCGATGTAAAAACTTCGACAGATTTCTCAAAACAATTGTAATAGGCTATTTGGCTATGTCGAAAAAAAACAGTGGTAAAAGGAACTAATTCGTTAAAGGTATTTTATTATTTCATGTTCAATTGTACCCGAAGTGCTATTAAATTTAGGCTTAGATTTTTGAGAACGGAGTGAATTTGTCCACTCTTAAGACTGTTAAATATAGCTCAAAAACTATGCACTTTATAAAGTCAAAAACATTTTTTTTCAACAAAACAAATAAAGGAAACCATTGAAAAAAAAAACGAAAAATTTCAACTTTTTTACTTTTTTAAAATTTTTGTGTACAACTTTTTTCTGAGTGGATTTAGGTATAGGCAAAAAAGAAAGCTGACGTAATTCCCGTAAAGAATGTGACCAATAAAAGTATTTTTGATAAAAATTGGCTAAGATACAGTCGTTCAAAGTTACCTACTTTTTTACGATTTTGCCATTTTTTACCTTTATACCACGTTATTTATAATTTTTACAAACAAAAATTATTTTAATTCTGTACAAATATTATTTTCGGTGTATCAATGATATAATGATAAAGGCATTTGTTTAAAATTTTGATATTTATATGACATTAGACATAAAAAAACTTAATATGGGAAATAATAATGCAAGTCCTGAAGATATGTTTCGCATCTGAACACATTGTAATTTCTCTGTATAGCATTAAGACCAACAGTTTCAGTAGCTGTTGCTTACAAATTTTTCAAAGATTATCAAAGAGCACACAATTTTCTCTAGCCCATTTGCCGCTAACTTTTAATGTCATTAAACATCACGGCTTAAGGACGCACCACCAAATTCAACACTGGAAAGGAAATATTTTAAATCCTTTTGAGTGACGTTCGAAAAATCTAAAAATGGACGAATGCCAATTAGCGAATTAGTACAACTAAACCTCCTGCGCCGCAGACTTTACTGGAGCAAATAGCTTGTGGCTGCATAAAAGGAAATTGTGACTGCAGAAAATTAGGAATTAGCTGCTCCATATTCTACAAAGAATGTATGGGCTTAAATTGGGAAGACGCTGATGTTCCTGAGGTTATGGAAGAAGATGTTCAAAACGATGTTGATAAAGATATTGATATTCAATTCTAAAACATTATGGAATAAATATAATAGATATGTAATTAAAAAAAAAGCATCTTTAAAACAGGTATAAATTAGTACAACATTAAAGTTTTTTTATGCCTAAGATCACATGAATACCAAAATTTTAAACAAATGCCTTTATCATTATATCATTGATAAACCGAAAATAATTTTTGTATAGAATAAAAATAATTTTTGCGTTTAAAAATTAAAAATAACATAGTATAAAAGTAAAAAGTGGTAATATCGTAAAAAAGTAGGTAACTTTGGACGACTATATCTCAGCCAATTTTTATCAAAAATAATTTTATAGGTCACCATTTTGACAGGAATTTAGTCAGCTTTCTTTTTTACTTACTTAAATCCACTAATAAAAAAGTTGTACGCAAAAATTAAAAAAAAATAAAAATATTGAAATTTTTCATTTTTTTCAATGGTTTCTTTTTATTTATTTTGCTGATTTTTTTTTAAATTTTATAAAGTACCATTTCGCTAGGAAATTTGATTCTCTACAAAAATTCACTCCGTTCTCAAAACCCAAGCCTACATTTAATAGCACTTTTGGATTTATCATTGTTCGGGTACAACTGAACATATTAAATAATAAAATACCTTTACCGAATTAGTTCCTTATTCAATTACATAGTAAATAGCCTATAATATGCAAAACCGATTTTGATGGCATTTTCATCTAATTAATCTTGATGCTCAGAGTGTTATGTCTGAGTAGTTCTCCATCGGTTGTTACGCACAGGTAATTTTGAGTATTCTGCAATCCTCAATTCCTCCGATAATACATTATAGTTTTATGTGATTCGCAAACTGTAAATAATTTTCCATTGTGTTACAAATAATGTCGTTAACAACAATTTTAAATAGGAGGGGGCTCGGATAAGACCCTTGAGGAGCACCCGATGTTGCTAAACTTTCGACAGGCTGGTGGCCAAAACATTTGACAGTCTCCAATTTGTAAAGAATGATTGAAAATGTGTAATACGACAAGGAATTGGATTACGTTTTTTTACACTAGAAGTGAACAACAACGTATTGTAATGATCCAAGGATTCGCCTTCAAGTTTTTGAACGGCGTGAAATACACACAAGAAAGATACCGTCTTTTTGAATAACTTAGAACCAAGCGGTTTTAGAAAAATTGGTTTACAATGGTAGCTGTAGGGTGGCCCAATTTCAGTAGGCGGGCCTCAATTTAAACTATTTTTTTCCAATGATTTGGCCTTGAGCTACGCCCTCTTTCAGTCACGATCAACAACTTAAACTGAAATGTCACAGTTTGACAATCGAAATAGTTCAAAAGCGCACAAAGAAGCGTCCTAATTTTGAAAAATCTCAACAAAAAAAATTGAAATTTACAGTTTTGTGTAGATCCTAATCAAGAAATCATATTTCGGAATCAAAATTAAAAAAAAAATTATTGTGAAACTTTAATTTTAATCATCTCCTGACAATTCCAACATTGTCGGTGAAATGCACGTTGGGAGTCAGTAATCTAGTGTAATGTTCAAGTGTTTTGGTGTATATAGAATTTAAAGGCAGCTTCATGCCGAAGGTCCCAGCCCAAAAAATACTCAAAATTTTAAAATATAAATAAAAGGTGGCCCCTTTTCCTTACGCCCTCAATTAAATTGCATTTCAGTTAATGCCATAAAATAACAGTCTTTACAGATACCAAATAATGTACCGATTCTTATCAGTGTGGCGAGGTTCGTTAAATATTAAACAAAAACTTACTCTAGGGTACTACTTTGAAAGTGCCGCAGCTCCTTTAGGAAGCGTTTTCGGATACATGTATATAAGAACTTTTTTCATATTTTTTTAAGTAACATCCCGGATATCCCGTATTCAATTAAAGTTGATAAATGAACAGTAAACGTCATTATTTTAAAATTCATGTCATTATTTTATTTATTATCTACTCTACGCTAGTGTATTATAAGAGTTGCATAGTCACACATAATTACTTCCACATCCACATAGTGGAGTGGAAGTATAGTTAGCGTAGAAAAACTTACAATTTTTTTTGTTGAAATAGACTTTGAATTTTATAAAACGACGAGATTTTAAATTTGAGAGAGAAAAAATTGTGTCCATCTGTCTGTAACTTTTTATGAGCACGTTTTCTCGGGACCGCATTATGGTTTCTGGGTAGCGATTTATTGGCCATAATGCAATTTTTCAATTCTTAAAAAATGCATATCTAGGCTCTACTGTCGAAAGAAAACACTCCAACATACAAGAAATAAAACAGGTTCCCTTCATTCAGCGCTTTCTCTACCGGATATATATGGCGTTGATTGGTACTTATCAGAGTGCCATCAGTTGCTGTCAGCAAGTCCTGGTGCGAACACACAGTGAAAAAGTGCGTCGTGATTGTAATTTATACAATTTTTATCAGTAAAGTTATATTTAACTTAAAACCTATAAGACTGTATTCAATGCTTAACAAAAAATTAGTAATGAAATTTATTGGACATACATCGTCAAATATTAATCAGACAATTATTTCAACTGACTTGACGACGTTAGGCGGCGAGAACTTTTACATGAAGGCAACAATTTCTAGGCACCATATTCCTATCAATTTGCACTAATTGTCGATAAAAAAGTTATGTTTTGGAACAACTCACGAAGTTTCAGATTTTCTGAAACAAATTCATTTCCACCCCTACAAAACCACCCCTGTGCACCTTACAATTTTTCAATAATTTTTCCGGTGTTGATTTGAATATTTTGGAACGACTTACGAAATTTCGGATTTTTGGCCACCGGAAATGGAATCTGAACCTATAGAGGAACGGTTTAAGATATTAATATTGGTACACATATCTTCAGACCTGGAACTAGATTATATTTTGTGCTAATTCCGGGTTGAGGGTTAAATAGGGGTAAATAAGGGAACATAAGCAAAGCAAGCTGGTAAGAGTACAGAAATTTGGAATTTGGTGTATATACTAGAAGCCAAGGCAAGGCGTCAGATTTTTTAAAAATATTTTACTTAACTTAAACTTAAATTTTGGCGTATAACATTCTAGAAGCCAGTGACAATTTTTTTGGACATCTGCCTCAAATTTATCATTAAAATTTTGTTACTAATTATTTCTACATACCAAAGTGCAAATTTAGTGGAGATGTTTTGCTTTAAAGAGACTTGGATGGGAAATCTGGATGTGGAAGTAGTGATTCCTTAGGCAGCGGCATTTGAAATTCTATATGGTTGTAATAAGTTAAGAAAATTTAAATATCTAATACAAGTCACATTTCTGAAAAACCTTAAGAATTTATAGGAACAAAATGTGGAATCCACCGGCCTTGATCCAAGGTGCAGAGTCGTATGCATGTATAAACTTCTAAGAGCATAAAATATTTTCTATTGGATGTTTGACGTTGTTTACAATGGAATGCAACAGCATATAACGGGTTTCAATCAACTTTTCATGTTTCATTTGAATGAGGAAACATCTTAAATTTGAAATGTTACGTGAAGTGTTTTAGGAAATGAAATGCGAGTTCATAAATTACGGCAAATGGGCTTTCAATTGATTAAAAATAAATTGGAGTTTCATAAAAATGAAACTGTAATAAGCATTTTAAGTACATTATGCTGCAACGTAAAAATTGTACATTTTTCATTGAAAAAGGAAAAAACTGACAGCCGCTCTTGAGTGATCAATGACCTCGTTCATCAAACTTATGTACGTGTTAATTGCATAATATGCATATTTCCTTGAATTACAAATAATTTAAATAGCTAGTGTCTATGAATATATTTTAATATCCATTACACTTAACTCATAAAAATTCTGCAAGTAAAAGGTCAAAATAAGTGCATAGATCTTAAATGATTAGATAAATAGACGAACATTGTTTACTCACAGCCTTCTACTCCTTAGTTTACTCAGCACTATGCCATAATATTATCGGGGTCAACACTAGAAAACAATAGCCTGTTACTTAAAAACGCACAAACAAAATAATGTGGAATCTTTCTTACAGGAAGTCCTACCGCGACACTTTAAAAAGGGGAAGAAAATTATGGTCACACCTTGTGCAGATTTATTTCAAAGTTCACGATATATGCACAAAAATTAGAAACACTTGATGTAATAATACAGACGTACATCAATATAACACCTGTGGTGTAAATAAAATTTTCTGATCAAATTAGAGCCTTAGTAAATATAAAAAAAATTCCCAATTCGCTGGTGTTTATCTTTACAACATATCTCCTAAAAAATTAAAGACTGCACCAATACTTAAATAATTTCAAAATTAAGTAAAAAATTGCTTACGCAAAAAACTGTAAAATTGCTGTACAGTTGAATTATGTACCTCAGTCAAGTTCTGCTTCATTCGCATTTATAACAATATAATTTTTGTTCCATATTACCAGTGATATAGGTACATACACGGTGATTCTTTAAGGACGCCCCCGCTTTGGGCCTTAATTTCGGCCTTATATAGAAAAATATTTCAATAACTATTTAATCATTTCGAAATGATTTTTTGTCAGGAACCCAAAAATTTTATAGAAAAAAAAAATTAATGTAAAATAAAAAAGTTATAGATTAAATTTATATTTTCTTAAATGGGACACCCTATATATTTTTGAATATTCTGATAGAGTATTTTTTTCTGATTTCAAAAATATATCACTTATGTATGTTATTTTTAACCGTTTTCGAGTTATTAATATTTAAAAATCACTTTATCAAATTAAAATTACTGTTTTGAGTCATGGCCTACCCACAAAAATTAATGAATTATTTTTTAACAATGTTGTTTTTAAATATTATTAACTCAAAAACGGTTCAAAATAACATATATCAGAAAAAAATACTCTATCAGGATATTTGAAAATATACAGGGTGCCCCATTTAAGAAAATATAAATTTAATCTATAACTTTTTCACGTTCAATTTTTTTTTCTATAAAATTTTTGGATCCCTGAGAAAAAATCATTTCAACATGATTAAATACTTATTGAAATATCTTTTTATATAAGGCCTAAATTAAGGCCGAAAGAGGGGGCGCGTCCTTAAAGATTCACCGTGTACATGTTGTAACTGCCAAATAGATCGATTTGGTATAAAAAATGTCTTTGTTTATATTCCGAATACCAAAGTTTCCTTGGTATTGGCGAGAATCTCTAAAAAAGTATTTGTATCGACTTTAGGCTCACAGATCGTTTCTTTTGTGTTTTCCTTACTATACAGAGTATAATGAGTTTCATATCATTAAGAAACTGGCAATAAAGAATGACCAGACACTCTGCAAAAACTGACCTAAGTCAATAATTTAAATAGTTACCTGAGAAAACTTTTAGAACTTCTGTTTTCTCTGAGTCAATGGATCTATACCTGCCGGCGATAATCTCTAAAAAAAAGTATTTGTATCGACTTTAGGCTCACAGATCGTTTCTTTTATGTTTTCCTTATTATACAGAGTATAATGAGTTTCATATCATTAAGAAACTGGCAATAAGGAATGACCAGACACTCTGCAAAAACTGACCTAAGTCAATAATTTAAATAGTTACCTGAGAAAAGTTTGAGAACTTTTCTTTTCTCTGGGTCAATGGATGTATACCTGCCGGCTTGCAGGCAAGAGGCATGGTACGGAGATAAAAATAAATGTTAGACATTTTTACGTTTCTTTATAACCAATCAAAAACGTCTATAGATAAAAGACACCGACGGTATTGAAACAACTCGAGTGACATTTGTCTGGATTTATTTTTTATGTTTTTTATTATCAATGCAGTGACCATTAAAAGCGGGAGGCTTAGGTCACAAGAAGACCTCGAACTTGCTTTTATTCGACAGCCGCTACCGCTAGTCAATTAGAGATACTATATATGATCATAAGTTCACAACCAATTTTGTTTAAATTATTATAGTACATCTGCTCGCTGTAAGAAATTAGCGGTCTGGGCTACTTGCTTGCTCTGTCAGGTTCAACCCTAGACCCAACTTCCGAAAATCCCGAAAAAACGGCTCTCGGCCAAACACTGCAATGGTGAGACTTTTCCACGAAATATGTGATATACCTTAAAAGTGATTTTTCTAAAACTAAGCTGCTATTGCTACCATCTTTTTGTCACCGAAAGGGTTAATAAGCAAAAAATGGTTTTGCAATTTGGTCAAAAATGTAGGGTGTAAAATTGGAACGAACAGTCAAAAATAGCATATTAAAGTATTAGTGGATATTAAGGTCTTTAAAATACGCGCGATTTTAGCAAGTATTTTAAAGATCAGTTATCCACGAATACTTTACGCTATTTTTTTTATTGGTACACTTTGAAATCATAAATACTGGTATTATTACTACAAATAAGAATTAAGAATGTAAAATGGTTGAATTCGTGATGTGACATCAGGATACCTGTCAGTGTCAAATGAGGAATACAAAAATTAATTTGCAATCTGTCACATAGGATTAATTATTGTCACTACAGTTGTGACTGATTGTATATTGCTTTAAAATGGGTTCCAAGATTGATTACTTAAATAGAAAAGCAGATTCGCGGTTATCCCGCAATAATTGCTGTCAAATCAATAATTAAAAAGTTGACATTTTGACTTCACGTTTGTCGGGTTATTGATGTTGCCATGGTAACTTTAAAACACGCGAGTGATTAAAAGTTGGATTTAAACACTGAGGCGTACTTTAAATAAGCAAAATAGGGTACCAATAAATAAAAAATGTATTCCTCTATGAATGTTTGTATGACTCTTAACAAATAGTATTACCCTTGGAAGCATTTTTTATCCAGCAGTTTTGCACCATTCACTTCTATATTCGCGCCAGATTTTAGTAAAAAAAAATTCAAAATAATCAAATTTATGGTCAAAATTTTCTTAAATTTGACACTTACTGGATAAAAATGCATATTTTATAACACAACTTAGCAGATCTTTGAAACTATTCAGCATACGCTATTTATATTTCGGTGAGTGATTTACAATGGACAAATAATGAACACACAATTCTTACAATTTCTTCCGCTCCTTTGTTCTTGACCAATTCGCAGTTAAAGTGAGGGTTCAATACATTTAAGTCTTATAGTAGTTTTATAGCAACGATTATCTTACAAATAACGTACATTTCTCGTTGTTAATTTTTCACTTTATCTGACAGACAACAGTAGATCTAGATTTTTACACCGACATTCTCTCCATAGTTCATCTCACTTGCTATTCTCCCCTCGTGTGGGTTTCAAGACAGTCAGTGCGGTGAAATAAAGTGGCATATGAAGATGTGCCAAGTGTGTGCACGGTAAACACCTATCGTACTTGGTTTGTCTCCTCAAATATTTGAATAAAACTCCAGCCGAATTAATCTCTATCTGAAGCAGCAATTATAAATAGTGAAGTTCTCCCTGCGAAATTCAAGTGTTTATTGAAATACACTTAGACGAGCTCATATAGACTTGTGATAAGTAACGTGTGTTGACTGTAAGAGGAAAATAGGGGTGTTTATTTGCTTGGAGCACTATTAAGTCAGACAGTTTAGTTTAGTATAATCAACAAAGCATTTTGCTGACAGATACACTTAATCTACGCATACTCGTTTCAAATTTTAATTATGTAATTTTACTTACCGGTGAGAACTATTTTAATTGAGAGAAAACGCTCTCTAAGATGGTTAGACGTGTATAAAAATCGCTGCCTAAGGAATCACTACTTCCACATCCCGATTAACCATTCAAGTCACTTTAAAGGAAAACTTCTTGGCTGTATTTGCACTCTAGTATGCGGAAATAATTGGTTACAGAATTTTAATAATATATTTGAGGCAGATGTCATAAAAAAATGAGGTGTTGGCTTCTCGGATATATGCCAAAAGTGAAGTATCTGGACTCGTATTAACTTATATTTTTCCTTGCATTATTGCATTATGAACACCTGTACTAAAAGTGGTAAAGGCAATTTTCGGGTGTAAAGGTCTAATTGCCAGATTTATATACACCACCCACTGTAAAATATTACTAGATTGTGTACGCTGAAATAACAAGTATTGTTTGTAATTAATTAATGTATAACAGATATCTAGATATATACGTATATTTATTCTAGCACCTCGCGGCTTAATTATAGAACATTTTGATGTTGACACTGAACGTACTTGCTCGCCTAAAATGGTTACGTCTTCCATGAATAATTGATGCAGCAAAATTATATAATTTGTTTTATTATGATAGATGTACTCTTGAATTAACTACATATAGATACAGGGTAGCTTAAAATAGTGTGAAATGTTCTACCAGTGGTTTCAACAATCAAAGATAAAAAAACGTTTCTATAAATATGTGTCAAAAATCGTCGGTGAAACCAAAAGTTGTTTTTTCCAATAAGTGCTTTACGGATAATATTAGTTCATTAGTTCAAGTTTTTTCACGTGTAATTTTCCTGAAAATTGATCATCCCAGGAAAAAGTTTCAAAAAAACATCTGCCTCCATCCTATACCTCTAGTTCTTATATTTTGTTATACTGTTAGTTGTTTTTCTACTTGCCTTTTATTTTTCTTGTACCTAAAAACATATTTTTTATTTTTACTTCCCTCCCATACCGAAGGGAAGTATTGTATTCGCGAAAAAATCACCCTCCGAGATTTTTTCGGATTCTGACGTTTTAGATCACGGAAATTACGAAAATATAGGTTTTTCAATTCCGTCAGTCTGTCTGTCTGTCTGTCGGTGCATTTACTAAAAAACTACTTGACGGAGAGCAGTCAAATTTGGTAGGTAGTTGACGCTACTGTCAGCGGAGAAATGGTAGAAATTTCACTGGAAAATATGCAGGGTGGACCGTCTAAACAGAATAAATAGTAAAAAAAAATTTTTTTCGCTCAAATTTAAAATTTCCACGTTTCATGACGCGCTAATCCTATTTCGAAAAAAAAAAATTTTGAAAATTTTTTTCACCATTTTTGAAAAAATTTTTACTAAGATGAAAAAAATTTTTTATGCTCAAAGTTAAAATTTCTACGTTTCATGACACGCTTAACCCATTTCAGGAAAAAAAACATGAAAATTTTTTTCACCAATATTTTTGAAAATTTTTTTACCAAGATGAAAAAAATGTTTCTTTCTTCAAAATTAAAATTTCCACGATTCATGGCATTCTAAACTTATTTCAAAAAAAAAAAAATTTAATTTTTGTTTACCAACATTTTTGAAAAAATTTTTACCACTAAAATAGATGGAACATTTTTTTTCTTTGTTTAAATTTAAAATTTCCCCGTTTCATGGCATTCTAAGCCTGATTAAAAAAAAAAAAAAGAATTTTTGAAAATTTGTTTACCACTAAAATAGATGGATTTTTTTTTCATTTCTTCAAATTTCAAATTTCTACGTTTCATAGCGTTCTAAATCTATTTAAAAGAAAAATTAGAAATTTTTTTTACTATTTTTAAAAAATTTTACCACTAGGATAGAATTTTTTTTCTTTGTTCAGATTTTAACTATCCACGTTTCCATGGCATTCTAAAACTATTCAAACAAATTTAAAAATGTTTTTGAAGAATTTTAAAAAAACATTTTAAATCAATGTATGTATCACTACTATAGAACAGGCGAAAAAATTTTTTTTGCTCAAATTTAAAATTTTCACGTTTCATGATATTCCAAACCAATTTCGGAAAAAAAATTGCAACATTTTGTTACCAGTTTGGAAAAAAATTTAACCCTAGAATGCTCAAATTTAAAAGTTTCACGTTTCATGTCATTCTAAACCTAGGTATTTCAGAAGAAAAATTTTTGAACATTTTTTTCACCAACCTTTTTACTTCCCTCGCATACCGAAGGGAAGTATTGTATTCGAGAAAAAATCACCCTCCGAGATTATTTCGGATTCTGACGTTTTAGATCACGGATATTACGAAAATATAGGTTTTTTCAATTCCGTCAGTCTGTCTGTCTGTCTGTCTGTCTGTTGGTGCATTTACTAAAAAACTACTTGACGGAGAGCAGTCAAATTTGGTAGGTAGGAAATTTCACTTGAAAGTATGCAGGGTGGACCGTCTAAACAGAATAAATAGTGAAAAAAATTTTTTTCCGCTCAAATAAAACAAAAACATATTTTTTATTTTTTGATAGTATATCGATGTAAAAATTTGGTGGCGCCCTATAAGCAAATATTTTGTACACTTTTTCATTCTTTTGCACTAATTTCGTTACCTTTCTGTCTCGCTTAGTTAGAACGGCCCCAATAACTTTTAATTACTTACTCTCATTCCTTAAAGGTCTTTCGCTCGGGCTAGATAAAAATAAAAAATTTTCTATTAAATTTAATCCTTTGGGTTTTAAGAGTTTCAATTTTCAGATTAGCTTTTCGGTTAATTTGAGGTACGAATCCGAGTAAGTAGTCCAATATTATTATAGACCATTGGGCAGGGACAAAAAAGTACTAGAAAAAGCATATTTGAGCTGGGAGAAATATTTTGATTGAATCTTATGTATTTTTTGCGGCTGAACACGATTATCCTATGCGTACTTCGTAAATCGTGGGCTTATTTTTAAATTAACAATTGAAAAAAAACTTCTTCTATCACGCTTTGCTCCATATCTCCTCTCCTGCAAAATGACACTGGTTTGCAGTCACTAAGTCTTTTTTTTATTTGCAAGTGGTGTTCAAAGTTGAAAAAGTGCCATTTTTTCGACATTAAATAACTCGGAAACGGAAACACCTAGAAGCCTGACACTTTCAGAAATTGTTGCTTACACCGATATACTAAAAATATGTTCTAAATTTCAGCAGAATCGGTTTTTAACTTTTTATCTAATAAACGATCAATTTCTTTCTTCAAACCATAAATTGACATTTATAGATATTGTTCAAAATGTCCACCATTTTTTTCTATACACAATTCGGCTCTGCGTACAGTTGCTTGAATGGCTCTACGCAATTCAGCCGGCGTTATTTCATTAAGAGCCCGTACAACTTTATTTTGCAGCTCTTCACGGGTATTTGAAGGAGTTTTAGAAACTTCATTTTTGATACATAATAGTCGAAGGGTGTTAAGTCAGGTGACCTAGGAGGCCACCTGATATGACCTTGATTTGCGATAAGGCGTTCGCCATGCAAGTTGTTTAAATATTCCATCACTTTTCTGGAATTATGTGGGGGAGCACCATCTTGTTGGAAAAGCAGGTTTTGTAAATAGGCAAGAGGAAGTAGGTCAAGAAATTCTGCTGTCTGGTTTTTTAAAAAGAATAAATATCGTTCGCCAGTAAGTGTTCCATCAAAAAATATGGGTCCAATTATTCGATCTCCAAGTACTCCAAGCCAACAGTTAAACCCAAATCTTTCCTGAATATTCCCCCGCCCTACCAACCTCGGATTTTCTTGAGCCTAGTACCTAGTATTATTTCTGTTAAACATACCTTGGTTCGTAAATCTACTTTCATCTGAATATAAAATATGAAAAGGAAAACCTGGGTTTTGTTATACTGCATTTAAGAACCAGTTGCAATATACTAGCCTCCTGTCGTTATCATCTCCATAAAGATGTTGGTGTATATGGTATTTATAAGACCGAAACTTATGTTTCTTTAAAATTCTGCAAACCGAAGACTGACTAATGTCGCATTCCATTGACAATTCCCTTGTTGATGTTGGGTGTACCATCACAAATCCTAATATATCAATTTCTTTGTCCTCACTTACAATAAATGTTTGATGGTCATCTTGTTGATTGGGTTCGTTTCTTAATTTTTGTTCCACTCTGGCAAACAAGTGTCTGCTTGCATGACGTCTGTTGGGATATCGTTGCTGATACAGTTCTGCAGCTGCAGTTGAATTTTTGAGACGCTCTCCATATATCAGTAACATATCGACCTTTTCATTTCTACTAAAATTAATTATTTTCTTTAATTTTTACTCAAAGAGATTTCCACAACGCTTTATTTTGTATCTGTCTGACAGCTGATATTGTTTTATTACATTCAATGGCTACTATGATTTTTCCAATGTTATTAGGTTACCAGATTTACACAGAAATGTGCCATTTTAGTTTCCAAAGCCCACAAATCTATTATCTATTAGCCGCATGTTTCTAAAAGCTTGGTTGCATTGTATTTTGGCTGAAATCTCAAACATTTCTGAGCGGATTTTCAAAATTTTGGTATCATTAGATTCGTATGAAAATGAGGCATTTAAAAATGTTGGTGAACGATTAAATTTCCATTTAAAAAAACCGAGTTAGTGGGTAAAAATCACATTTAAAAATTTTAAACGCCTCTAGAAAATTAAGTAATGCAATCATATTGTTCTTTTTATTTTTATAGTAACGTAGCACACAAACACAGAAATAGATTTTTTAATAAAATTTTTAATGTTTATCAAAAAGTGACCAAAATGGATGTATTGTATTCAAAATTTCCTCTAGATTTCAAAAATGTAAAAATATATAGGGTGTTCCATTTAAAAATCGAAAGTTGTGGGCATTTCCGGTCAAACCGGATGTGCACCAAACTTGATTTTTTATTGAAAAGATGGCATTTTAGTCGTGTAATAAGGCCTCCAAATTACAATTTTCTATTCCAAATATTTTAGGAAATATCGGGGCGAGCGCAATTCGTGACTCACCCGGTATATCGAGAACACAACTATCTTTCTCATAAACTAGGAAAATAAAATACATGCAAAACTTTTTTCTTTATCATAAAAATGTGACATTTTAAGTGATGAAGGTAATTTTTTTCATACGTCACAGTGTCCTCAATTTTTGAAAAAAGAAATTTTTCATATTTCATGCCATACCGTATATTCATAAGAAGTAAAAGGAAATTTGATTTTTCTGTTTTAGATGATCTGGAAAAAAGTAACTGTGTCAGACAGCAACCGAGAAATATTGGGAGGCGCCTCACTTCAAGGGGCATCAATATTTTCAATATAATCACATAAAAATTTGAATGTAGTTGCTGCTATATTACATAATAAATATATCTCCAAATTTCGAAAATGATTTGTCTAATAGTTTTCCCAATAAAAATTCCTAAAAAACGTGATTCATCAGCTCCTTTATTGGGAAGTGTTGATTTCACCAAATAGTAGTTTTATTGATTTGAGGGTCGTTTGTGGCATTCTTTAATTACGCCATACTTACATTTACCCTGGCTTTTTATTCTAAACCTATTGCCAGTACAGTTAGTAGAGGAAAGAACATGTAATCGTGCATATTCTATTTTTTAAACCCGCTGATACCATCTCACTGACCCCCAATGCGAAGACCGAATCGATCCTTCGATTGCTGCGAAATATATCACAACACAAAAATTTCGTAGAAGTTAAAGAAGTTAATTTCCTTATGTAACTTTTCCAGATCCCAAGGCTCGAATATCAAGGCAGAAAAAAAAACAATAAATTAGACTTCTACTTGCTGTAAAATTTACCTTCTTCTCCCAATCTGACACCAACAGTCACCATATATTTTCCAAGTTAAAAAAGTATTAAAGACTTACTTAAAGAGGAAGCGCTTTTATCAAATAAACGAAAGCCGGTTTGAAAGTAAGGAGGAGATTCTAATTTCAGACGATGACCGTCGTATAGATTATGCACTGACCTACTTTACGTATGCATTACCTGATTAATTCACATATCTATACAGTGTGTTTCCGATTAAGTTCGCAATAGGTGAAGTGCATCTTAAATTTTAGAAATTGAGGGTTCATTTCCGATCATCAGAAAAGTAATTTTACGTATACTTTTTTATGTTTTTAATCACAATACTACTTTTTTGTTGGATTAAGTTTACTGTAGATGATGCCGCAAAATCTCAGTAAAGTTATATGCCTATCTAAAATTTTAAAACTGACCCACTCTGATAAATTTGATTCTTTTCCACAATATCTACATTTTATATAAAAAAAACCTAACCTAACCTAACATAGGCTTCATCGGATGGTGAGTTGATAACTGTTATCAACTCACCATCCGATGAAGCCTACGATCGTCATGGTTCTTAATAAATCATTGTGAAAATCAAACCACAGGGTGTTCGTTAAATTTAAGTTTAATATGGATTTTCATCAAGTAAAGGCCGAATCAATCAACTATTCAAAAATAAGTAAAGCAACCTGGTACAAAAACTTGGAATTTGGTATATATACTATAAGTCTGTAGCATTTGAAAAAGCTACATTAATAATTTCAGTTTGAATACTGTAAATCAACCTTGATTAATTCACTTGTTTGAGTATGCAACCCACGATCTAGAATTCGATAGTAGATGGTTGCCTATCTTGATGAGAAATTATGGGTAGTAAACATGTTTTCTTTAAGCATGATTCTGAGTTAGAGGTGTTACTCACATATTCTTGTAGTGGAAATATTACATAATCGTGTAATTCAGTCTTTAAATTGCAGAGTCCTTTGTTGGCGCATTTTTATTGGCTAGAGAAAGAGTTCTCTAGATGTTCAAGTTGGCAACACGGAGAACTGGGGGGAGATTTCCGACTGGTGGTTCGTTTTTCGACAGTGACGAGATAGCGGAATGGCGGCGGTCCCGGTTTTGTAGTGAAGAATTTGGTTTTTACATCGCTGACACTGAAAAGGGATTTGATTTGATGTACCCAGTGTTTCTTTACCGTCCTGCCAGAAGCATTTTGTAAATTCCAGGAAGGAATTCTGTTGTTTGTCGTAATCTGATCGCCACGTGTCTCGTGAGGTTATGTAATACTCTCTATAGGAGGTGATCTCTTATTTACTTAGTTTGGGATTTTATTTACTTCTTATTTATTGTAATTATTACAGAGTGTTTGGTATAAGTATATGTTTGGAGGGGCATATATACTTTGGAGAGGTTTAAATTCTGAATGAATGGTGCTGCCATTTTTGGTTATGCAAGGGGGCCCAGTATTTAGAGGAGTAAAAGGAGGAAGTCTATCACTCAGATGTTTGGTTTTATGTGGGTTCCGCTGACACCTAGAGAAGTTTTGGTTGGAGAGTTGTTCGCAGCAGTCTCCAAGAGATTTGGGCAGAGTTTTGGGAGTGACACGGAGCTGCAGTTGCAGCCAACGTCGAGAACGTCTATGAAATGGTGACAAGTCACACTGCAGTCGTCACAGAAAATGCCAAGGCCTTGACCAGGTTTTTTTGTTCATTTTAGTTAAATATTTTAAAGAAAATATTATAGTTTAATTCAGTGATTTTTGTTCGTATATTGAAGTAAATTATACTACAATCTTGCAACTATAAATTAAGCACTAAGTTTATGTGTAGAATGATGATACCTTTAAGAGTTTTACTGTAAAACACCCATGGTACCGTGAGATGTTAATTTGACTACTATTATGTCACATATAAAATTCAATTCATTTAATTCGTAGTTGTAAGTCATAACTCATAGTTGCATATTGGTAAACTCGTAGTTGTAAGAGAATCTCAGTCATAGATTTAAGTTTGAATTCAAATCAAGTTTTTTGATCAACTGTATAGAATTTCTTTCATACGTATGAACCACAATTAGGTAAGGTTTGAAGTTTTTTTATTTTTACTCTTTACTGCTGTACATCTCATGTGTGTTGTAATAAATGTCTAATGTCTGTATGTTCTTATTATTTGCACTGATACTCCTGATATTTGCTTAAATTTTGAGTTTCCATAGAGTAAAGTAGAATTTTGATATTACAGATATGTTTTGAGAATTCCATCGCATGCTTGCTAGTAACTTAATTTTGTTCTGAGCTGGCAAAATTATTTAAATCATTATATTACGTAATATACAGCCGATGGCGCCCTTTTGAGTGTCCACACACAATCCTAACCCACGGCTCCATGCTCTCCAACAAAAATCGGCTGCCGTTCGCATCGGGATAACATGTTTTAATATTTAGGTATCAAAATATGTTACAAGTCATGGCCTCAGATTTTTTATAATATTTTTCAACTCCCCGACTCCATTATTAAATTTGGTACACGTATGTATTATAATGACATCTGAAGTTAGATTATATTTTGAGACGATTCTGTTGAAAGGTTGGAGGTTAAATAAGGGTAAATAGGGCAATATAAGTAAAGTAAGCTGGTAAGAGTATAAAAATTTGGGATTTGGTGTATATTCCAGAAGCCACGGCCTCGGATATCTTGGTCATATTTTTCAAACTGGAAAAAATAAGTAGAACGAGCTAATAAGAGTCCAGAGACTTCATTTTTAGCGTATATTCTAAAATCTAACGCCTCAAATTTTTTTATGACACCAGCCTCAAGTATTATTAAAATTCTAAGACCAATTACCTCCACATACTAGAGTGCAAACATAGTCAAGATGGTTTCCTTTAACGAGATGTGGATGGAAAATCTGGATGTGGAAGTCATGATCCTTAGGAGCGGTTTCTTTTAGTTACAGGTACACAGGTACAAATTCATAAAAAAATCACAATTCAAAAATGTTGATCTATAACTGACCAGCCCATTCTACTGATAATTTTTTACCAAATGTATTAACCAATTAAAATTCTGCATTTCAAATCATGTGTCAAAATTCATCCAATCAGGAAAAGATTACATCGATAACACGCATACATGTGTGCTGTTATCAGCCAAGGCACAAATGATATGCTCGAATGTCATAGTGAAATTCAACATATGTCAAATTGAAAATCAATTTAGAAAAATGTCACAAAGGTTTGGTAATGTTTCAAACGATTCAAATAATCAAATTGTATTAGAAAATACACCCAAAAACACCATTAAAAATAAAAAGTATACGTGGAAAATGTTTTTAGGATTTTGTTCGATCAAAAAATACGAACTGAATTGAGAACGCAATTTGAATTAACTGGCTTTGATATTAAAAGATTATGCAGTAAACAGGAGAAAAGCTGATGGAACAGAATATAAAGAAGCAACTGTTAAGACAATTTGGAATATTACAAGTAAACTACTACAAGAAAAATATTTCTCTAACTTCAAAAAAGTGTTTGATCCATTTACTAGTGTTATATTCAAAAATGCTCGTGATGCTACCCGCAAATGACTAAAAATAGATCTAAACAAACAAAAATGTAATTCAGTACCTCTAAGTTTAAACGATTTGAATGAAATCGTTAAATTATGGTATGAAAACCCGCCAGAAGGTTTACAAAAAAATGTTTACCATATTGTAGCTGTTGAATTAGCTTGGCGCGGTAGAGAAGCTGCTGCTTGCTTAATAGATTATTTTAGTATTGAGAAAAATAAGGTTGGAAAGCCGACCAATCAAATTGAATACAATCCAATATTCAGCAAAACTTGCCAAGGGGTGTCAAAGAATTGTACAAGTAGTAAATGGCTTGTGCCAAATATTGAAAACCAAAGTGTACCTATGTCCTGTTAGATTGTTTCATAAGTTGTTATCTAAACGAGGTAAAAATATTACTAACAATCGTCTTTTTTTTAAGACCAAATCGCTTCTGAAAATCTGAAAATGATTCCTGGTTTGACAATATGCCTACAGGCAGGAATACGATTAATGGATGGACTAAATCATCAGCACAAGCTATTGGATTGGATACCAAAAATAAAAATATAACTATCATTCTAATCGCTCAGCCGCAGTGAGTCATTTGACGAAATGAGCGGTCCCAGAACAGCAACTAATAAAAATTACGCGTAACAATAACTCTGATTCCATAAAGCCTTATCTAACCATTAAGGACGATCACCATGGTGAAATAATCAACAGTATGCGAGGAAATACATCTGCAGTAAGAACCAACAACTACATCAAGTTCCACTTCAGCTTATAACTTTAATAATTGTACGTTCAGTAACTGCAGTTTTAATAAATAAAATATTGACTTAAATGCTGTGTTAATTGGTTAAAAATAGCAAAGAGTAGTATAAAATTATCCTAACACCTCGAACATTGATAAATACTCAAAATTTTGTCGTAGAAAAGAATGCTTCAAGCGTGTTACTTAAAGATAATAGCAACAACCAAGAAACACGCTTTCAGCAGTCTCTACGACAAATTGTGTCGGTATTATCAATGCTCTAGGTGTATTATAGATGATAACAACAAGTGCAATACTTATTTTTTTTGCTTGTTACCATCACAATTTCGCAAAACTGAAGCCCCTAACCCATGCAATCCTCAACTAATTGATAAATATAGAACTGAAATGTTGTGTAAAGCATTGTGGAGCTACAAGCATTTTCAGTAATGGCACAAGACATCTGAAGTTTAAGTGGTAATAACATATCAAGATTCTTCACTAGATTTTCCTACGGTGGACAATAAATAAAAGCAGTTAAGATACGAACGCGACGAAAACAGCCAGAGAAATCACGCACCTCTTAACCCAATCGGTTTTATTGCATTTTAATATCCACATCATTTGAAGAGTTTAAGCGAAGTAGCAATTAAACAAAAAATCGGGTTGCCAGGCGTATATTAATTTTCAATTACGCTCCGCGTTGGTTTTTATTTAACGGGCCATGCCAGTAATCGTAAAAAGTAATATCTTTAAACGGGAAATTTTTGTGTTTCATTTCAATTCAAAATTCAATTGGAAGTGGAGAGCCATTAAACTTTTATTATTAGCAGTCCGACAAATACGTCAACTGAAATCATAGGACTGTGCCATTATCAAGTATAAAATAGCCGTATATACAATGCCATGATGACCTTAAACTACCCGTATGTAGGAAACCGTTAAGAGTCTAATTAGGAGATTTTTATGTGGGTTGTAAATAATTATTCATTAAATCTATAATCGTTACTAATCAATAACTAGATATATAACTGTTGTACATTCTATAGGATACTATCCCCAGTTTTTTTTATAATATTAGTTTTAGACATTTTTGTTTAATTACAAAACACAAATATTTAATTTTATTTAAAAAAAACAATAACTTTTTTATATATTGATCGATTTTATTTAAGGGGTCTTCCTCAAACTAACACCAACTTACTGTCCAAGTTTCCATACAATCTGACTTTTTGTTCTTAAATTACCATGCTTACAAGAAACGCGACGGACGGACAGACAGACGGACGAACATTTTGAAAGTTGTTTAGTATTCGATATGAACTTTTTTTATCTACGAGCAATATTACCGGTTTTAGAAATGTGCCGTTCCAATGCAATATACAGGGTGTCCCAGAATTCAGTTCCATCAATTTTATCTTCAATATAACGGAAATTATTGGCAAAAAATGTTTCTGTCTCACTTTAAGAGCATGTACTTCCTCGGGGATGCATTTTTGGACTACGGTAAGTTGGGTTATATGGCCCCAATATGAACTCAGGAATCACAGGTTCCCGACCGGGAACTCAATTCTGGGACACCCTGTATAGTATGAGAGCCCATCGACAAAAGTGGATCGGGCCCCGCCGTTGCCGCCGCTTGGTGGAAATGTTGTAGGCATCTGTAGGTACCATTTCCCCCCAACGGCATGTCATGTGACCGCGTCCTCTTTGAGAGAGAGGCAAGAAACAAAGGACCGCTTAAATGTTGCCAGAAAAATCTGAAAAAATTCATGCACGTTTTTTTGGTGAAAAATAAGCACCCTTTGTCTCTTGGTGTTTTTTTCTCAAAGGGCTTCCTTCTCCCGAAAAAAAAAAAAACAAAAAAAAAGGAATTCATAGACTTTTATTAATTAGTTTAGGGTGAAGGAAGCGTTTTAGAGAAAGACTCCCAAGAGCCAAATATAAGCTATTGCTTGTTTTCGTTGAAAGAATTTTTTAAACAAAAATAATTTCGGCCAAGAATTTCCCTAATTTTTTTTTAATTTCTTCAGAAAAATCCCAAAAAAATCAGGCATATTCTTTACACAAAAATAAACAACTTGTTCCTCTTAAACCTTTTCAAACTGGCTCCTTCTCCCATAAAAAATTACAAAGAAAGTCATTTTCTTTTTTGTTATTTTTTTCCGGGAGAAGGAAGCACTTTGGAAAAAAACACCAAGAGACAAAAGATGCTATTTTTGCCCAAAAAATGTTCCTGAATTTTTTGACAACATGACGAACCTTTGTTTCTTGCCTCGCTCTCTCGAAGAGGGCGCGGTACCTACAATATTTCCACCAAGCGGCAGCAACTGCGGTGCCCGATCCACTTTTGTTGATGGGCTCCCGTACTAATACTCTTAGTTCGGTATTTGCGAAGAGTATAATAATCGTTAAAATGAAACACCGGGTTCGTAGTACACTTTGTATATTGTGTAACTTAACAACTGATGAATGTAAAATGGTAATAAGAAATAGAAACAAGTGTTAATAAGCGCTATTGTCTTTCGACCGATACATGTGTTCTTTCTTCCGGTACATTTAAAACATTTCTGCCGACAACCCCATAGTCCCTTGCCCCCTTATCCCTGTAGGTGCCTATTGTGCTCACTACCCCGTACCTCCCCGCGTATCGGGATGTGCAGGGGCGTCTCTCTTATTTTTAACACGATTCTCCATGGTGCTGTATCCAGCAAGCGACTAAAAATTTAAAACTCTTACATATTCACTTTCCTAAACGGAAAGAGTTTCGGCATATTTAAGAATACGAAATTTGAACAAAGCATATAAGACAAATAATTCGTTATAAAAGTATTAAAAAAAATGACAAAACCCAAAAAAACTATAAATCAAAGGTCTGTAAGTAGATTTGTGGTTCTATTCTGGGGTTTACATTGGAAAAACGGTTAGACATTTCAAGAAACGTCATTGCGAACACAAAAATAGTTACGTAGAGAACAAAACTGACTCTAACATAATGTCTGGCAAGAGCTTTCTGGCAGTTCCAAACAATTTTAGAGTTGCAACGCTAGGATCCAAGGGCTCTAAGAGCCGCTTGGCTGTCTGAAAATATGTTTTTGATCTGCGTCTAGGCTGCGTGTGTTCTAGGCTCCGTACACACAGTTCAACGGCATGGATTTCTCCCTGAAATATATCCGCATTATCACCAAGGCTCTAAATTATCCTTTCCTTTGGTTTGTGACTTTAAACAAACACCACCTCCAGTTCCCTCGGGAGTCTTGGATCTGTCTGTGAAAATCATTGGTTTAAGTTGATTTGTTGATATAACTAATTTAAGCTCCTAGTGACCTGGATATTTTATTATTGAAGCCAAGCAAGGAAAAATCTAATCGAAAGATATATTCTTCAAAGTATCTTCAGGTAAAGCATCAGGTCATAAGAAATCATTCACTATTTGCAAATGTCGTTAGTGTTTGCGTTATCACGTCAGCTTTTAATTATATAGGGAGAGTCATTTTCATTCCATGACGGACAAACTTATGAAAAAAAAAATACTAGAGAACATATAGATCGGTTCATCCAAATGCAAATAAAAATATAATATGCCCAGTTAACTTTGGTCTACGGGCGGAACTTAATTGGAGATACGACGATTTCCTATGCGTGACCACAGACTATTCTGTGCTTCTGCTGTCTCTACAAATAGGGATGCATGTCTGTATATCTCCCTCTCGACCTACAATCCGTACATCGCAATAATGTATTTAACTGACAAGATTCATTTGATATAATTTCTTCGCATATTAGGTGTTCATAATGTTCACATTATGATTTGTATAAAACGAAACTAACTTGGCTACACAACTCGTGGTTACTACCCTACTTTTATCAGATGACAACACCGAAACATTTAAGTAATTTAAACAAAAAATCGCGTATTTACAATTAAATTTAAAGAAAAATTCATAAACACGCGTTTAAAAAACACTCAAACTTGCCTTTCAATTCACTGTTTCTCAGCCGAATTCAACGAGCAGTTCCCTTTTTTAAAGTAATTATAGACGGGAAGTTTATCCCTCAGTTTTTATCCTGTTTGTATTTCTTCCAAACAATATTACGGAAATAGAGCATTCAAGTTTATTACATAACTGCTACAATGTTTCTGATAAAATTTCCCTGTAGAATTTCAGAGTTACCAGGACTTTGCTCTGCTTTCGTCGCGAAGACACCTTCAATTTCATATCCAGAATCGAGCTTTGATTTCCGTTGAGCAGGAGACAAAATTGGGTTTTGATTTCACGCGATCGTTGTACAAATGCCGACTTCTATTACAGCTCAAGTGGTACAGGACAGGCCTCACATAAATCACACTGAATATATTCTTTGGATAGTGGATAGGTGATATAACACAATAAGATATTTCCTAACACTTAACATTGTTACGTGTGTGGAAATTCTCAACACCTCTAGGCAAGTGCCAACATCTTTTTGGAAAAAAAAATAGCTACAGACAAGGACCAGCCAGAAAATTTATGTTAAATAGTTAATGGTATCCTTCCTTGTAGCCAATAAAGAAATACAGAAGTTACATTTAAGGCAGTTTTCAACCTAACCTCAGATTTTCCGAGAAAATGGCGGAAAACCGATTTTCGGTTTTTAATTTTTTTCTATGGTAAAAATAATTCAATTTAGATGAAATTTTGTGAACGCATGCTTTTTTTGGCACTGAATAACCGAATAAACCTCTTAAAATTGAGAAAAACCAAGAAAAATTACTTTTCGGATCACGAATTTTTCAATATTAAGTATACATTATTTTCAATTTTTTCATATTTTTGGTTATGGTCAATTTTAAGCGATTTCATGAAAAATAAACTATCAACATTAGACCATTTTAAACCAGACATTTCGACGGTTAAAATGAGCCCTGATAGAATATTTAAATAAAAAAAAAACACCAATAAAGTTTTCCGTCGAAGTTATCGTTTTTTTTTTTTCGAAAAATGTAAATATCTCGGAAACTGCTTGTTTCCCAGATTCCAAAAATCATGGTTACTTAATGCAAAAAAAAATATTTTCACAAAATTTCATGTAAATTAAATTATTTTTACGAGAGCAAAAAATTAAAAAAACCGAAAAATCGGTTTTCCGTCATTTTCTCAGAAAATCTGAGGATAGGTTGAAAAATACCTTATCTGAATGTTTTATATTTTTTTATTAGCTACAACTTTTGTGAAGGACATTCTTCGCTAGGAAGTCACGTTTCGCCGAAAATCGCAAAAAACCACTTTCAACCCTTAAGCAGCACCCCCATTCCACAATCTCACATTATTTCGTGTTTAATTTTAGTTTTGTTTTCTCTCTTCATAATAACGTTAACTAAATTTCCGTCTAGTTCTTGCCTGTAGCTAGATTTTTTTAGCAGTTAAAATCCGCTTTGGCACCAGCCTACTCTGTCGGAATAAATCTGAGAGATTTAACGAGATCCGCCTGTCTGTGGGGGTGGCTTTTATGTCCGCCCCAAATAGGGTTCATTTTCAACCTTATTAAGAATATTGAGTGAATGCCGTACCATATTTATATGTTTGGCACAATGAGCTACAAATATTCGACCATTTCCGAATTTCAATGGCACAAATATGCACCATTTGAGCATACGCCACCTTTAAGGGTAGTCTCTAGTATTGTGTCAGTGATGGAATGGGCTTGTTCAATGATATTCTTTTTATATGGTTTTTATACTTTTTCATATAGTACTTGATATTCTCATTATACACTTAAAATTTCGTATTATTAACTTTTTCCGTTCTCGAGATATAAGGAGTTGAAATTAGTAATAGTTGCAAAAACCGAGCGCTTATTTGTGACGTCACTATACGTAAGTGACTTAAGAAAAATGGCTTTCTGGGACCTTCCAAATTTAACCTGAAAAGTCGAAAAACATGGAATTTTTAAACGCTGGTAACTAAATAAATACGTCGAGTGGAAGTTCGTTCTATGTGTCTACGGAAAGGTCGGCGATGAATTATAATCGTAAATTGCAGGGTCAAAATCGAAAATTCGTTCTGGCAGGAGCGAGAGAAAATTGTAATTTTTTGACATTTCACCAAATTGTACTCCCCTACTGTCAAGTAGTAAGCAAAACAAACAATACTTCGAAAACACTTATAACTATAACCAATAAGGAGCATCAAGACTATTGAGATCACCGAGTCTATGCGTATAGTGACGTAGCGCCTGGCCACGCCCCATTTTCGCGAGATGGAAATTTGTAATAGGTTTTAAGATACTAAACGTGCCAATACGATTCTGATTTTTTGCAGATCCATTAATTTATACTTGCACTTTCGATTTATGAAATAAAAAAAAAATGCCGAACAAGCCCATTTACTTCATATTTGTCCACCCTGCCTAAAACTACAAAAGCCCGAATTTTTTTCTCGTTTTGAAACTTATGGGATTCCGATTCGCCGGCGGCGGTTTCAACCCTCCATAGGAGTGAGACTCAACCCTTTGAGATTAATGGCTGGTTGTCGCACCGGAGTCAGATATTTTGAAGTGAGATACAAAAATTTGGCTTTTGTATTCACACTCGCTTGCGTCTTTTGAGTTTTAGGAGTAGTTTTCACCCCCCATAAGGACGACTTGTGGTTAATTTATAGAAGCAGTTCGAATTTATATTCTCTACTCTTGACTACAAAACGTGTACCATTTTTCACGCTTAATTAAGAGTAACTACGGATTCAGAGCAACGTCGAAAAATGCACCAAATCCATATATTTTGGTTTGCTGCACAGAACATTTTTTTTGTGTGACTGTGTTATCTATAATCGCCAGTTTACTCTAACAATTATGAAAATATTATATATCATGTCCTTCCTAGGTTTTACACTGGCAATTAGTTTACAAACAATCTGAATTTAATTTGTTCAAAGCTGAACCGACAGAAAATAATGCAAAAATGCAAAGTTCTACATAAAAAATGCATAAACAGCGGTAAGCAATTTTATTTATTGTAGAAACAGTAAATAATTTCCCAAATTCCTCACCGACTGTTCCCCAAATGGCGTTCGGTTCCTAACAGCCATTTGAAAAATAGAGGGAAAGTGAAATGGTAAGTACACTCGAAATTAATTGCATTAGATAATTATTTAATTTTAATTTAAAATCCTTTGAAGGAGGTTTCGCGCTAAATTGGCAATTACTTTAAACGTTGGTTATATAGCAAGGTTGCTCCCTCGATTCATCTTAATTGAAGCTTACAATTAAATCCCTTTATGGGTCATTTTCCCAAAGAAAACAGATTAATTGAGCGGAAATTACTTTTGATTATTAAGTACGTAATTGCTTCTTAAAAATAACTGCCATTAAGGGGAATCCCTTTCTGTTACATGCAATAATAATTAGTAGGTATTTAAATTCACCAATAATAGTGCCATAATTATTACAATGAAATACACATGCAATACATACACACACCGGCGCATGATTGGGCACAGATACAAGGGGGTTTCTAGACATCGATAGAATTTGCTGAATTTTAGTATGTTACACCGAAGGTATATTAGATTAATAATTACATTCTACGCGACCATGATAGCAATTGCTTTAGTTGATATACCGGGTGTAATAGAAACTCTCTATTACTCCCTATGTAATAAGCAATTTTAGTATAATTTGTCTAGGGCTTATAACACAGCTCCACAAAATGAAATTTTTTGATCTGGATGACTGACCTTGTATTCCTATGTATTTCGACGCTGATTCCGAATCTGAGGCCAAAAATATGTGTATACCCTTCAATTTTTGTTTAGAGGCAAACATTCCTTCAATAAGGTACATTTATGATTATAAGTACCTATCATTAAGAAATGAATGGGAACTTTTTATCTCTCGTACTCTTCTTTTATAATGGCCAGGGCTTCAGAGAAGGGGTAAGAATTCTCCCTAAGGGGTTGATACACCCCTTCTATACCCTTTTAAATATAGAACTGCGTCATAAAAGCTTCTGGATTACAAGCTCTTGAAAATGCAAAGGAAATATGGTAGAAGGTGAATTCCGCTCCGGAATCAAGCCGTCAGAAGGGTATAAACTACCCCCCGCCGGATAAGGAACACAGGGGTCGTGGGAGATCTGGGAGAGCAAGTGTTCCTTGTTTTTACTGCAGAATAGTCGTAGTCAATGAACGAGAATCTACTTCAATTGCCTCGACAGCATCTTACATGGGGCGAAAACTATCCCCCAAATCCCCAAAAAGGGCTCGGAAAACTTCTAGGATCGGAAAGATGCAGTTTGGGGTTTTTAATTCAGCGAGACAAGACGAACGGGAATCCAACTCGATTTTTTTTCACTCCAGGATTCAATGCAACTCTGTATCCCTGATAGTATCACCTGTATTTCATGTCTTTTTAATTCATAGACCCCATTCTATCTTCAACCATACCTGTTTCTCTAAAATTCGTTTCCACTCAATATATACCGGGTGAGTCACGAATTGCGCTCGCCCCGATATTTCCTAAAATATTTGGAATAGAAAATTGAAATTTGGAGGCCTTATTACACGACTAAAATGCCATCTTTTCAATAAAAAATCAAGTTAGGTGCACATCCGGTTTGACCGGAAATGCCCACACCTTTCGATTTTTAAATGGAACACCCTATATATTTTTACATTTTTGGAATCTAGAGGAAATTTTGAATACAATACATCGATTTTGGTCACATTTTGATAAACATTAAAATTTTCATTAAAAAATCTATTTCTGAATCCAGAGTGCTGTGGTGCCCAAAATATATTTTAGTTTGTGTGCTACGTTACTATAAAAATAAAAAGAGCAATTGCAGGCTGTGTTAAACCTCGAACATGGAAAACCATGTTTCTGTTTTCAGATCATGAATGGAATTAATATAGCTTTGTGGTTTAGAATTCTCAGAGTATTTACGCCTTAGAAAGAACGGTATATTACCTCAATTTGTTTAATTGGATCAATGGATTCATAAAAGCTTTGAGGAGGTGAATCGTTCTTTTACAAAACCTGGCTGATATATAGATAGGTGATTTTAATGGTGGGATATACGATGTTGTGCAATAAAATTTCTTAACGATTGCAAAAATTGCATATTATCAATACAGACCTGGCATAGGCAGTGCGTGTTGTATTAAAAACTATACACCCTTTACAGCATCATTTGCTGAAGATGAGTTAGAAAATTCCACCTAATTAATAAGAACCTGCCACTCACGTAGAAAACGGAGCTCAATTATACAATGTATCGTTCAACTTGATAAATGGACTCGGCGAACGACACAGGGAGCCTGGAAATAAAGTTCCAGCAGCAGGGGGATGTGGAACATGAACCAACAAACGTAATATTTGCGATTAATTACCTGCCGAAATTTGACACAAAACACAAACACAACCGATTAAATAATGCCGTACGGGGAGCGACAAAAGTTGCTATTACCGATAAAAGTTTCATGGACATTAACTGACACATAACGGAACGCTGAGTTTTACGACCTGCGGGGGTCTTAATTTAGGAGAAAAGTTTAGGTGCTCTGAGATTCAAATTGGACGGTCTGTCATGGTGTTATGTGGTATCTTTGCTTGTGAATGACAGCGAGTACCTGGTGCTGAAAGGGGCTTTGTTTATTTACCGGTAAAGTGTCTAAACACTTTATTCACACGAGGAACTTGCGAGCACGTTGAAACAATCGTGATAGTATTAGTTCAAGAAAAGATACTAAAATGGCTTGGAAAAGCTCATAACTTAGAAAAGTGATATCGCATATTTAAAAAAAAAATCATATAACACATCATTTCTCCGATAAAAAATAACTATCTATTTATACCGGATGATAACAAGTCTAGTTTCGTTTTTCGCTAAATTTCGATAAATGTAAAAAATACCAATTTAATGTATGGGACAAAATAGTCCATTCAACGGAACTCTTAAATGACCAAAATCTCTAATTTAAGTGCTAATGAATGCATATTGATGAAACCTTATGCACTGTGTTTGTAATGAAGTTAATAAAAAAGCTGAAAAAAGATTACAGTATGAAATAGGGTAACTTTATTCTTGTGAATTTTTGCGAAAAATGGATATTTTTCGAGACATGACCACTCGAATATTGTTTTCTCATTTCGCGGAATTTTACTCAATATGTGTATTAATTTGATTTTTTTTCCAAGATTGGCACTTTTCCAGAAAATAAGATCTTGCCAGCGGTACAGTCTGGTTTTCGCGGAGGTCAGAGCACTACAATTGCACTGCTACATGTCACTAACGATATATTTAAGGCTAGTGATGAGAAAAAAACACTTGCTTGGTTTTTTTATATATTATATTATTTATATTTTGGTCTAAGCGAACAGACAATTTCTCTTATCCACAGCTATTTGACTTACAGATATAAACGGTAATTTTAAATGATAATTTTTCAGACAATAGGCTCACTGAACGAGGAGTTCCTCAGGGTAGCATTTTAGGGTCATTATTATTATTTTCGGTTTACACAGCAGACTTTCATCATAATATAATATTTTGTAGAATGCATCAGTACATTGGTGACATGTAGTTGTACTTATCTTTTCATTTAATTGAGCTGGATTCTGCAGTCAACAAGATTAATTCAGACCTTCAATTTATATCAGATATCTCAAAAGCTCATGACGTAATTTTGAATGAAAGTAAGGTAGACATGTTAATATTTAGATTTAACCAGTTGGCTATAGTGGAAAATACAGATTTTAAAATTGTGATTAATAATCAGTCCTTAACATCGTCAACCTGTAGCAAAAATCTGGGACTGTGTTTGGATGTAGATCTATGATTTACCGAACATGTAAATAACATAATTGAAAAATCATATAAAAAATTAAAAATGTTATACAGTGAGCACGTAAAGGTTGGAATAAATTCATTAAAATAATTATAAAACAAGTGACAAAAATTCGCTCAGACCCGTCGATTCTTAAATACATTTCTCAATCTGTTTATTTAAAAAAAATGCTGCAAATATTTTTTTTAAAGTTATGACGTCATCGCCATTTTTTAAATGGCAACCTCTATTTTTTAAAATGTCATTTGAAAGAGCACATTTTTCTGCATACAGTACGTTAAATTCTAGGGAGTATTGCATGACGAAATTATCGAGAAAAAAATCTTAACTACTTATAACAATGTAATAAAACAAAAATACAAGAATTTAAGAATACAGCAAAAAATAATTAGATTAAATGTTCAAATTGCGCGTCATTTGCTTCTTGACAATGTCCAAGTCGAAACTGAAATTCTCGCAAAACGTTAATAATTGTTTTGGGTCTAATTCTTCCAATTTCGTAAGTAATTCTGTCTTTTAAGTCCTCAATATTGTTCGGTCTATTAACATCAACTTTGGATTTAAGGTAACCCCATAAAAAATAATCCAATGGGGTTAGGTCCGGAGATCTAGCTGTTCATTCTATTGATCCGCGTCTACCAATCCATCTGTGTGGGAAAATTTCGTTTAAATAATTACGCACTACCCTAGTAGCATAACATATTGGACCAATATATAATCCATATAGTACCAATATATGAATATTGGTCCTATATGGATTATATATTGGTGCAATATTGGTGCTACTAGGGAATTACCGAATAATGTGGCGGTGCGCCATCCTGTTGAAACCATATGGAGTTTTCCGGTACATTAGGGTTTTCACCATTTGGATACAGTGCGACAAGTTCTGGAATTATGTTTTGTTGGAGCAGCTCCAAATATTTTTCGTCATCTAATGAACCTTGAATAAAAAATGTACCCAATATTGTAGTCCCACCAATTCCAGCCCACACGTTAACTTTCTGTGGAAAATGAGTATGGGCTTCCCACCATCCAGTGTGGATTTTCACGTGACCAATATCGACAATTTTGCCTATTCACAGTGCCATTTAAACAGAAGGTGGCCTCGTCAGCGAAAAGTACTCGACTTAAGAAATGTGGATTGATATTACATCGTTCTATCTCTGCGGTCGAAATCACCTTCGTTAAGCTCTTGAACTAAATTCACTGTATATGGGTGCCATTTATTCTTCTTCAAATATTTTAAAACAGTCGACTGACTAATTGACTGTTCTGCTGCGACTTCGCGACTTGGTTTGTGAGGATTCTCCTCCATTGTCAGTAAACGATCTAACTGTTTATTTTCTGAAATTATAGGATGACTTTTCGTGAAATTATCTCTTACATGACCACAATCTCGGAACTTCTTTTCTATTTTGCTAACAGTTCTCATTGTGTAATAGGTCGATTAGGGTATTTACCATTAAATAATTCACAAACCATAGTTTGTGTACGGGACTTGTCTCCAGAGCCAATCATATCACAAAATAAATACTAATGAATGGGCCTACCCTTTTCAGCGTGGTGAGGTTAATATAATTTAGTGAACTGTATTTAGGTATAAGAAAAAAAAAGATTGTGTCGGAAACTTACACAGTAGGTTTGATGGATTCTCCGTCGTCGATGTCGGCTCAGGCAATAGGAGGGACAAAGGGGGGCCAAAAGGAAAAGGAACAAATCTTCGACACACACAATTAACGTAACAATTATTAAATTAATTTAAGAAAGGACAATTATAATTCACTTATCACTGATAAATAACTATAGCGTTCTGCGGCGTAAGTGACTATTGTCTTACTTATTATCATACTACTGTCTCTATGCAGGTCGCGCTCAACAAACACGGCGTTAAAAAAACTAGTTAAAAAAAACTTCTTAATATTACCATAAATAATTCAAAACATATATTTTTCTAGGTATAATACTATAAGGCGCGTAACTAATGTGTTACAGCCAGGTTCGCGTTGCTAAGTAAATGAAAAAAAGCGTAAACACAAAAAAAGTGTAAGTTGTAGGTTCGACGATAAGTAATGAATGTGTTCTATTAATGTTAAATGTTTTTTTCTCGATAATTTCGTCAAGCAATACTCCCTAGAATTTAACGTACTGTATGCAGAAAAATGTGCTCTTTTAAATGACATTTTAAAAAATGGGGGTTGCTATTTAAAAAAAATGGCGATGACGTCATAACTTTTAAAAAAATATTTGCAGCACTTTTTTTTTAAATAAACAGATTGAGAAATGTATTTAAAAATCGACGGGTCTGAGCGAACTTTTGTCACTCGTTTTGTAACTATTTTAATGAATTTATTCCAACCTTTACATGCTCACTGTATATGCTCAAAGAAATTTTGAGTACAAATTTAAAACTTAGATTGTGTGATAGTTTAATTTTATCTGGACTTAGTCATTCTCATATTGTATACTGGCATTTGGTAGGGAAGTTAGTTTACAGAAAATACAAAATTCATGTATTAGATTTTGTATTAATCTTAGAAAATATGACCACATGAGTGATAGCTTTCGGGAGTCAAAATTATTAAATCTAAATGATTTTTCTTTTTCTGTCTTTAGTACATACTTTCTTGAGTACAAATCTTAACTTCTAACATGTTGGAAAAAGAGGTGATTCCGTGGAAGACCCATGTAGCAACATATACTGGCAGTTCATTGGTAAAATATTGGCGTAATATTTGTCTATTGGGTCAATATTAGCAATTTTAAGCCAATATTGAAGTAGTATTTATTTTCGGTGTATAATAAATATTGAATTCATTATATTGCTCTAATATTAGAGAAATATTGATGATCATTTACTATTTTTTGAATATATTGATACAATATTGGAAACAACACTAATTAATATTACTGCCATGTAAGCAGATGATAGGCATATATATAATGATAATAACTTAATCTTTGGTGCAATTTGGCCAAATCATTTTGTCTGTTAATTGTTCCAATTTAACAGTTTTTAGCCAATATTGAAAGAATATTTATTTTTGGTATATAATAAATATTGAATTCATTGTATTGCTCTAATGTTAGAGCAATATTGATGATCATTTACTATTTTCTGAACATATGGATGCAATATTGGAAACAACATTAATTAATATTACTGCACAATATTCTATATGTAAACACATTAATAATTTTAAACCAGTAATAAACAATAATTATTTTGCCACATAATAAATATTGAATTCAATATATTACTCCAACATTGGAAAATATTGGTGACCATACAACATACAAACATTTTTTATATTACTTTGCGATATTTTTCGAAGACAAAAAGACATGTGACCTCTGTAATCTATTGACCAAAGTTGTTCTGTAATTTATTAATTAATTTGGTTTGTTTAGCCCTTTTTATTTTATTTGTATTATTTATTATATAATTTAATAGGTGATTCTTTTTATCTGATTTATGAAATAATTTTGGATTTCTGATTTTAAAACACTGTCAAAGACTTTTTTATTCTATTATCGTTTATTTAATTTCAAGGTGTTATCATTATATTTAAAGAATAGATTCACCTATATAGTTTATTTTTATTTAGTTTTCTTAAACAAAACTTATTCTTCATACTAGGAATTTAGATAGTGATATTACTCCCGCGCAGACATTTTATTGGCTCCGAGTTACCAGCAACGGTTTGGCATGACGCGTGCGCTTGCTCTCCGCATAACGGAGACGGAGACACCATTATGGTAAATTTATAAGTACCTGGATCATAGAAGAACAGAAATTGGGCTGTGTTCGATTATTAGCAACAATTATTGTGACTTGTGTGTGTGTTAATCTTGTGCACAATGTAAGTACATAATATTATATTATACTTTTTATCTGTTGATTGTTTGACAGTGTTCTGTAAAAATGTGAATTTGCTGCCGTGCACATTTTCTATTTGTAAAAGTACGATAATAATGTATAGAAAAACAATAAAATTATTCATTCACATTGTGTAAGTCCGTGAGCTGTGCCCAGATAACACCTTGACTAGGTACCCGTCGTTATCTTTATTTGGTAATTTGAAAATATAGGTACTACATACAGGAACCTACCAATAACCAACCAATACTGAACCAATATTGCAATATTATAGTTATAGATATTATTTAATTATTACCATTATTTAACTTTTGTTTTATACTGCTACATAGGTACCTATTTTATTGCCTCAAGCAAGAAGTATTGAAATGTGGGAAAATAGACTTTCCGAAATAATAACAATTTTGAAAAATATTCAGGTTTACATGTTGTAGAATGTTTGTAATATACAGGGTGTACAGAATCGCATGCTAATACTTACGGGCCGTAATTCTTTGGTAATTTTAAGAAAAAAGTTTATACCTATCAGCACAAGCCCGCAACTGTTTTATTTTTGAGATACAGAGGGTGTTAAAATTTTTTTTTAAAATGTTTAAAAGAAAAACTTCTACCAGTATGCGCGTAGGTTTTGCACTTTTTAATTCTAGTTTTTATATACCTAGCTCCTTTTTGTGAGTCTAATGGTATGTAATTTGGTATACCTACATTTAACTTCCTGTTTAACCGGAAATTGGTTTTATTAAAGTTTTTCATTTAATGAGATATATGTTTTAATGTATACACATGATAAAGAGTACCGAGTACCATTAATTAATGAAAACAAAACTTTCAGATTACTTCAAAATGAGTTCATCAGTACTGTCTAAAAAATCAATGTTTATAAAAAGGCAGCTGAACAAGGATTCAAATCAACCATCGCCATTTCTAGAAAGCAGAAAATTCTTTCAGAAATTTGCAATGATACCCCAGATAATGTTATCCTGTTAAATCAACTACCTGATAGAAACGATGAAGATAACTGCAATTATTTTCAGGGTGGTAACCACGAATTCAATTTAAGTTTGTCTTCCGACGAAGATAATGATGGAATAAATGAGTGCCAAAATGTGTCAATGAGGTGTCAAGAAATTTGCTAGAGAACCATTATGATGTGAGATCCAGTTTACTTATGAAGTTCGTGGTTTGCAATTAAATTCAAGTATATTTATTTTACGACTCATCTTTTTGAGAACTTTGGTATTTAGAAAGCATATTATAAGTTTCCCTTTTGCTTAAAATTATATTAATATTTTTTATATAGTATACTTGTTATTTTATCTTGTTTGATTTATATTATTTTTGACTGACACATTATTTGTAAATTTAGAATTGTTACAATTTTTAAATGTATTGTTAATGTTATAAATAAATATTTTATTTTTGCAACATATTTATAATTTTACACGGTGTTCGGCGCATGGACAATCAAAATATTTTTGTGGATTGGTGGGGTCATTTGGAAGTTTTAACATAAATGTCCCAGGCCCTAACTGTTGTAGTTACTGAGAATTTTTTCTATTTTACATTTTACTCAAAATTTCCCAAAATTCCCCACTAAAACTCCTACAACTTTTCATTGTTTCATACCGTTAGAAGTGGCATCAAAGGTAGAACTTTTTAATTGAAAACAAAGCTCTCGGCGGTTGCTGTTAGTTTTTTTTTTATGATTTTAGAAGTTCAGAATTTCTATTTCTCTCATTTACTTTTAGGAATTTGGAGCCTTGTAACTAACTTTCTTATTAAAAATGATTTATTTTAAACAAGAATACATTACAGAATAGAATTTAAACAAATACCTACGAATACTAAAATTTCAGTGGGGAATTTCGGGAAATTTTTAGTGAAATCTAAAAAAAAATATTTCTTAGTACTACAACAGTTAGGACTTGAATCATTCAGGGTTAAAACTTCCAAATGACCCCACCAATCCATAAAAATATTTTGACGGTCCATGCGCCGAAGGCCCTGTATTTTATATTGATTTCTGATATTGACTATAAATCCAAAGGAAATATTGTACCAATTTAAATGCAATATAAGGTAAATATTATCCTAGTTGTCAAAATAAATATTGATAATTAATTGGAAATAGATATTGGAGCAATAATGTAGAACAATATTCAGTCAAGATTGATTACAATATTTTGCCAATAAATAAAAATGTTCACATTTCGATATTGGGCAAATATTGTATTTCAACATTTAGCCACTATTTAAACCATAAATACCCAATATTGTACTAATATTGCCTGCTACATGGGGAGCAACAATGTTGAACGCCGTCACCTGTGTTGAATTGTTGTATATATGTTATTGTGGAAAAAAATAGAGACATTAAATTTTTCTATGTGCAAAATACTAGTCCTGTGCAAAATACTAGTCCTATCCAAAAATTCACCTGATTGTTTATGTTTACACACAAAAAAATCAAAATTGCCACTGATCTGCTTAGCTAAACAGTTGAGATATAAATCAATAGTCAGATCTGGTTAGGTTATTTGGCCTGACTTTAATTTCTTTCAACTGTGTATATTGTATAAAAGTGAATTATTTATTATTTGTTTGCTTATAGTAATGGAACATATTCTTTACAGGATTTTGCAAACAGCGGAAAAAAACTATCTATATGAGAATTAAAAGAAAAACTATATGTAGAAAGATTAATGAAATCTTTGCATTCTTTCGATAACCTGACTTCTGGTTATGTTAGCAAATTAAAATTCTAAAATAAATTTGTCCAATTTTTTATTTCACATTCTCATTATAACACAAGCATTCAACATAGTTTAATCTGCATAACCGTAGGGGACTATGTTGGATGCTAGTGTTATAATGAGAATGTCAAATAAGAAGTTGGACAAATTTATTTCAGAATTTTAACTTACTAGCATAACCAGAAGTCAGGTTATCGAAAGAATGCAAAGATTTCATTAATATTTTTACATATAGTTTTTCTATTAATTCTCATAGATAGTTTTTTTCCGCTGTTTGCAAAATCCTATAAAGAATATGTTTCACTGTATATTGTATATGCCACAAACAATAAAAGAGCAACCTGCTTAAAACAACCTATTCCCAAAGCGTAACTGAAATTGCAAACTAACCCTAATATTAATTTATTAATAATGACAATATTCGCCGCCACATCGTAATGACTCCTCCTTGATGCTTGTTCAAGCGAACTTTATAGCTAAATCTGGCGACAATATGGTGGACTTTACAGTCCCCAGGAGAGAAATTACGTGGGCAACGTTAAAGATAAATGAATTCCTACGTTTGAACTCGGCCGGTGTTTCAGTAAAACGTTTCGGATAAGCTGACCCCAGTCTTCTCCGCTGCAAATTGTTTTTGGGCTGATAAATTCACTCCGGAATTTATCGCCCTTAATGCTGAATTGTTTGGATGCTCGCAAAAATTAACTGTTATCGACTTTCAACTGCATCGTGCTTTACTCAAGTTTATGTGAACTAACACCAGGTAATTAAGAAATTCTAAAACAAACATTTATATCTTAATATATGTGTTATTATAGCTCCATCCACTTAAACAAATATTATTTTGTAGCTTTTTTAAGTCGTTGGAATAAAGACCACATCCCGTATGTCAAATAATGTAACTTCCAATGACATTTATGTGTTCGACTTATTAAAATGTATTGATAAATATCATAAATAATGAAAATGTCTCAAAAATACAAGTAAATTATACACATGAATTCTTAACCAATAACTGAAACTATTTCTGGATAACATTTTAAAAACTTGTCAGTTGTAATATAGTTGCACTACCGTTCTACAATCATACTATCTACATTTTTACGGGACATTAAGGCTCATTGACATTGTAAGTTTAAACTGTGTAAACTGTTTTGAAACACTGATACAACTTTACGTACATTTCTTGCTTCATAAGTTCAAATATAGATTTACAAAAGCTTCAAGAACCTAGTTCTAAAATAAATGTTTGTTTTATAAACATTGTAATACTTTCAGTTGTTTTGGAGAGAAAAAAATTCTCTGTCTGTTTTTTGTACGCACGATTGCTTTGGAACGGTTTAAGATATCGACCTGAAATTTGGTAAACGTATCATAACGAGATCTGGAACTACACAGAGAGAAATCGCCTTGGAACGTTTTGCACAATGTTGTGGAACAACGTCTTGTTGCATTTTTTAAAACAATTGTACGATTTTAAGGCACAACGTTATATAGTTTTATACATTTTAATTGTGCATAATTCTTGTGCGTTTTATTTATCCAATATAAAGATTTAGTTACGATGAATTTATTGGAAACTTCGATCAACAAATTGACGAAATTTAGAGTTAAATTTGTTTATTTTTTCTCAACAAATCATAGCAAATTTAACTTAATTAATTATTAATAGTATCCTCAAACTATATATTCTGTTGCCATTCTATTTACAATTAGTTTTAAGTAATTGTTTAAAGGATTTGCACAACTTGTGTAATATAAAAATGTGATTTTATTTTATAAACGGTTGTTGACAAACTTGTGAAAGTAGGAGTCCCAATATATTTATTTCCGCTTAACAATAATAGTAATCTATGCCGCCCGCACAAACTGCACAATTTAATGACATACTATTCACAATCAGTTGGGTGATATTGTTTTAAAATTTTGTATAATTGTTTAATATGTTTCACGTAAAGTTTATTGGTTCAAAATTGTACTGACCGCGCCGGCCACGCTACGCATATACGCGCAGGCAATTACGCATCAGATCCAGGTGGCATTTCGTTAAGTGAAGACGTACACTTCCGAATTATACAAGTACTTACATTTGTGATGGAATTTGTTGAAAACTTATTAACCGAGTGGGGTTTCCTAGATCTAATTCTAGCATTCACATAGGTAAGTACTTCATACAGAGTTACAGATTTGCATATATGTTCTTTTAAATTAACTTCGTTAACATATAAATATAAAAATGGCTTCTTGTTTATATGCGAAGAATGCATGATACCTATCTTCTAATACTTGATTTTGCTTACAGCTAAAGAGTAATTTTGTTTTCTTATGCGAAGCGACAGAAAGCTGTTCCTAAACTACTAAACCCAAAAGGCAAACTTGTAAAAGAACTGCTTCAAAACGAAGATAACACTTCTGATGGTAAGCAATACATTTGATTTTGGTGATGAACTGATAAATGTTATTTTTTTAAGAATATGATGTGACTACGACATAAGCTTTATTACTACAAACTGCGTTAATAGAAGCTAAAAAGAAGAAGCACTGGAAGCCTTCCAATTTAGAATTATTAAATGGATTTATTTTTAGCATACATGTAAGTCACCTAATTCTTTTCAACTAGAACTTTATGCATATAAAATTTATTTGTATTTAAAAAAATTGAAATGTTTTCATTTACCATATGATAATATATAAATGCATGCTCTTTTATGTATTGCTGTTCTGTTAAAATAAAATATTTATTCTTTAATTTTTTTTTATTGAAATCCTTTAGGAATACCTCCAATTTTGAAAATAATATTTCACAATCTGTGTTACAGAATAATACAATTAAAATGAAGTGGGTACATATAGTGTGTGAAATGAGTGCACGGCGAACCAAAAAATATGTACATAATTTGGAGATTATAGAGAAATAAATTGTGCAAAACTAACCCCAGTTCATACATTACTGAACAGCTTCTTTGAATTAAGTGTATATATTGTGCAAAATGACTTACAAAGTTGACAAAATAAACATACAATTTGTGGATTTCTCATTAAGAAATTGTGGAAAACTAAAAACACATTCTCCTAAAAAACTAGAAACATTGTGTCACTTAAGTAAGAGCACAATTTTTTGTAAAAATGTTTTACAAATGAAGAGATTTAGATGTGAATGTTTGTTTGGGAAACCTTCAGAATATATTTAAAAATTTTACACAAATTGTAGAAACTAACTTAATCTGTTCAGAGATTTGTTCCACAAGTGGAATAAAATTGTGTATTTTTATGCAACCATAATTCAAATTTGTAAAGAATTCAATTTATGTGATTTTTAAGTTTGTACAAAAATTTCAAACAATGTTAATACATAAACTGTACAAAATCATTGCCCCAAAAATGTATTATTTATTTGCACAAATTGTTCCTGTCACCATTTGAAGACCAATTTGGAGTAAAATTTTCTACAATTACAGTAAAATATCACACACATTATTCCCTGTGTAGATTGTGTTTATGAGGGTTGGGGGGTAAATAGGGGTAAATGAGTAAAGCGAGCCAATAAGGGTCTTGATCTTGATCTCAAATTTCTTTATGACATTACTACCCACACCACCATCCCCGCTGCAGTATTTATAGTCCAATTATCATAAAGATTTCCATAACAAAAAATGTTATCTGAGATTTTCCTTCAGTAACTGTTAGTGGAGGGATTATACATCACAGAACCACAAAAATCGGTCCTGGGGGTACCGCGCAACCCCCTCAAAAAACGACCCCTTCGGTGAAAAGACTTATTTTACTGATAACTCGTTAACTCTTGAAAATATAAAAAAAATTCTCATAATAAAGAAGAAAGCTTGACTAACTGCTTAAAAAAAGTCCTCCTGTAATTTTCTTGTATATGCCATGGTTTTCGAGAAAATCGATATTGACGGAAATTGCAAAATATGTATTTTTAATGCGCGCGAATTTTCGTTCATTTGAAATTTTTTACGGCCTATAGAAAAAATTGAATTTCTCGAAAATCAAACATTCTAGGAAGAAAAATCAAAATGAGTTTTAAAGGGGATATAAAATACTTTTTTTATTTTTATTTATATTTTATGTTGCTGGCATAAATATATTTTTACCTAAACTTTAGGTGTTTTATGTCATCTCCCTGTAGGCGATATAATTCCAGTTTCGTGATATGCCACAAAGAAATAATCATAGACAATACGAACGTGACGACTATTCGCCCATCCCACAGGTACGGATTAAAATATGCATTGTTCTATTCGGTACAGTTCCAAGGATGACGTATTTCGTGGAATCCATAGTAAAGCAGAGTCATTGTGGAAACAGGAAACAGAATTGGTTCCCATCATTATTTACGAGTGAAGTGTGTACAGTATCATATCCCCCGTTGTATCGAATCTGCTCGCATATTTGTATGCATACTATATAGCGGAGATATCCAGAAGCATTTCGTCGTAGTCACTGTCTCTTCGGGAAGCCAAGCCACTGTAAGACGTTTGATATTCGCAGTCACATACGTATATAATAATAAGTATCAGTAATGTTGTAACTCTGGCTGTGTCATGTCTCTTTCCGCTATTTGTGGCTTTCGGTATTCGAGTCTGGGGGATACATTCTTTGTGACACTTGTTTTAATATTTAATATGTATTTTGTAATGTAGACTAGAGTGTATTATGCTTTTAGCAAAGAATTCAGGAAATTCCGAAGCGTTTGTAATATATTTACATGTTTATTTGTTTTCGTGTCTGTATACAGGCTGTCATATAAAAATGCAGTAAATTATTTTCTAGGTATTTAAATAGAACAAAGTTAAACCATATGTTTCCTCTCCCTAGCTTTAGCTTTGTTATTACACTGGTGTTTGTGGTGTAGGTTGATTTTACTCGTCTTCTCAGGGAATTAAATTATTTACTTCTCCATCAGCATAATGATTTAGGAGAAGACCAGAATGGATGCTTATAAGCCATAAAGCTAAAACAACCCTACTATGCATGGAGTTAGATCTAGACAATCCTTTATTGAATTGGAGGTCAGACTACATACAATTAAAAGTCACGTTTAATAAGTCTTTAAATATCACCACTGGAGATGGAAAGGATTGGCCAACAGGATCTTGGACAAAACTTTGTGAAGAATCAAGTGCAAGTAGGAGCATTTCTCCTTGACAAAACTTAAGAGATCCCAGCTATACTTGAATGTGTACGCTCGAATTGTAAATCTACGATACTTCAGCCATCTCCTATCCATTGCATCAGACAGTAAGGCAGCATCGGCAGTAAAGGTACTAACCATCAATAATGTGTCGTCTTTACTGTTGTCGAACTGCCATGCCATGACGAGCTCAAAATTCTCAGAATTTAGAGAGCTAAACTATTCGTGGAGCCATTCCAGCATAGACGGCAACTAAAAAACTGATGAACTTGCTAGACAAATAGCAGCAGAACCTGTGCTGGGGATTACTAAAAGCTCAGCTAGAGAGGTGATCAAAGACAAGGTCAAGAACAAACACAAAAACCGTTGGAATATTCACCCAGTCTCAGACCTGTATCACCTGATTGGTGGCACAGGGATACTAAAATTCTGAATTAGGATAGGAAGAGATAAGCCCAGGAGGCTGCTGCTGGGTGGCTTTTTCGGTGCGTCATACCTCTATGAGGTATTTTTGTAATTTCATGAATGACAACGTTTTACAAAATCTACCTAAAATAAGTTAAATAAAATCGCCAGAAACTGTGGGGCGTCAGGAAGCGCAACTACAAATGTTAATTTGTAGAAAGAGGATTTCTAGCACAACTTAAAGTTATGCCAGCTACACTACTGCTACTCCTACAACTATCTGTATGTTTAATTCCCCTATAGAGTTAAAAGTATGGAGTGCTTTTGGCTATAACTATAACTTTCTGGAAAAATTATTTTATTGATAAGCAATGGTATTTGCGCTCAAAAAAAAGAGAAGGAACCTGCATTGATGAGTTTAGATTTGTTGGATGAAAGATACGTTAGAAATCTAAACTTCAAAATTTGGACCATTTTTCTTTCTACTCGGAATTTTTGGCTGGGAATATTTTTCGGCCGCAAATTCATTGGAATTAAAATTCCTCTTCGTAATTAAAATTACGATGATTTTGGTTTTTTGTTTGTCTCGATCGGACCTTTAGAACCTCTAAAAATATATACCTTTTCACCTAAAAAAAAAACGCTGCTCAAAAAACTAAATTGTTTATAAAAAACGTAACAGGCTTTGGAAGTCCGAAACTCAGATACATACTCCTGGTGATACCACAGAAGGTGTGAAATCATAATTTTGCTGTTACAAAACAATGCGTATCAATGTCCTCGTTTTACTCCACTAAAATGAACGTATTAATCTGAGTGTTCAATCACTGCTATCGTGATGAAATTTTACTAGTTTCAACCTTTTGTTCAAAGTTTAATTTCTCTACTGCATATTAGGATGTCCATTATTTCGGCGATGTTGGATTTCTTTTCATTGCCTCATCTAAAATCAATCAAGTTATTAAAGAAAAATATGTAAAATTTGGAAGGATTTGGATAATATTAACACATGCCACCGAGCGGTTGAAATTTTAAATGGGAAATACATGTATTTTTTGCATGTTTGTTTCACTTGAATATTCCTAACTTTTATCAAAATGGACAGACATGTCTGGCGGAGTCTTAGTACACGATGAAAGGTACAATACCTAATTTTCTCAGATTTGTTCATAATCATTATCATTATATTACGGGCTCTTGCAAAATACACCTTGTCCCTATTAATTTTATCAGTTATGTTAACAAAACTCTACTACTACTTAATTGCAAATTACTATATGCACATAACCAAAAAGTAGAAACAATTAAAGAATATAGTTTAGAATGCGTAACTGGAAACCAAACTTATTATTTAAATTCAGGTTCCTAAAGAGGATGATTTGGCCCTCAACCAGCATCTTGATTATTATCACATTTACCAGAATCGCCGTATAAATCAAATAGGTTTTTCTTAATACCGATCCAGCACTTCCTCGTGCATTCACCACAGATAAGAAGAATGATAGATCGCACACCTACATATTACACCTCAATTTATTTTTCATAGCGGGATGTGTAGGCATAGAGTGAAAATCCCCTTTATACTTTTGACAAGCCGCCGCCGTGAATACCAACGAGATTGGGACGTTTAAAAGGAATGAGGGCTGTTTATAAACATCACAACGCGATTTTATACGGCAAGAGAAAGGAAATCTAATGGTCGGACTATTAATTCCGACCAGACCGGTATTTTAAGGCGCCAATATCGCGAAAAACGTATTTTTATTGAGATTCATTCATAACTTTTAGATTCCTATCAAATATCAGAATATCATTTATAAATCGTTTATTTTGCAAGGAACATTTATGCATTATTACTTTCACAACCACGTAGTGGAATGGAAGTAATATACAGTGGAAGTATAGTAATCGTAAAAAAAATTCCAAATTTAGAATGTCAAGAAACGTATAGATTTTCAATTTGAGAGAGTAAACATTGCTGTCTGTCTGTGACTTTTTTTGTGCCCAGGTTTTCTCTGGAAAGGTTCAAGATATTGACTTGAGATTTGTATAATTCTATCTTTCCCTTCTTTTCTTTTTGTACATTTTTGTTTTAAATTCATTTATTTCTCAAAATCCTTTTCAGAAAATCCTATTTTAACCAGAACTTTATTAATTCAAAAATGTATCCAAACATAAATTATTTTAAACCAAAAACTCTGCGGCATCGTCGACTGTTAGCAATGTAAGTCTTGAACGAATTGCATGGAGCAGGTAAGACGCCTTAGCACTCACCTGTATACCTATGTCTACCACCAACGACTGAGCTTGTCTTTTTAACCATATTTATATACATGTTTTACAAATTATTTTAAATATACACTTTTATATGTTCAATTTTGCCATCAGCTTTTGTAAATCTTTTATTTTAGAGATAGGAGTTAGTTTCATTGTTAATTATTTTAAGTTTTATATTCACTCACTCATCCAACCATTCAATTGCCACGGCGCTTTGCGCCGCGCATGTCTGGCTGGCTCTGAGTACGTACATATAATATGTTATTATACTAAATTGAATAAAATAAATTTGAATTGAAATTGAATTGAGTGCTAAAAAATTTGAAAACTTGTTTACGATTACTGTACTTGCACTTCACTACGTGGAGATGGAAGTGATTATAACTGAGTTAACTCCATTTAAATAGAACATTCGGTTTGTTTATGGCGATTCCGATTTGATTACGATCAGCGCAAAATTCTAACAATGCATTTAATAATATAATAAACATAAAACATTCTATAAAATTTGAGCTGACAAAAGCAGGATTTAATATATTTTGTATCTGGTTCATAACATAAAATTCAGCAGACATTTTAATAAATAATTTACAGTTTCATGTTAATTACGGCTGGTCAAAAACAGTTTACGATTTAATGAAACCAGCATTACATTAATAATTTTTTGCTTCCATTAATTATTTCCATACGTGTTCCACGAACAAATATTTAGAGTGAAAACATTATCTAGGCCGAAATTATTGCAAGCAATCCAATTCCTAATCAAAATTGCTTTTATAATTATATTAGTAACGAAACAAAGGGACATAATATTAAAAAAAAATTATAGGCACACCATGAAATGGCTGGTTTAGAATTTCTACAAAAACGAAGATTTATAAATGAAAAATACATATCATTTAAAATAATGAATGTATAGGGTATCTGAACTGAGAATCGTTATCTCTCCTGAGTTCGAATCTCAGTTGTGGAATGGAATGGTGGAATAGCTACGGCTAAACTTACCCAGGATATTAAAATAAAAAAAAAACTCAAATTAAATTTTAACCTTTCATGCTTTTAAAAAATGTTAATGTTTATAGTGGAGTCAAATAATGATTTAGGTTGAAAATTCTTGAAGACGGAACACGACACGGTGGAAAGTATTTGTTTTGGTAAGAATAATAAGATTCCGAAATTTCTCCCTCCGCGAAGCGGTGCAACCATGTTTTTTGGCCAAAAAGTGGCATTTTGGACATTTTTAGGGGTGAATTTAGAAAAGAAAATGTTTATCACCAGCTCCATAATGAGTTAAGGAACCAAAATGGTATCCTTTTATTGTCAATTTTGAGGGAACTTCCAGTTCAAATTTGGCGACGATCCGACCACCCCCCCCCCCCATATATTAAAAAAAATAGAAAAAATTAAATTTCGGCTAGTTTGGTCAAATCTGGACCGATTTGGCTGAAATTTGGAGAGAAAGTAGTCACTATCATACAAAAACTGCCCTCCAAATTTCAGATAAGAATATTGAACAGTTTTGCTGAAATTCCAGTTTCAGTCAAATTTTCTGAAATTTTCAAATCCAAATATCTCATGTCTTACGAGTCGAATCGAAACGTGCTTGGCTGCAAAAGATAGATTATTTTATGTACTTTTATATGAAATTGGTCAAAATTATTTTTTTTCTACATTTGACAGTTTTTTAGCCATTTACGGTATATACAGGGTGGCTACTTTTTATATTGAACAGTATTACTATCTCGTAAACCACAACAATTATAAAGTCGGTTAAATGGGAAAAAAGTTTCGTATTTTGGGGGTCAGTAAAATGGGCTATAAAAATTACAAATATTCCGACTGGTTCCGGAGATATCACGATAAAACACGAAATGACTCATTTCCTGTTTTTTCTCTAGCGCTATTACACGAAAAAAAAAAAATGAAAAAAATCATTTGAATATTTTGTTATAAATTGACTTTGCTGCAACTGGTCGTACTTAAATTTTTATTACAACGTTTGATCTCTCCAAGGCCACCATCAACAATACTTTTTTAAATATGGACCTGTCATTTTTATTTACAATGTGTAAGGCATTAACTCATAATAGATATTTGTACAATAACATTCTTTGAACTGATGGAACTACCTTTACCAATTCTGGAATGTTTAACAGGAAAAACAAACACTTGTACTCAACTGTTAATCCCCATCTAACGCATCAAGTACGGCCTCGGGTACGATTTTCAGTAAATTTGTGGTGTGGCATAATTGGCAACATTATAGTTGGGCCAAAGTTCATAGAGGGCAATTTAAACAGTGAAAATTATATGAATTTATTGGACGAAGAAAAATAAAATGGTTCATGCAAAATGGTTGTGGTCCTCACAATGCTTATGCAGTCAGAACATACTTAAACAGGCATTTTCAAAGAGGTTAGGAACCAATGGACCAGTAAGGTTGTCACCTCGCTCACTTTGCTTAAATCCTCTAGATTATTTCTTATGGGGTTTCTTAAAAAACAAAGTCTACTACAATGTGATCGAAGATGTCAATGAATTACGCAGGAGAATTGTTGAAGCTTTCACCCAAATTACCCCAAACAAATATTTAAGAGAACGCGACTTTGTATTCAGAGGAATGGTGGTCATTATCAGCAATTTTTGTAAAGTTACTTGTTCACACACCAAGTTACTATGTTTTTATAAATTTTATTTATTGCTTAAGGAAATACAACTGTTAAGCTGATAATGATTTTTTATTTCATGCCCATTTTCCAAATAATATTGAGCAGAACTAGACTAGTAAAGTTAGTCAATACATTGGACTGTTCATAAAATAAACTTTTAACGTTTCTGATGATGAGTCACCCCTTGCATTGCTTAACAAGCATAACAATTTTGTGAAGGGCAATGCGAATAAAATGAAAGGTGATTATTTTTCTGACGAAACGTTGTAAAATTGTCAAGTGTGACATACCCCGAATTTAGCATTTCAAATGCTTTAAAAATTGAAATTAAAAAGATAGGTCCATATTCAAAAAAATATTGTTGATGGTGGCCCTGGAGAGAAGAAACGTTGTAATAAAAATTTAAATAGGACCAGTTGCAGCAAAGTCAATTTATAACAAAACATTCAATTTATTTGTTTCATTTTTTTTTTTTTCGTAATAACAGCACTAGAGAAAAAAACAGGAAATGAGCTATTTCGGGTTTTATCGTATGATATCTTCGGAACCAGTCGGAATATTTTTTACTTTAATAGCCCATTTTATTGACCCTCAAAATACGAAACTTTTTCCCATTTAACCGACTTTATAATTGCTTTACGAGATAGCAATATAAAAAGTAGCCACCCTGCATATACCGTAAATGGCTAAAAAACTGTCGAATTTAAAAAAAATATATTTTTGACTAATTTCATATAAAAGTACGTACATAAAATAATCTATCTTTTGTCGCCAAGCACGTTTCAATTCGACTTGTAGGACATGAGATATTTGGATTTGAAAATTTCTTAAAATTTGACTGAAACTGGAATTTCAGCAAAACTATTCAATAATTTTAGCTAAAACTTGGAGGGCAGTTTTTGTGTGATAATGACTATTCCCACTCCAAATTTCAGTCAAATCGGTCAAGACTTGACCAAACTAACCGAAATTTAATTTTATCTATTTATTTTATGTATATACATCTATATCAGGAGGGGGATGGTCGAATCGTCGCCAAATTTGAAGTGCCCTCAACATTGACAATAAAAGGATACCATTTCGGTTCGTTAATTCATTACGGAACTGGTAAAAAACATTTTCTTTTTAAATTCACCCCTAAAAATGTCCAAAATACCCCTTTTTGGCCAAAAAACATGGTTGCACCCGTTCGCGGATGGAGAAATTTCGGAATTTTATTATTCTTACCAAAACAAACACTTTCCACCGTGTCGCGTTCCATCTTCAAAAATTTGCCAATCCGACCTTTTTTTTTCACTATTTGACTACACTATTAGATCTTCGTGCATCTTTGTATTACATTATTTGTGAGTGTAGGAATATACATGCATTTTTATACATTGGGTTGATTCCTTGTGAAACATTCTTCAATAATTTAAATATACAGGAAAATTATGCTTTTTAATGTTTCAAAAAGTTTTATTAAAACTCTACACGTGTTTCGGCTTATTAGGCCTTTATCAAGAGTACAAGATAATACTAAATTTAAAATGTGTTCCTTACTTATTTATACCTAATGGAAGGTATAAATTATTCAAAGCTTTTAATCTATTTATTACATGCAACTAGTTATATGATTCCTATCCTATGTAAATATACTACAAATAAGTTCTTAATGTTAAATTATTTTTTCTAGAATATTGTATGGAAACCAGTCGAAAATTATCTAATGGTATTTCCAAATTAATAGTAAATAATGAATAATATGGACTGTAGTGATAACGTGTGATATAACTCACCCTAGTGATCCTTTGGACGGAGTATGCCGGCCGGCCAGTGTAATCGCTGTCCTCGAAATCCACGAAGATTCGTCACTTTAAACTCAGGTTTAATAAATAGCGTTTTTCAATAAATAATTAATTATAAATAATTGCGAATAGTTTTAAACTGCGTTGATTAACTTTTCACTCTCTTGAAGTCTGTCCTGATGGTCAGGTTTTTTATATCACATAAAACGCGCAAGATAAGTTTTTTAAAGAGAACAAAAATATATATGTTCAAAGTGAACCAAGTACATAGGCAACTCTATATACGTTTGATAACTAAGACAAACAAGCAAAGATTTTAACTTGGGGATTACCTAAAATAACAATAATAATAATACCACTAATAATACTAAAAATAATAATAAGTACGAAACATACCGCCCGCCAAAAAAGGCGTAAGCGTTTTTTAGTCCGAAGACGCGGGAAGCGGACATAGTTTAACAAGTGGACGCTTGAAGATACCATTCTTGGTGCGAACTGTGGCCACTCGTACTACACCATCTGCGCCTGGGAATGTTTCGACGATCCTACCTAGGTGCCACTCAAGGGGAAGTGCCTGATCATTTTTCACCACAACCATATCACCTGGTTTTGCTAAATTCGTACCGGAACTCCACTTGGATCTTTGGGTTAACGTGTGGAGATACTCTTTTTGCCACCGGGACCAGAGGTCCTGATGCAGGCGTTGTAATAATTGCCAGCGAGATAAACGACCCAAAGGCACGCATTTTAAATCTTCTTCCGGTAGACATGATAGCGGCTGCATGTTTAAAAAATGGGCTGGAGTCAATGCCAAGAGATCATGCGGGTCAGCGCTTAATGGAGTAAGAGGGCGAGAGTTGAGTATTGCCTCGGTTTGTGCAATCACGGTGTAAAATTCTTCATAAGTCAAGAGCTGTTGCCCTATGACGCGTGCCAAATGAAATTTCGCCGATTTAATACCAGCCTCCCAAAGGCCACCGAAATGGGGGGCATGCGGAGGATTGAAATGCCATTCCAGTGATTCAGCCGCAGCAGCGGATTGCATTAAAGTACTTAATTCTTTATTGGCGCCCACAAAATTGCTTCCGCAGTCGCTGTAAAGATGACTCGGGCGACCGCGCCTGGCGATTAGTCGACGTAGAGCTGCTAAAAACGCTTCTGTGGTCAATTCTGAAGCTAGCTCTAAATGCAGTGCTTTAGTGCTCATGCAGATAAAAAGACATAGATACGCCTTGTACGTTTTAGCACCTCTTATTCTACTCATGGTAATATAGAAGGGACCACCATAATCCACACCTACATGCGAAAAGGCGATTAATTGCGAAACTCTAACGCGCGGTAAATCACCCATAGCCGGCTGATAAGTTTTTGGACGTTGCCGCCAACAAATGTGGCACTTGGAAATTACTGTCCGTACTGCTCTCCGAGAGGACAAGATCCAAAGATTTTGAGCTAATATAAATTGAACGGTTTGGCAACCGGCGTGTAAGTATTTTAAGTGACACCATTCGATCAAAAGAGTTGTAAGTCGACTAGCGCGCGGAAGTAGATATGGATGTTTCTTATCGTAGGAAAGTGACGAATGCTGTAGCCGCCCTCCAACACGGAGTAGTCCGAATTCATCACGAGAAACACCTAATTTGCGTAAGGGTTTGGATAGCTTCAAACCTTTTTGCAGCTGTTCGAAATCTATCGAAAAAGCTGTGCGTTGCGTATGCCTAATTAAAAGACATAAGGCCTGATTTAATTCCATTTGTGTTAAGTGGCAATGTTTTCTAGAGGCCGAATTTTTACAATTGTAGACAAAACGAAGAGAGTAAGCTAAAATGCGTTGAAGTTTAGAGAACTTCGAAAAACGATTGAGAAGTGCGTCTAATGTATGTTCGGTCACGACAACGTGCAAAGTTATTTGTCTTTCTTCGGATAAGGCTTCCGGAGAAAGAATGTCTGAGTCGATAAGTCTAGGCCATGAAGTGATAGGTTCGTATAAGAAAGAGGGTCCATCCCACCATAGAGAATTACCTATAAGGTCCGATGGAAAAACTCCACGGGAACCGATATCCGCAGGATTCTCAGAAGATCGAACGTGTCTCCAATGAATGGGAGCAATTCGTTCCTGAATATAACTGACACGATTACTCACAAAGGTTTGCCATCTATGTGCAGAAGATCTAATCCACGATAAAGCGATAGTAGAGTCTGACCATGCGTAAATATTGCCAAAGTTAATTTTATCACGATAAGTTTTAGTGGTAAACGAAATTAAATTAGATAATGTGACAGCCGCGCATAATTCCAAACGCGGTATAGAAATGCGCTGCAGCGGTGCGACCCGAGATTTTGCGCAAATAAAATGAACAGAAATAGTTTTATCGCCATCATGTTCGAGAAGGTACACTACGCCGCAATATCCGTGCATGGATGCATCACAAAATCCGTGTAATTGATACGAGAGCGTATTGTCATTTATGATACGACGGGGTACTTGAATACATGACAGGCATGATAGCTCTCGGAAACGTGTCCAAAGTTGAAGTACATCTTCCGGTGGTGGATCATCCCAGCCGAGCCCAATATACCACAAACGTTGAAGAATGCGTTTTGTTAAAAACGTAATGGGCGTTAAAAATCCCAAGGGGTCAAATATTTTTGCTAATTGTGACAAAATTTGACGTTTCGTACAAGTATTTTCTATAGCCTCTACTTGATATGAAAAGTCATCCAGAGAGGGCCGCCAGTATAAGCCTAAAATTTTTAATCCGTTTCCTTCATCCCAAAAGTGAGGATCATCAGCTAAATAAGATGGGGGAAGACTAGCGAGTAATTTTGCTTCATTACTCGACCATTTGCGTAACTCGAAACCCCCTCGTGCGAGAAGATTGATCAGTTCCGATTGTAAATTTTGTGCGTGCTCTAAGGACGGACTGCCCGTTACAACATCATCTATGTAGACATCAGATTGCAAAACGGAGGAAGCGTTAGGGAAAGCAAATGCTTCGTCGTCCGCTAATTTTAAAAGAGTTCGTAAAGCTAAATAAGGCGCTGAAGAAATTCCATAAGTAACCGTCTTTAAACGATAATCTTGTACAGGCTCCTCTGGTGAAAATCTCCATAAAATTCTTTGAAAATCTGTTTGCGCAGGGTTAACCCAAATTTGTCGATACATTTGCTTTATATCAGCAGTAAAGACGATTTTATGAAAGCGAAAATTAAGCAATATAGTCATAATGTCCTTCTGAAGTTTGGGACCTACATGCAAAGTATCATTTAGCGTGGGGCAAGAAGGTAACTTTACTGATGCGTTAAATACGACGCGTAATTTGGTAGAAAGCGATTGCGGTTTAAGAACACAAGAATGCGCTAAGTAAAAATAGGCGTCAGAATTAATAGGACTAGATACTGGCTCCATATGCCCCAAATCCAAATACTCTTTCATGAAAGAGGCGTACTGTTTATATAAATCAACATTTTTTATTAAACGTCGCTCTAGTGCGTATAAAAATTGTAGTGCGATGGGGCGTGAGTTTTTGAAATGTGGTGCTGATTCGCGAAATGGCAAGTTAACAATGAACCGACCTTCTTTATCACGAGTAGTTGTATTACAAAATAATTTCTCACAGTATTCATCATCTGGTGAAATGGCGGTGACATTGGGTATATTTTCCAACTCCCAAAATCCTTTTAAAATATTATCTAGTGGTTCCGGATCCGTGGTGCAAAAAAGTGAAGTTATATGTGGAGGCAGCTTAGCTTTGATTTTTCCCATTAGAACATACCCAAAGATGGTGTTAAGACCCATGGGTTCATCTGTATTTCCAGTTATGTGACCATTCAGTAGGATTTGCGGCCGAAAAGTACGTCAATATCCCCTGGTGTGTGAAAAGTAGGATCTGCTAGTGTTAAATTAGAAATATGCGACCAAGAATGACCTCGGAGTTCAATAGTGGGCAAAGAGTCACAGATTTTAGGTAAAACCACGGCTATCACGTCTAAAACGGGCGTAGACTTGCCTACCGGACGACAGGTAGTGTTAATAACACTGGAATTTATTGAAGTTTGCATAAGTCCGAGACCACGTACTGATAAGGACAATTTAGATCGAAACAGCCCTAACATTTTACTACACTTTTGCGAGATAAAAGTAGTTTGCGACCCCGAGTCGATTAGTGCCCTAAATACATGGAAATTACCGCTCCTATCAGCGAATTCTACTAGAGCTGTTGATAGTAAAACCCCACTATTATGTGGATTTAGGCCAGTTAAAGAATGAGCAGTAGTAGTAGGAGGAAGCGAAGGCGAAGAATTTGCGAGAACTACTGAATTGGATGTAGATGGCTCACCCTGTATAGAGCTACCTTGTAAAGCAGGTACTCGAGGTCTATTTTCAAAGTGTAGCAGTGTATGATGACGTTTGTTGCATTTTCTACAAACTGATTTCGACTTGCATGTTCGTATAGTGTGCAACGAGCTTAAGCAATTTGTACATAAAATTTTATTCTTTGTAAACGCATATCTCTCGTCGGCAGATTTTTTCATAAAATCAGCGCATTTGTATAACGGATGAGATTGTTGACATAAAGAACAAGCAAATACAGATTCTGAATTTGTAAAAAATACGGAACTATTTTGGCGATTGAAATTGGAAGTATTAGTGCGTGTTGAATGACTTTCAGGCTTTTTGTACTTAATAGTTGAGCTGGAAAAAGCAATGTTTTCCAACGCTCAACATTGATGGTCTACGAAATCAATAAGAGAATTATAAGTAGGAATTTCGGTACCCCTGAGTGACAGCTCAAATGCCGCCACTGTCTCGTCGTCTAATTTTTCTAGCATTTTATTCAATAACACAAAGTCCCACTTATCTACAGGCAAATTAAGATTTTCAAGAGCGTTTAAATTTTCGCTAAAAACATCTAAAAGGCGTCGAAGGGATAGTGCAGTACGAGACGTAATTTTCTTAAAATTATCTATTTCTCGCCAATGTGAAGTGGCTAATAAGCGTTTATTGGTATAACGAGTTGCTAAGTTGTCATAAACTATTTGATAATTCTCACTAGAAAATGGTAAACTTTTAGCTGCAGTTAGTGGAGGTCCACTTAAACTGGAAATTAAATAATTAAATTTTTCCATGTTACTTAGATCTTGCCTATTATGAATTAAGGAGTCAAATGTGTCCTTGAAAGCTATAAAATCTCGTAAATCACCTGAAAAGGTTTTTAACGAAATTTTAGGGAGACGAACATTAGACTTAACACAATCAGTTCGCGATTCGGCAGGGGCATTTTCAAATAATTCCTCAAAAATTACTTTAACCGCGTAATATTCTTGATTAAAGTTTTCCCTGACCTTATGTTCAGCTGCCATGTCCGCACCCTCAGCCCCCGAAAGTACACTTATTAAATTTGTGTGATAATGCTTAAAATCAGAACTTATATCTGTAATATCCTGATATCTAATTTTAAATAACCGTCTAGAAGCTTCGTTATCAATGGCTGATTGAGCTGCATTATATAAATCGTGTAATAGTTCAATAGTTTCTTGACGTAATGCTCGCGTTTTCTTAATATTTTTTTCCATTTTTAAATGTAATTGAAATTATAGTGATGATTTACTTGAAACTGAGCACCCAAGCCTTTTTTAAGGGATGTATATATTTTAAAATACCATAAAATTAAAAAAGATTAAAGCAATTATAACCAATGAATTAATTTGTTGTAATACCAATATTTAAATCTTTGCAAGTAATTATAATAGAAGTATGCGTTTTTTTCTCTACAAAAAAAATTGAATGTGCCTATAAAATTCACCTTGAAAATATATAAAATTATATAGGTAGATACAAATTACTAAATATTCTTTTATCAGGCTCGAAGTAAACCAAAAAATGTATGGAAACCAGTCGAAAATTATCTAATGGTATTTCCAAATTAATAGTAAATAATGAATAATATGGACTGTAGTGATAACGTGTGATATAACTCACCCTAGTGATCCTTTGGACGGAGTATGCCGGCCGGCCAGTGTAATCGCTGTCCTCGAAATCCACGAAGATTCGTCACTTTAAACTCAGGTTTAATAAATAGCGTTTTTCAATAAATAATTAATTATAAATAATTGCGAATAGTTTTAAACTGCGTTGATTAACTTTTCACTCTCTTGAAGTCTGTCCTGATGGTCAGGTTTTTTATATCACATAAAACGCGCAAGATAAGTTTTTTAAAGAGAACAAAAATATATATGTTCAAAGTGAACCAAGTACATAGGCAACTCTATATACGTTTGATAACTAAGACAAACAAGCAAAGATTTTAACTTGGGGATTACCTAAAATAACAATAATAATAATACCACTAATAATACTAAAAATAATAATAAGTACGAAACAAATATTATGACCCATAAATAATGTTTGATCATTAGTTACATTTTTATGCTTTTTGACAGCTTTCATGATCTCAAATTGTTCTAGTAAATCTAACTTCTTTCCTTTATTTTCTGTAGGGAGTAATTCGACTTCATTAAAATTAACATTTTTAGCATTTTTATATCACACTTTTGAATTTCCGCTTCATCTTGAATCTGAGCTAGCAAATGTAGAGATGTCAGCTATTTCAATATGGAACATTATCCAATAAATAATTTTATATTGTACACTACCTTTGTTACACTATCGAGTTTAAAGATATTGAGAGGACGTAGTTATGGGAACAATTTTTCTTTGTTTTCGTGGTATCCTTTATGTACATCAGTGCCCACTTGCCTCACGACACAACTTCCACAAAGCCTAGGTCTCCTTTGTAGTCAAATAATCAAAGCATGTTAATACTAATGTTCTGATATACAAAGGCATGCCTTTATGTGTGGCAGCTACGGTAGTAACGCCATCATTTCTCATTTAATACAACTAGTTCGTGTTATGTTTTTGGCCAACGGTATTATAATAATGAAGCCGAACTAACCATATGGATCCTTGTATATTGCTTGTTATCCCTACTTTGAAGTTGGGTATAATTTGTTCTAATAGTTCCCAATTGGTAGTCAGGCCCTAGAGTGAAACATTCTTTCTTTAATAAAAAAATCACGTTTTGTATTTTCATAGTTTTATGTGGTTTTTGAATTTTAAATATCACTTGGCACAATGTTTGTTACATGAATTTTGTGTATAAGGAAATTTGCGACTAAGAGGTATAATTTTTTTTCTAGAACGAACGCGTATTGTTATATTTAGCAACATTATGAACAAAAAACATTAAGTGTTTTCTGAAATCCGTGGATGATGTGTAGCAAAAATCGCAAGGTTACTGTCAAACTTGACGAAACTTTGGCAGCCGATATGAACTTAATTACCTGACATATTTGTATCTGCTGGAGACATGATTTTTTGCCTTAGAGCTTGGCAGTCAACAAAAGTGATATGGCATTTTTTCTTAGTGGTGCAAACTTTGAAATTGATTGTTTAACCTCCACTATCTGAGATTGATGTTTGCTTCTGGACCTTCGCTACCCGGGATGTATGGCCGATGGTATTTTTGTAATTACTAAGTGGAAATAAATCGATTACAAAGAAATCAGCTTGATACTTCTTTGTCATGCCCAGTGAAGCTTTGGGTCTCTCTTTGGACCTCCACAAACAGGAATATATGCCAATCGTATTTTTGTAATAACTAAGTGGTAAGCAATCGACAGAGATTGTAGTTGACTAGAGTCGGGTATAGACGTACCTCAGAACGCTCCTAAGGAAAACGTGAAAAGAACCGGTTAAAGCTCCGTTAGACTCGATGAAATTTAACTGGTCTTTAGGTCAAAAAATTCCGCGTAAACTGAGGTGTCATAATAGAAGAACAAAGTTCATTTGAAATTTATTTAAAAATTACTGGTAAAGTATTCTATTTTAATAACAATACTGTGCCAAAATAAAGTAAACAAGTGCAACGGGATCGAACTAGCGCTAGGTATCAAGTGGGTGATATATTATCGTTCAACAACAAACATGGGGACGTACCAGTGACACGTGTATGAAGTGAAGAAAGAAATCGGTATTTAATTTTTTATTCAATTTATCTACGACGCTTTCTAAATACTACGTAATCCAACTCTGTACGTTGTTCCCCGTTACGGAGTCAGACACGCGTATTATCGAGAGTTTAATTGTCTACTATTCGGTACTAAATAATTATTAAAGTCAAACACAATTTACCGATAGTTCAGCGATCACAGGCAGCGAGAGAACAGAGGCATATGATAAACGAGGAATTATACAACTTCTGAAATCCTACATCTTAATTAATTAATAATTAAAGTACCAAAGAGCTCTATATTGCATTATAATTAATATTATATTAGTTAGAACTTAAACAGAGTAATTAAGGATATGTTTAATATATTGCCTAAATGAATGTTTCTGGCAAGGGGTTTAATTGTATTCCGTTGTAACTTGTTCGGAGTTAGGATTTAATGTGCGGAATATAAAAAGCTCAGTACTTCCTTACAGCATATCTGTTTCAGCCACAATAAGAGTACAGAAAAAAAAAGTTATGGAATTTCGCATTTCTCTTTGGGGATGGAATTTCTACTGAACATAGGCAGTGGACGCGTATGAGCTGATAAAGAAGAAGTAACGAAGTGTTCACTGTACACTGAGGTCATGATAAAAAGATAAATAAGTTCATTTTATTTATTAACATGGAAGCAAATTAAACGGCATAATGAACACTATTGGTCAATAAAGCTTTGACCAAGCAGCTTTCCCTAAAATCAACAGCGTCGCCATATTATGATAACCGTAATCTGAATCTTTAATAATGCCAGTTATACACTGTTTAATGAACATAGATTCATTTCTGACACGCTAAAATTCTCACACAAAGGCTAGATTAATCGTGTCCCTTTTCATTATCTCCCGCGTGCCATCCTCAATCTGGCGCCCGACTAAAAGCAAATCACAATTTTTAACATGATCTACCCGAATTAATCAATGTCTTTCAAATTTATCGTCGAAATAAGGCATCTGTAAAATGATTATACCTGAATTTAATAAACATAAATCATGTTAATCGGGCCAACATTAATCTTAAGGATAGCATGGTAATTTTCTATTATTGATTTACATTCTATCACAATCGGTCCAATTTGTAGTGTAAACTAGATAGTGTAGGAAATCAAATATCATCTTGATTTATTGCTTAGGCACGAGTACACCATAATCTCCTCATATGGTAATTCAATTATTGTGGCTTGTATTTAATTTTCGGCTCAATGATAATGAAAAACTACTATAGACTTTATTTACGAACTGTGTATTATATTGGCCACCCTGCCCGTAAGGGCAGTAATCTGAGAAAAAAAACTATAGTATATAGATTGTAGATTGTTTAAGGGGTCGCTCGGCTCTGAAGAGCCCTTCTTCCAATGGTTGTGATTTTCCTGGGGGCCAATGTCCTTATGTCCTGAGGCGTTAATTCCACCTTTTTTAGGTATTTTAGACTAACGCGTCCTTGCATCTTGCATTTGCAAAGAATATGTTATGCAACTTCTGTTGCAGGATCACAGTATCTTCACGTATCATCGTCTGCCTTGCCCATATTCTTAAGATGATATCTCAAGATTCCATATTATAAATTGCTCTTTTGTGACTGGCTGTATGGACTATGACCCAAAGCCATAAAAAAATATCTCAAGAGGCAACGGACTGTTAAAAGGCCTGTCGTCAGCCTTAAGACAGACTCTTCGAGTTCGAGAAGCCCTGTGGCATTCTTTGTCGAATAAGTTATGAACTTTTTCGCTTGTCTTTGGCCTGGAGTATTCGTCCAGTTGAACTTTCTGTTCCTTCTTCCATTCTAGAATCTCCTTCGTTATGTGCCCTTTAGATGAACCATAAAATGGGGCTTCAGCACATTTCCTTGCAGAGCGTCAGCTAATTCATTTCCTTCTATTCCTTTATACTCTGGCATCCACATCAAAAAAACCTTACTGTTTTTTGTCAGGTGCTTCAGCGATTGTCTGCACTCCCAGGCAATTTTAGACTCACAGGTGTAAGGCCTGAGAGCTCTTAATGCTGTCTGGCTATCTGAGAGTATATAGATCTTTGCTTTTCGAATGTCTTTATTTATGCATTCTGGAACACATAGATCTATAGCATAAATTTCTTATTGGAAGATGGTTAGAGTCGTAGTGTCATGAGCAAAAAAAAATAGGACAACCATTTGTTAATTTGCAAAATTAATTTAAACTTTAAACAAACAAAAGCAAAAAGCTGCATTCGTGCAGACTTCTATGGGGGTTATGCCCGACATCAATATTTATCGTTTGAAGTTGGTTTGAAGTCAATCAAACTTTCGAAAAAAAAGTTATTTGCTAATTAACAAATTATGCCAATTGTTTAAGAAATCAAAAAGTATTGAAGATATCGGACCCAAAAAAAATACTGTATATCCTCTGGTATAAAAGGCATGTTTTTTGAAAAAAACAATATCCTGACCTCAATAGTTTCGGAGTAATCAATTTGTTAATTTAGAAATTTATTTTGGCTATAACAAATGAACGGGTTGACAAAGTGAGTTGTTCCCGGCGCCAAACGACGCGTATTGAAAATATGTTTCGATTGAATCAAGACTTTTTTCGGATCCGTCAAACCGTTTTCATTTTATTAAATAAAAACGAAAAAAAATTGTTTAAACAATTTTTTTACCATGAATCTCGCGGTTTAGGAAAATTTTTCATAAGAAAATCTTGTTCAGCGGATTTTTTCCTATAAGAATCCGTAGCTAACTCAAATGGTATAGAAAATTTTTGGGAAAAATCCCAGGCAGACTCGCTTATAAGGATATCTACTGCTTAAATAAATCTTATTAGAATATCAAATTTAAGTAACGAGATTGTTTATTTCGAACATCGAGACAAAGAGAGAAATTAACTTGATAAGATAACGTTTCGACTTACTTACATCGAGTGTCTCCTTCAAACTCAATCGTAATTTTGACATAAATCATTATTGGGGAAGGGGAGCAGCCGTTCCAGCTTTAAAATGCGTGAAATTAAACTGTTTGAATGTAATCACAAACAATGGTCTATTAATTAAAGAAAGGACGAACAATATACATGAATTGTTCCATTGTCCATCGATATAAAATAATTTAGTTAACTTAAATAATCGTTTATCAAGTTTTAATTAACACACTATGGTTTATTTACAACATAATTGAATGTGATTTTGCATAATATTCAATGATAATTATATGAAACGTCCGGCATAATTATTATTGTAAAATTTTACTGTTACTTGTAATTACAACATTAATGAAGTTATTGGGTGCAATGTAGTAATATTTTGTGACTGGCCATATTATGTTGACGCTAATGTATCCGGATATAGTTTAAATAATGATAATATGAATATTTCTATGTAAATAAATGGAGGACAACTAACGAAATCCAAGTTAGAGAAAAAATGTTCAAAGAGATAGACAGAAGTTTATTTAGCAGAGTTAAATACATGTGTAGCATGTCAGCAACAGGCCCCATAGCCAAACAATAAAATAATTTACTGTTTTAGAAAACAAATATTAGGTAAATTCGGGTTCTTATTTTCGGACGGTTCAAAAACGATCCTCGGACTGCGTAGAATTACTTGCGCACTATCAAAAATTTGAGGACAGTTCTGGGACTGTTCAAAACTGATCAGCGACATGAATTAACCCGAACACGGTTATCGTTTATCCGAACCGTGACTATGATACAAAATAGGTAGGGGTACTCCTAACCTAAACCAAACTTATCATCACTACTAGATGAGGATGAAGACGAACTTGATTGCAGTATTTCTAATAAATCCATAATTTAGCTTGATGATTTCACAATGAAAAAAAAAACAATAACGAGAAACACACAAAAGAATAACCAAACAAAATATGCGTAATGGCGGCACTTTGTTTTTGTTAGGTCAGAGCATGCGTGAAAAAAAATCCGAAACCAGTACTTGCTCTAAACCTCGAACTGATTTTGATAGTTCTAGAACCGTCCGAGTACAGTTCTCAAATTAACCCGAACACAGAACTATTTTACCAGGACTGGTTCAAAAACAGTTCGACCAAACCCGAACATGTCAAGATCAACTGCGCAAACTCCTGAGAGTCCTGGGACAGTTCTTTTCAGAACCCGAATTTACCCATTATGTGCCTCATCTCAAATTCTTCTAGATACACCTCCATCGGAGGTCTACATGAGCGTTGCAACGGTATAACCCCACTGGTTGACTACAACAAAGCTACATCGTAGGAATTGTATCAATTCAAGATTGACAATTGTCCGCAAACAAACAACATCAAACAAATCAGAAAGCATAATGCACCCTTTCACATTAAACACAAATTACCACACCAAGCGTTGATCATGATTAAGTTTTTTATTTTACATCTTACAGTGGCATCATCTGAAAAATTGTGCACATGTGTTTTTAATTGTAAAGGTTCAAATTCGAATTGAAAATTCAGATTGACAGTCCTTATTCGACTTTGTATCCATACAATTATCGACAAGTTTTGTCATTAAAGTGACAGACAGAAGTATAAAATTCTGTTTTGTCACGATCAAAATGAGATACAGATATATACAATTAAACACGTAGAATTATCAAATAAATATGCTAAATATAGGACTATAATAAAGACAATATAAGTAAGTAAGTTTTATTGATTCCATGTGCCAAAACTTAACAATTGGATACAGAACATGTCACAAAAAGAAGAGTAGACAATAGTATACGTACACTCAAATATATAAATATAATTTTACACTCGTATAATCTAGAAAAAAATACAAGGTATACGCTGCTCATGGGTATTATCATAAAAGTTAATATACAGTGTGTCTCACTTTTCATGGCCCCCATATTACAGGGCCCTTATTAACAATGTGATCTTTTTAAATTTGGGTGGAAGGTACTTACCAATCAGGAGGTTATTTCACTGTAAAATATTTAAAAATGTACCAGTGGCGTTCGTCCCTATAAAGAAAAATGAATCTAATATTCCAAGAAAACATATTAGGCAAAGTTTTAACTGTGAAACAATCTCATAATTTATTCGTTGTTATCAAAAACTCACTGACAACGAATTTCAATAAGATTGTGTACTTGGTGTTCACGTAATAAGAAAATAAAATTTCCCTTTTTAAAGTATGAATTATTACAGTCGGACGAAATGAAGAGTTAATTAAGCTGGAGAAAGACATGCTTTCCTTTTAGAATGAATCACGTGACGCTAGTCAGTTTGCTTAACTGTTTAAATATAAAATAGTTGACTTGGAAATTAAAAAAAGTTCAATATTAAACTTTAACATACGTATTGTACTTAATAAAAAGCACCATATGTGCAACTTTAAAAAAAATTTAAATGGCGTAACTTTTATGAAAAACCATTTTGGACATTTTTTATGATGGATTTATGTCAATTTAATAGATATAACATAAAAAAGAAGAAATCGCGTTTTTTTTAAATCTCAAAATACAAGGCTAAATATGCATTTCCGATATTTCTAAATGCCTTAAGTTGAAAGAGCACCCTTGAAAATAGTCGGATATGGACCCTTCATATTTATTTTATAAATATTGACCGAGTTATACTCGTTTCAAGTTAGTGTCCGTAAATGGACATTTTGGACGTTAAAGGGTTAAAATGATTCAGAAGCTGATTTTATGATTAGAACAGAATTGCTTGTCATATCTTGACAATCAAAAAATAATTGACAAGATAATTTTTAATGTGACGGCAAAGTGTAATTAAGATAATATTACATCTAACACAAATTCAGAAGTAAGCATTCTTCAACTATCCATCCACGTTTATTCGATATGGCCACATTTTAAATTAAAAATATCAACCGTGACGCGATCCCTTCGCCTGTCAACTGTTACTAAAATATTCCGGTATACTAGATCCCGGCGTACCCGAACAGAGGACTAGGAGAGCGTCAGCGGAGCGTCGCAAAATACCATTCCCGATGTCCCTGAGGGATCCCCGGGATCGATTACAAGTCTATATGTATGTTAGGTATACGTTATACGGCATGTTTACTAAAAATCCAAAAACAAACTTTGAATTCGCTTGTATGTATCCCTCGTTATTTATGGCTCTGTTGAACCGGTGCGACTGATACATTTTACTAAGGAAAGTTTATCCCTGCTAAGTTTGTGTCCTAAACTCTCCGGCTTGCAGGGAAAACTTTATTATGAAAAATATACGGCTGTCTAACATCCATCCTGCCCAACGCCATTGTTTATGCTCCCTAGACCTCGGCCAAATAATTGATGGAATTAAGAGCCTCTTATGCTCGAAATAATAATATTCAAAGCTTTCCTTAACTGAAACAGGACCATAGATATGCTGGTTTCAAATGAAATATGCATAATAAACCAGTTTATTACCACCTTTAATTTATAAAAGTGTTGCTGCTCTTAGCACGCCGATTATTTTGTGAAAATAATAAAAAATTACAGGAAAAATAGAGTATTTTTCCCGTAATGTGGCTAATTTTTAACTATCTTTACTATCTTTACAAAAAAAAATTGGCGTGCTAAAAGCAACAACACTTTTAATTTATTTTAGAAATGATTAGGGATAAGTTACGCGACTATCCGGATTATAACTATACAGACTGTCTATTTTACGAGGGCCACACCAAATATCTCGCTTAATATCTATTGTAGAAGAATAAAGTTTTAGAAACAGTTATCCCATTTTTTGTGAGCTATATTTCAGTAAAAAGAAATTTGAAATCCATAGCCTGCTTTATGAGATATATTACAAAAACCTGAAAAATAGGAAAACCACAAACGGTTATAGCTTCCTTATTTGAGGAGATACGAAAAAAGTTAAAGGAATGAAAGTTGACGGCAAAGACAATAAGAATAATAACGTGTAACAAAAAAAAAACGAAAAATGCAGTTGGCTTTGACATACGCTATTGTGCAAAAATGAAAAATACATATCTCAAAGTAGGCCATGACGCCATTAATTCCGTTATTTTTTTCTCATTCCAACGATATAAAACATGTCACAGAAATTTTAACCGATAGTGTCAATATTTAATATTTTACGAATACCACAATTCATATAATTGAATCGTAACAATCAACTGTGCCATAATTAGTGAAAAACAATGTATACAGTTATTAATAAATTTGACAGATTGTCACTGTTGTATGTTGTATGTTGCGTTGTCGAGTTCTAAGACAAATGTTATATCAGTAATTATGGTGTATACCAATAATAACAAATTCGATATGATTAGCATTTATTGTCAGTGCAATTTTGACGCTGAGATGGCAGTCACGGTTTACGGAGATAGATTTCCAGATGCTCCGCAGCCAAATCGAACTATGTTTAGGAAGTTAGTTCAAAATCTAAAAACGCACGGTTCATTTTCAAAAAAAGTAGTAAGGCGAGCGCATGTTGCGGATAATGTAAGAAAAGTGAATAGAGTAATGAATTATGTTAACCAAAATGAGGAAACCTCTTTAAGACAAATTCAGAGAAACTGTCGCATAAAAAAAGACAGTGCAAGAAAAATATTGAAAAAAAGGATTTCGATGCTACAAAATGAGGAAAGTTCAACATTTAAATGAGGGAGATAAGCCAAGGAGAGTAAGATTTTGTAGATGGTTATTAAATAAGAAAAGGAATGACGCGCTGATATGTAGCAAAATTCTTTGGTCGGACGAATCAAATTTTTCTAATAATGGATTTTTCAATAGAAATATGCATTATAAGTGGACACGAGAAAATACACATTGCTGCAGAGAAACTGCTTTCAAAGAAAGATTTTCTACGAATATTTGGTTGGGACTAAAGTAATTGTACCTTATTTTTATGATGGCAAATTAACCGCTCGTAGATACCTTAATTTCCTGCAAAACGAATTTCAAGATTTTCTTTATGAATTAACAGTGGCAGAAAGATTAAATTATTCATATTTTCAACAAGATGGGGCTCCACCTCACACTGCTGTAATATGTACAAATTATTTAAATCAAGTTATGCCAGATAGCTGGATAGGCACCTATGGACCCATTCTATGGCCAGCTCGATCACCAGATATTACTCCCTTGGATTTTTTCGTCGGGGGTTACATTAAAGACAAGTTATTTCAAACTGCCCCTGAAAATATTGAGGACATCAAAACCAGAATTCGAAACGCATGTGAGGCAATTACTCCTGAAATGCTCCAAAATGTAATGCGTGACGTGTCTCGTAGAGCACGTTTATGTGTCAGAATGCATGGTGCACAATTTGAGCATTTGTAGTTAGAAAAATAAATACACACAATTTCTTTTCAATATAGTAGTAGGTAGTACAGTTATACATAGTTTTTCGTTTTTTTCTTTGGATGTTCGTTTTGTACTTGTATTTTTATTTATGAGATATTTATTGGTTTGTATTAAATTGTAATAAATAATTACGGAATTATAATTATTATAAAGTGAATTTTTACTATTATGGCACAGCTGATTGTTACGATTCAATTATATGAATTGTGGTATTCGTAAAATATTAAATATTGACACTATCGGTTAAAATTTCTGTGACATGTTTTATATCGTTGGAATGAGGAAAAAATAACGGAATTAATGGCGTCATGGCCTACTTTGAGATATGTATTTTTCATTTTTGCACAATAGCGTCGATTTTTTTGTTACACGTTATTATTCTTATTGTCTTTGCCGTCAACTTTCATTCCTTTAACTTTTTTCGTATCTCCTCAAATAAGGAAGCTATAACCTTTTGTGGTTTTCCTATTTTTCAGGTTTTTGTAATATATCTCATAAAGCAGGCTATGGATTTCAAATTTCTTTTTACTGAAATATAGCTCACAAAAAATGGGATAACTGTTTCTAAAACTTTATTCTTCTACAATCGATATTAAGCGAGATATTTGGTGTGGCCCTCGTAAAATAGACAGTCTGTATATCATTAGATACTTTGCAAAACATTTTGCTTGATTGCGGTTTTAGGTACAAGAAACTGGAAACGAATGGTAGTTATAGAATCAGCATGCATCGTTGATCATCGACACGAGTACCTACGTGAGATGAAAAATTCAAATCTGCTCTACTATTTATGTAGATCCTAGAGGGCGCCACCTAAGCAATGTGTAAACTGTAAATGTACTCTTAACTTTTTTATCATTACTGTTACTACTTTTTTATTAAAAAATATAATAAGTACCCTATTTTTAAAACTTAGACATTACTTAAATGTAAAAATGAAAAGATGACATTTTTAAAATTCTAGAGTGGCCCTTAAGCTAAATACCTTAAAATATGCAATTTATGAAGTCCTACTGTTGCATCAGAAATTATTTATTTACCAGTAAAGATAATGGAAATACAAGAATGTATTCATATTAGGTGCGAGACACTGCGTATATACCTATACAGCACCTCGCACTTTCAAACATGGTTTGAACAAGTTACTTATCTGCATATTGAAGACCACTTTGACTTCTTGTACCTTTACAATTACTTACATCGGGTGAAAAATACATCAGGTGAAAAATGTACATTCCCTAATGAGTACAACTAATAGTTTTTACCAAAACATCTTGAAATGACTATTGCCCACCTAATTCCTGCAAACGTGTGCAAATAACTAGCTAGGATATTTCCAATTCGTGTTGATTCAATTTTCACTTGGCTGAAAAACTCTATAATTCTCTCTGTCCCCAGTAGTCGCACACAATATATAACTGGCAAACCGGACGAAAAAAGAAACTAGCAAAGGATCTAGCAAAAACGAGACCTAGTAATGGATTAAAACTCACCTGTCCACGATTGACGAATCCGTGCTTCTCAGCAATCATGTCGGCCATGTCCCTGCCTTCGGGAATGTGTACGGCGAATTCGTTGGAATAGATCGGTGTCTGCCTCGAATTCGCTGACACTACGACCGCAATTGCCACCGTCCATATCACTATTTTAAACAATTTTTCTAAAACCATATTTGAGAAAGTATCAATTCCGGACTAGGTGATCAGGTAGATTGGAAAAACTTGAAATTAGCTGCTGAAGAACGGTAAACTTGATCATAGGTTACTACGCTGCTAGTGCGCTCCTGAAACAAATGTAAAGAAATTAGTGACGGTGGTGATAAGGTTTTATTAAGATACAGAAAAACGTCATTCTCTTTTTCCAAATTTTATTCAAGAAAATCACTAAATATTCTATTATTTCATACAAAGTTACAAAATTTACTTAACAGCACTGGCTGTTAAAAGAAGTATGTTTGAAACGGCATATGAACTTTTGAAAAAGCTTACGTTTAAGTTGAATTATTTGTAGTATGAGCAATGGTTTGATTTTCAGAGGAATATGTTTGAAGCAATTAAATAATATGGAGGTATGACATAAAGAAAATGTTCTCACAAAACAAGAACCTTAAAAAATTAACCGCTAATAGTAGATCAGGAAATAATTTCCCCGAAAAAGTCATGAACATTATGAAAAATCATTCTTCACAGTCGTTTGACAAAGAGGAACTTAATATCAGGAACAAGGAATACAAATTTGCACTATTTTTCTCTGGTGGAGTTTTAGCAGAAATGATATCAAATATTGTTCAATTCAGGTTAGTATCTACTTTACAAAAGAGGCATGCATAAGACAAATATTTCGAATATCATTAATAACACCAACAAATCAAAGCCACAAGGAAAGAAAAATTATGAAATGATTACGTGAGAGGATTAGATTAGTACGCTGAATTGAATATGTGGTAGGTTCCTTGTGAAACATCTTTAGAATAATGATTTTTAGAAAAGGGAAAAACAATGCTTTTTGATGTTTCAAATAAAAACTGTATTTTTATACACTCTACATATGTTTCGGCTTGTTAGGCATTTCTCAAGAGCATTACAGATTAATACTAAAGCTATGAGGGCGGTTGTTCTAAAAATAAATGCAATAATACCCAAACCAAAGTTCTATTCTGTGAAATTCTTGTTTTATCTATTTTAAATTATGCAGACTGTTTATATAGCCCTTGTATATTATAAACACACTGTATGTGTTTTTAAATTTCGAACTGATGTCCACACATTAAATATTAGAATTAAAGGTCTTCTAACTCCACCGCAGCACCGTACTGAACTGTTTAAGAGAACATTTAGTTACCAAATTAGTAAAACATATAATGGTTTGAATAATCAGCTAGAAAAGAACAGCATTACTAGGTTCAAAAAGTCATATTTGTTCGAACGTCAATGTACAGAATTATTGTAGCCTTGCCTATACAAAATAAATTCAACGAGTATTTTTGAAATATGTAAATCGTAGGCTGCAGTCTTGTCTTTCTTTTGTAATTATGTACAAATTCGTTCGTTTTATAAAATCAATAGTTAATTGTATTTTAAGATGGAAAATAGTAGACGCGTTATTATTATTATTATTATAAAATGTCAGTTACATGTATCTAACCGAACAGTATCCAGATTACACTGTTTTGCCAAAGAGCTCAAACCAGAAAACTTGGTGCGCCCCACTATGTCCGCAACCGGATCGCTAACTTACCACCTGTCAAAAAATCGCAGAGGTCGAAAACGTATTTATTTCCAATTCCAATGATTTCATCAACAAAATTAAGGTGACAATTTCCAGGAGAGACATCCGACATGGAAATATGTATTATTTTTGGCCATAACTTTTTTTCTTAGTATGCCCATGAAAAGAAAACTATAAGACTACCTAAGTAGAACCATAACAAGACTATTGCTATTAATTTTCCCTCAATAATTCCAGTCGTCTCCAAAACAGTTAGATTTAAAACTAGGAAAAAGGAAAATTAGTATAATCTCTAAATTTTAATCTAACTATTTTGCAAACCACTGAAAGTATTGACTGAAAATTCATAGTAATAGTCTTGCTACGATTCTGCTTAGGTAGTCTTATAGTTTTTCTTAAATATATGTTCTAAGAAAAAAAGTTATGGCTAAAAATAATTTTCTCTATCGGACGTCTCTCTCTCTCTCTCTCTCTCTGGGAAATCGCCACCTTAGACATAGATTATTGCCATTATTATTAATATTTAATTCGTTCTGAAACGTCCAGATTTCCCACTACTCAATAATTCAGATAACATTGCACAATATGGGATTGCCGTGACACGTATCTAAATAGATCTAGATGGAAGTGATAATTACTTCTTATAATTAATTACGAAGGTGAGCACCTAATTAAGCGCATGTATACCTCTTAGTGAATAGACGTCGCGTGACTTGACATAAAAAGCATATATTACATCGGCAGGATCGCATGCAGTCGGTGACAGCTTTGTCATTCAAACTTTGATACCGAAGAGGAGGTGTATTTGTGCTCATTACTTCCATATTCACGTAGTGGAGTGGAAGTATTTAGAGTAATCGTAAGAAACAATTCAATTTGTTCTCTTTTTTTTTTATTTTTTCTTGAGACAGATTTAGAATATCATCAGGCCCGACGAAAGGGTGGGGGTCGGGGGTGTTTTCCCAAGAGCCCGAGATTTTTGAAATCCTGGAAAAGTTGGAGATGTAAATTTTGATCATCAGAAAGATATAAAGCCACCCATAAAGATGTTTCATGCAAAAGCTCCAGAATAAGGGCGAAAAACGTTTCAAAGGCTAAGCATTTCCAAGAAGCAGAATGTTAGATTTCATGAAAGTGTAATCCATTAGAATGAAAAATGTTTAAGACAAGGTAGATAAATAAATTCATTTTAGGCCTTTGTTCTTATTTTTAACTGAATCTTCATGATCGTAGAGGGTTATGTAGATACTAGTTTAATCTGCATTGCCGTAGGGGACTGTGTGGATGCTAGTGTTAGAATGAGAATTGTGAAATAAGAAATTAGACAAATTCATTTTAGGATTTTAATTTGCTTGCATAACCAGAATTCAGGTTATCGAAAGAATGCAAAGTTTCCATTAATATTTTTACACAAAGTTTTTCCTTTAGTTATAGTTATTTTTTCTGCTGTTTTCAAAATCCTATAAAGAATATGTTTCAATACGATTATAAGCAAACAAATAATAATTCATTTTTAAACATACTATAGTAATTTATGCATTATTTTACAAGCTTTTATTTACCTTCATATGTTTTTCGGTCAGTTGTCAGTTTAGTTTAAATCTCCTAAGTCAATTTTGAACCACTTCCAATTAATCTATGGCCTTGAAATTATCGATGGTAGCACAATAATAAGATAAAATCCATAGAAAATTTAAAATTCTATAAAGCCAACAATTTCATTTCCGGTTAAACAGGAAGTACTACAAAAAGTGACTTTCAGACTCAAATTACTTCGATGCTTTTAATGGAGCACCACGCATTGAACCTTATATTTACATTCTACTTACTTTTGGATGGATTAATTTTTGTCGAGAAGTCAACGGTGACCACTGAACATTTAAATTACGGTTAAATTGTACCTACCTATTATTTTGTTTCTGTTGGAACATATTTCTGGTAATACTTCCGGTACAATATGAAAATTCTATTATGATTTTTACGAAATTTTACTCGCCAAAGAACTTAAACAACCATACCAGAACTGTTCTTACATTCATCTGTTTTATGCGAAAATGGAATAATTTTATATAACATTTACAACCGCTATTTTCGCAAAAACTGTCAAAGATAGAGATATAGGGTGTGTCCTAGAATTTCTTAAGCAATCTAAATTTTTAACAATATACAGGGTGTTCCATTAAAATTAACAAGTTTCTACTGTTTTCGGTTAAACCGGAAATGAAAATTAGAAGTTAAACCGGTATATCACTTTTTATAAGAAAGGCTGGCTAGTAATATCGTAGGCACCCGGTATGGTAACTATGGTATGCTGAGCGTGCAGTAAATACTTTTGTATAATGCACGAATAAATAAATTAGGTACTTACTGAGCTACTTTCGAGGTTTGAGTAAATTCCTTAAAATTTTGTTTGATAACAGTACAGTTAGAAATGGATACAGAATTTAATTTTAATACATTCAAATACGTGAATAGATTTTCGCAAGAGTAACACAGCTTCAACAAAGATAATTTTTAGTTCATTTCACGTAGTGGAAAGAGTTCTTTCCTTATTCGGTTATGTAACATCGGCCTATTTCCGCTACTAAGGCTAATCACCGACGCCAAGAGACGAGCTACCTCCAACCTTGAAAGTTTTCCGAACCTCTTTTCCATTGAAGGATAGGCATTTTTTGCTTGCCTAACATTTAATAGACAAAGGATTGACTGCTATAACATCCCCTATGAAGGATGCAATCCGCGCCTAAAATTGCACACCTTCTACGTATGCGCTGATATACATGCCGTTGGAAGGTGGAAGGAGGACGCTGAATTTTCCTGGAGAGAGAGTCACCAATGCAAGTAATAACCGAGATCTGCTTTCCCTTTTGTATCAAAATATCATTTACCAGCATAACCAAGAGTTATCTACGCTCACATCCGTTTGACTTGAGTTTTTCAGTTAGGTATGCTAAAGTAAAAAGAAGGAAGTGCACGTTGTGTTTTTGAGGTTTCATTGGGACAAAATTACTGATTTATTTACTCCCAAATAGGCGGGATGCATAATTACATTACAAAGTTAAAGAAGTCGACTTTAAAGAGAACAAACCGATAGAATCGAACTCGTATAAAAGAGATTACAAAATTCGAACTGTCGCGTCGTGCTTTAAAGTTTAAAATTATTTGTTCCAAAAATATGATTGGCTCAAGTATCATCAAAGGAAGAGGGTAAAAATTAAATTTATATGAACGCAGGCTGAACGAATGATATATTGATTTGTCAGCTGCAGACTTAAATTGAATATTACAATGGGAGTTGCTTTCTGTATTTCGGCTTCGTTAGGCGGCACGGCGCGCCGCGCCGTCAGGAAGAACAGGATCGGATGGATCGAGAAGCATCAATTTAGACGTTATTTTTCCGAACAGACTATTGCTGTACAAAACAGAGGCGATAAGGTGTTCACAGGAGAGTTTTAATTAAATTTTTTGTTTTAAACGACTGAATGTTTACAAAGCTATGAGCAGATTTAATATTAAGCGGGACGTTTCAAAGACCAGCTATTATTGGAATTTAATAACAAATTTAGAAATACCTGCCATAGTAAAGAATTTATTAGCAATGTTCCATATGTATTCAATAACTTTAGAAACCTTATGTAGATGTATATCATACCAAAAGTTTTAAACGGTTAGTTCATTCACATCTCTTAGAAAGAAAACTTATTTACTAAGTTCGTATAGAAAATAGCAATTACAATTCACTTTGGCGAAATTTATCAGATATAAGTATATATTCCAAAAATAGAACAAAGGGAAATTTCAAACCAAATATTACTTTTTAGACAGGCAGTAGACAGCTGACAGACTGACGTGAAAATGTGAAGAAATTTCGGAGGGTGATTTTTTTACGATAACAATACTTCCCTTCACTCACATCTTTTTCTCTGCATATTTATCTATCGAAGAAATCAAAAAACCGCCGCCTAGGGAATCACTACTTCCACATCCAGATTTTCCATTCAAGTCTCTCTAAAGGAAAACTTCTTAAATATATTTGCACTCTAGTATGTGAAAATAATTGATCATAGAATCATATTATTTGGTAACAGTGTGTAATTATTCAAACGAGATTTTCCCGCACAGACAGATTGGTAGACGCGGATCAATAGAATGGCCCGTTAGGTGATCAGATCTAACCCCATTGGATTATTTTGTATGGGCCCTTCAATTTAATTTTATCAGCCCTCTAATTAATGAAGTGGGGGTAGTGAAGGGGTTGAAAAATGTTATAAAAAAATATGAGGCTTTGGCTTCTAGTGTATCACCAAATCCCAAGTTTCTGTATTCTTACCAACTTGCTTTATAGTAGGGGAGCCCAATAGGGGATTTTGGGATTTACTCAAGCGCGGCAGATTAACATATAGGGAATACCTTGCACCCTGTTGGGTACCTCCACCATATCTAAGCCCTCTATATAGGGCCGCGCGTGTAAGGCAGCCGATCAGAATAGTAAAAAAAAATCCATAGTTGGAAATACTCGAGCGCGTCAGATTAAGGTGTGATGGGTTAATTACATGCTGAAAAGTGTGCGTTTCAATAATCTGACGATTTCAGCGTTACGCAAGGGAGTGGGAGGGTCACAAACTTGCAAAAAAAAACGTCACCTCGACATTCTCGAGCGCGGTCGAATTTTTTTTGTTTTGAAGGAAATAATTTAAGGATAATGGGAAAAATATAATCTGCCGATTTCCACAAGCCGAAGTAACAAAAATCGTCAATAAAGTTTAGCGCGTGCACCGCAGTGAAGCACGTATTCCCCACTCCGCGCATCTCTCTCCCTTTCACTCTTTCTCTGTCTCTCACTCTCTCGCACCGTTCCCACACGCCAGACATTACGCCATTGGTGATCAATTACCAGAAGTATATGAAGATATAGTCATAACACCAGATATTCTAGGGGATACTCCAGATTCAGGTACATTTGCTTTTCAATACTTTAATAATACGCTTTTCATTAAATAAAAAATATATTGTCAAGTATTACAAACGATTTCTTGTTATAGATATGCAGGCTGTGGATGAAATTGATGATCAAATCGAACCAGACTTGCTGTATGATGATAATTCCACGGATGAAGATGAAGATCAAAACAAAATATTTTTAACATGTTTATTTTGTTTCATTAATTTTTTGTGAATTCTGTAAAGTTATCACCCACCAATAAAACTATCAAAAAGTTTAAAAATATCGTTTTTTATTAACCTCGGTCAAAATTTTTTTACCTGTTATTTATTTATCATTGGTAATTTTATCAGAGAAAGAGATTACCGAAAGTATATATACATGTAATATATGTGTTTATATGTATTATAATTAAAAGAAATAGATTTACGTGTGCAGAAAATAAAATAAAAAACTTTCTTTACAAATTTCAACAAAATTTGTAATTTTTTTTTATTTGCATGCTATTTTCCGTGTATTTTATTTATCACATTCAGTGGTTTAAAAAAAAATCATAAAAATATTTTTTTTTCAAACCGTCAGATTAAGAAAATCCCTACAAATAATCGTCAGATTATTGATCAGCACGACCAGGACATCAAGCTAAACCATCTGTATGAAAATTTGACGCGCTCGAGTATTTCAAAATGGCTATTTTCCTTTGCATTTTCAAAAAGCCGCCACAAGCTTGCGTCACATCCGAATCGTCAGTCTTTTGAATGAGAGCTTCGTTCGGGTTCACTTAACATCCCCTCTGAATATCTGACGCGCCCGAGTAAATTTTGATTTTTCCCATTTTTAACACTTCCGTGCGGCCGCTCCCACCATGCAAACCGGCAGATTAACATACCTCCGTCATCGGAGACACGTGGGGCATATACACTATCAATATCTGACGCGCTCGAGTATTTCCATGTGATTGTTTTTTTTTTACATTTTTGAAAGCCTGTAGACGCTTCCCCCACCGGGGAAAGGGTATACATCATATAACCTTTTTTTCTTTCTGCCATCTAATCTTCAAAATCAAATAGTTCCCTACGACGCTCGAGTAAATCCCCATTTAGCATCGTGGGCTCCCCTACTATTACTTATTTATCCTTGAACCCATCACCAGAATCATCACAAAATATAATCTAGTTCCAGATGTCGTTATAGTATATACGTGTACCAGATTTCAAGTGAACATCTCAATTTCATTTTATCAAACCTTATAATAAAGGAGAGGTGGTGGTGGAGGGTAAGGGGTAGGGGAGGATAAGTAATCTAGTTCCAGGTGTCGTTTATAATATATACGTGTAACAAATATCAAAGGAAAATCTCAATTTTCTTTTACTAACCCTTATAATAATAAAGTGGAGGTGGTGGAGGGACACCAAATCCCAATTTTTTGTACTTTTACCAGCTTGCTTTAGTTATGTTCCCCTATTTACCCCCAACCCTTCAACGGAATCATCTCAAAATATAATCTAATTACAGATGTCGTTGTAATCCATACATGTTCCAAATTTCAAGTAAATACCTCAATTTTATTTTATCAATCCTTTTAATAATGGAGTGGGTGCGGTGAACGGGATGGAAAATATTATAAAAAATCTGAGGCCTTCGCTTCTAATATATACAACAAATCCCAAGTTAGTCTTACCAGCCTTGCCTTATTTATTGTCCCATGTTTACTCTCCAACCCTTCACCGAATATGTTCAAAAAACAATCCAGGTCCAGATTTCCTTATAATACATACGTGTACAAACTTTCAAGTCAATATCTTAAACGGTTCCAGAGAAAACATGCGCACAAAAAAAAAGACAGACAGACGTACATTCCGACTGACAGACAGGCCGACAGATAGACAGAAATAATGTTTTCGCTCAAATATAAAATCTCTACGTTTCATGGCATCCTAAACCTACTTCAAGAAAAAAAAATAGATTGTTTTTTTACGATTACTATACTTACTTCCAATCCACTACGTGGATTTGGAAGTAAAATAGCAACTAGAACGCATTTGGTCACCAAGTATTGGAATTGGGGCTAATCTACTCAATCATTAGAAAAGTAACAGATAAATATGACCACTTAGAACATTAACACTGGCCCAAAAAAAAAAAATTATGTGCCATAAACCAGACTATGGTATTTTTGTGCTATGAAACCGAATCCAACGTCAGTATTATCCCTATACGTCAGGATTTTAGATTATGTTCAATTTTTTGGGGGGTGCTCATTTCTTGTGGGATGAAATCCGGTGAAAATCGCTGGAATCGATATATGTTATTCCTCTCGAGCTCTCAATCAAGAGTTCATAATGTGGAAAATGCACAATTTCGAATTTTCAGTCCCTGATATCTGGAAAACTGTCCATTTTCAAACCTTGTTCCCATGAGAACTTTTGATCAGGAGGTTGAGAGGAATAACATATATCAATTTCAGCGAATTTCACATGGGACCACTTCCCATAAGAAATGAGCACCCCATTTGCACCACCGATGTCTGGAAAACTGAGCATTTTCCGACCTTGTGTCTATCAGAGCTCTTGATCAGAAGTTCGAGAGGAATAACATTCGATTCCACCGAATTTCACCGGGAGTGGAGCCATTTCCCACAGGAAATAAGCACCCTCCAAAAATTGAACATAACCTAAAATCCTGACATATAAGGGCAAAACTGACGTCTGGTTCATGACGCAGAACTTTTGTGGGTCTACATTTCCATACATCATCTAAGCTAAAAATATCAGAAGATATAGCATTAAACATCTCACGATCATTCCAATTATATATTGGTAATGGCGAGGCAAATTCTCATGGTCAATTATGTCAATAAATTGAAGAAATTGAATGTCGTTTAGTCCTGAAATAAATAAAACGAAACTATATTGGTTTCTATACACCGTTCTATTGGTTTTACGTTCCTGTTCTTCTAATTTTGTAAATTATACATAGTGATATTTTTGTTAAAATGTTTTATTATATCATCAATAGGTTAACACACTACTTTTGCCGTTAAAACAAAAAATGATTCCTTTAATAAATCAACTGCAAATATAGTATTTTGTTATAAAATAGCGTTGTTTTAACGTCAACATTAATTACAAGAATGTTTGATTTATGGATCTTATTAAATTTTGTGTAAATTTATTACCTGTAAAACGTTAACACTGAATGATTTATATCCTTGATATGGCGTATGAGTATCTCACATTTGCAGCAGCATTCGAACAAAACAGGGTAATATGCATGTTGGTAACTGTTACTTTTTCCCGTCGCGTCGTTAGGTATATACAACGGGGAGGCTTCCTGGAAATGGCAAAGGGTAGGCGTGTAATTAAACGTGGGTGAATTTGATGTACCGTCACGAGCATGAACATGTGATTGACATTTTAAGACTACGGGTATTTTAAAGATGTTCTAGCATTGCGACATTTCTCCTTCGAAACGCAATAGGAATAGTTCAGCAGAACAAGCTAAAATAAGCACAAAAATTATAACGCAATGTTTTGTGGTGAAACGTGTTGAGAATAGTGTTATCTTATTTGTACAAAATGTATCAAAATTTCAATTTCAACAGTTGTAACTCTTTGTATCATAATATACAGTAAGTCTTTAAATTGTTGCACTAACTTATTACCAACTGAAATAAATATTGCAACGATTATTTCACTTGTTGCCACGGAAGCTAATTAAGTGCCATTAGTTGACATCAATGCACCAAAAAAAATCATTATTAGTAGTAAATTATACTTTTGATAGCTACTGCATGCTATATTATCGCTGTAATACTTCTCTAGACACAATAATCGCTGTAATTGACATTGTGCACAATAACACATGTTTTATTTAGTGAAATATCGTCCGCTAATATCACCTGCACTTTTAAATTTTATCTCTATATACTTCCATGAGTTTATAACCCCGTGAAATTAGACATTTCTGATCTAGCAGAATATATCCTTCATTTTTTATTTTAAATCGATTTATTCTGGTGTTTTAAAGAAAATATTAAAAATCGAGAATAAGATCGCTATGGCATAAAAAATTATTCAATGTCAAAGTACACAAGATACAGTTTTATGCGAATATCGCGCTTCTTACGGCTCGGAGGCCAATTAAGGTTATTTTCGCGCAAGGCATAATATGCTCCATTTTACATAGTAAATGCATAGAATACGTGCTTGTTCTATGTACAGTATTTATTAGCTGATCGATATATAAAATAAAATACATATACAGGGTGTAATTAGTTTCATGTCATTAAAAAAAACTGGTGGTAGGGAACGACAAGACAAACAAAAAAAACCTTATATAACATGGGGTCTAAAGCTTATAGTTTTGAAGAAAAAAAATAAACAAAAATTTTGCAAATTTCCAATAAAATCTTTTGAGAACAGCTGGAATATTGAGGTAGGTTTAGATCGTCGCGCGTGTCTTTGCCTTATTATACTCTGACTCTCCCTTGTGCAATATTTTAGTTACTATGGGTGTTTCGTTATGTACACACGTCCAACCCGCCCCGCCGTTCGTTGTTGTTGTTATTTTTGAATTTCGGGTCACTGTGTATTTATAGTTAAGATTTATTTTATTGACTTTACCATTCAAGTAGTTAAATTCTTGATTACGTACAGACACAACTTACTTGTTCGTTCTTTTTGTATTCCGTTTTGGATTTTGGACCAAGTTTTTATTTTATTTTTCTTTATTGACAACGTTAGTTGATAGTTTATTGTTTATTGTTGAACGGAGTACGTATGTCCTTAATTCCACGTACCGAACTGCGTATTGATGCAGATGCAGAGATTTCGAATGATTTACTTAGGTAAGCTTTTAACCCAGGACACTCATTTATATTACAAACGTTAATAAATCACATTTAAATATTAATCCAATATTTTGTTCCAAATTAAAAGGCCCACATGTAAAGAAATACTCTGTTTAAACTTCTATGGCCATTATTTGCTTGCAGTTGTGCAGGAAAAGATAACGAATTATTTACCTCTTTATAATTGCCCCAATTCGGTTGAGGCGGTCCATTAAAGGCGGTCGATGATCCAAAGAAAGCCTTTGCTTTGATACCGCGAGTGACGCCGAGGACTGCATTTTCTTATGACAATTTAAAAGTTGTATAATTGGGAACTACAAGTCCTTTGACCAAGAAAACTAGTGGTTCTCAATTTTTTTCTACATCAATATTAAAAAAAATATTTAATATGTTAACCCAGGTCAGTTTTTTCAAAGTGCCCCTAGAGGGAAAAGTCATAAAGGTTTTTTGTTTGTCTAGTCGGTCCCCATTACCAGTTTTTTTAATGACATGAAACTGATTACACCCTGTATATGTTAACTATTACACAGTATGTCTCATTTTTTATGACTCTTATATCACAGCACTCTTATTTACAATGTGATCTTTATAAAATTTGGGTGAAAGATACTTATCCAACAGGAGATTGTATCACGGTAAAATATTTTAAAATCCACCAGTGGCGTCCGTCGTTATGAAGAAAAATGTACCTAATTTTCCAACGAAAAGATATTAAGCAAAGTTTTAACTGTAAAATAATCTCATAATATTATTCGTTGTTAACAAGACCTCACTGAAACCGAATTTTAGTAACATAGTGTACTTAGTGTTCACGTAATAGGAAAATAAAACTTCCCTTGCGCGGAAACTTCGAAGCACATTTTTGCCTAAACCGTTCGTTGTACATAAAAAATGGAAGAAATCATTTTCGTGCGGAATTTCATTATCTTTTATTTTCATAATAACCTCAATTGACCTCCGAGCCATTGAAAGCGCGTTTCTTGTGAACTTTGAGCTTCAATAATCTTTTATGCCATAGTGATCTCGTTCTCTATTTTTAATATTTTCATGAAAACACCAACATAAATCGATTAAAAGAAAAAATAATAAGGATGTATTTTGTTAGATCACAAGCCAAATTTTTGTCTAAAGTGACTGGAGTATTATGTCCAAAGCTAACATAACTAACTCTATACCGAGTGTAACAGGAACATGATACACCCACATTTTTCCTCTAATTCTGAAGGTAAATGACCGAAATTTGAAACATACCATATACTTAAAAAACGTCACTTTTTCACATATATATATAATTTTTTGTCTACTTCCGGTTTCACCGAAAGTGACACTAACTTTTGATTTTAAAATGGAACACCTTACATACAGAGTGTCCCACCCGGAACTGAATCGATTGATATAGGGAAAAGTATGTAACGAACAATTTTTGAAAATATTGAGAATTACTAAAATCAGTGTGGCCAAGCCAACCAAAATAATTACAAGCATGTGGTACGTCCGGTTATTCCGGAAGTTGATACCAGCAGTTTCGGAAATATCTGACGTTTTATAAAAAAAATTGACAGGTCCAACGGATTTGCAAGAATCGTTATAATTTTCTTCGTGGAGGAGATCCTCGTTTGCTCTTTGGCACAAAGAAAGAATACAAGGTGAGCTACGCTCTATAATGAAAATAAATTCCATAACAGTATACCAAGTGTTTAATTTTTCACACTTTATTAAGAGTTACTACATTACTTCTAAGGTTTTACACCATTTTTTAGTCAAAAACATCCCTGATGTTTTTAACTAAAAAAAAAATTGACAGGATGGATCGTCTTTTGGACTACGAATTTGGATTCAACGTCGAAAAATGCACCAATTCCATATATTTTGGTTTGAAGCACAGAATATTTTTATGTGCGGATGTGTAATTAATCCATAACAAAGAAATCAGCTTGATACTCCTTTGTCATGCCCAGTGACATAGCTTGCGCAGGTGTAGAATGTCTGTCACTGGATCTCCACTAGCCGCGATGTATGCCAATTGTATTTTTAAATTCACTCAGTGGTAAGTCACTGATAAAAAAAATATATATTCGCTCGATATAAATACTTGTACTAATTGTAAAAGACATTTTGAGTTTAGTAAAGTTTTAAGCACAAAAAAGTCTCATGTCTGTCAAAAATAATTCTTTTAAAGTTATTTAGGCCACTTTCTTGGCATTTATTTATAGACCAAATGACAACTAATAGATTTTCACGGCTATTTTGAAAACATTTTATCAGATAGGAAAGAGAATTGTAAGAACTTTAATTTAAAAAAAGAAAGTTAATTTTCGCCCTTCTGAACTTCGAGATATTTAACTTTTAGCATCTTGGCCAATTGTTAATTAACAAATGCTTATATTCGGCTAACATTGAACTGTATTATTTTGAAACATATTTACTTCATATGAAACGCCCAAAATACACTTTTAACTTATAAAAACTAATTTTCAAGCATTTACATTTCATTGTCATTAATTAGATTGAATAACTCTTTTTTAAATTTATATATCAGATGGGAAGAATGTTGTGACTCGGAAATACATTGTTTCACATATACGCGAATGAATAAATTCTTCATGTGGAACGGGTACTTTTGTTTAACCCTTAAGTACTGACATGTCGTCCGACAGACTACCGCTATTTTATAAATGTCGATATCTTTTTTACTTAACAAAATTTAAATCCAAATATTAGTGTACTCTCAAATGAAAGGTAAACAAAGATATACAGCACGTATAAAAGAAATATTACCGAATAGTACCGAAGTTACTTAAAACTGAAAGTAAAACGTCGTCCGGCAGACGACACGTCAGTACGAGTGTAGATAATAAAAATAATCCCAAAATACCAGAAAAATTAAATTTTCTAAAACAACTTGCAATACAACTAGCTGAACCGCATATGAGAAGGAGAGAAGCCAATCTTCATATTCCTAGAGAAATAAAATTTTGCATACGCCGCGTTTTGGGTATTGAAGAAAAAAACATTAGATGGGGTTGAGTAAGATATATTAGAAAAACCATGTTCCATTTGCCCAAGTAAAAAGAGAAGAATGACAAAATACCTGTGTAACACACGTAAGAAGCCCATACCTATGCCTTCAATGTACAAAAAAGGTATGCGTCCGCTGCGTGGAAGATATGTGAGAAGCATATTTTTGACGTTTGTAAATGTATTGCTATGTTCATCATTTATTCATTCCAACGCTTCTTTAATATTTTTCTAACATTTAAATAACATTTAAAACAGCTGGATTAGTTTTGCATTCATGCCTTTATTCCATAATCGCAAAATGCGGTATATATGCATTTATGTTACATTTCCTATCTATAGTTACCAAATATATTTTTTTTTTCAAACACCTAGTATTATTTTTTCAATGTGTATGATTTATATCACATACCAATATAGGGAAGTATATTATACTTAAACAAAAGTATAATACCATCATAACAAATATGTATATATTTATATTTTTTTAAAGTAGTCTCTCAGACGACACATCAGTATATGTGTTCCTAGAATTGTATGACAGTACTTAAGGGTTAAGAAATAATTTATTTACTATAAACTTTTTGTTTCTCGCTGCAAAGTTATTAGTTTTATATGGGGAATTTGTTTATTTGATTACCGGGTAAGGCAGGAGATTTTTTGATTCTTAAAATATATACCTGGATTCGTCCCTTCTTGAAGTGGGTGATATAAAATAAACAACGCCAGATGTGTGAATGAAACAGATAAGTTTTTGTTCATATAGCATTAGCATTGGCTTATTTATCTCTATTAAATTTTAAACAAGAATTGGAGATCAAAATTAAAAAGATATTAAACATAATATATAGGTAATAAACATAATATACAGGTGATGAAATGGAAAAACTGCCCAAAATTGAAACCGATTGTTTCAAGGATATCAAACTATCCCTTCGGACCTCTTTTCTCATAACGCGCAAAAAAAATTGTTACCGCGAGATAGGGCCCTTTCCAGCAACTCCACCGTAGATGGATATTTGTTTGTGGAGCGGTTAATAAATAAAAAAAAAGAAAGGGAAAAAATACAAAAATAAAAGCTGCCAGATTCAGAGACACAAGAAGCAGAAAACCTAGAAGAAAAATAAGGAGATGACGATAGATGGACACTTAAAAGAAGCATGGAAACTTAAAAGAAGCATCTCTCAAACACCTACACTTACCATCCTATATTCCCACCCCATGCGTCAGGCGGCTCTCGTTGCTGACAACAAGCATGCCCAATGTCCAACCCGGCGTATGCAACTGGTCCGGCGGTATATAAAACATCCGAAATTTGGTTCCGGCACGCGGTTTGGCCATCCGTTGGGCGTGTTCGATGGAGGACCAAGCTGCGTGTTGGAACGAACCTCCATGGATGCCCGGAATTGGCAGCAATGCCCACCATACGCTGGCTAATCAATCAATCAATCAATCAAGATTACCTCTTGTTTTGTTGCACCGTATTTAGTTGTTTCCCGCTTACTTAAGTTGGTACTTAAGGTGGCCATTCCCTAGAAGGAGACATCCAATAGGGAAATATTTACTATTTTTGGCCATAACTTTTTTTTTGTTAGTACGTATAATTAAAATATTATAAGACACCTCAACTAAAAGCTTAACAAGACTATTTTCGCTCAATAATTTCAGTGGTTTGTAAAATAGTTAGATTTAAATTTGAAAACTATACTATTCGTAGTTTTAAATTAAACTATTTTGCAATGGTTCTACTTAGATAGTTTTTTTAAATGTACATACTAATAAAAAAAAGTTATGGCCAAAAATAATAAACATTTCTCAATCGGACGTCTCTTTCTAGGGAATGGCCACCTTAACGTATTTATTTAGGAGAATATGATATTCTTATAAAATTATAACCTCATTTTTTTGACTAATGTCAAATATTATATAGAATATATTAAATATTATATATTACATATACAAGTATTTTTGCAAAGTTAGTGATTATGGATATCGGTCTATAATTCGTAATTTCTTTATTATCCCCATTTCTGAAAATTGGTGTAACTATGGACGTCTTGAAGGCAGATGGGCACTTACTTAATTCAAAGATTTTATTGATTAAGTATGTTAATGGCTCGGCTATTTCATTAGATATTTGTTTTAGCGTTTCTGCTTTAAAGCCATCAACTCCCACAGATTTTTTATTTTTTAATTCTGCTGTAGTTTTATTTATTTATTGAGTATTAGTAGGTCGCAAGAAAAATGTGTTTATGTTAACTTCCCTTTTTATTTTGTAATTTTTAAACTGTATTTTACTCGTGAGTGACTTACCCAAATTTACATATGTATTATTAAACTCTGCTGTGATATCGTTCATATTTTGCATTATTTCATTATTCCAATTTTTTATGCATGTAATAGTATTGTTGTCTTGTCTAGAATTAGTAACCTCATTAATTATGTTCCACATGTGCTTTGAGTTGTATTGGTTTTCATTAATATTGTTTTTGTAGTAATTATGTTTTGTTTGTTCGATTAGTATCATCAGCATATTTTTGTAATTTCTATATTGTAATTTTATTTCTTCATTATAAGGGTTCTTTTTGCTTTTATTGTATTGTTCATTTTTTTATTTGCTGATTTAATTATTGCTTTGGTAATCCAACATTTCCGTTTTTTTTTTTCATTTCTATAATTTTTACATAAGATGTTCATAGTAAAAAGAAGCGAATTTCATTTTTAAGCTGCCACCAGCGCCTGCTATACATTTGTGCAATTATAACGTACCGAAAATAGGTTTTGGGTGAAGCAAAAGCAGAATACAGAAAATTGTGTTCATAGTGAAAAAATTAATGGTTAGTTACACCTATTATATCGCTTTTCCGTCGACACATTGTATAAGAAAGGAATAACCAGTATCTTTTCTAGTTGAATTGAATGGAGCTCTAACCCAGTTGCATGTAGCATCTACTGCTTGGATATTTTGTATTTTTAAGACACGTCCAAACAAAACCGTTCTGATATTTCATTAGTAGATCGTGCAAAGTGAATGTAACTTATTAAAAGTAAACACCATGTGATAATTAAAATCTATACGCCGAGCAGAATTTTTATTGAAGGCGCTCCTGTTAATGACGTGAAGGTTCGGATTATCTATTTTTCTGTGTAACTCGCTGTTGATTTTCGCACTTCGCAGTCCATCCTCGCCTTTCCTGTAGCCGGCTGTAGGGATATATAAGTTGAAATAAAGTAAAAAGGAAGCAAGTGGCATGAAAAATTTATGAAATAACGAGGCATCCAGAATGTGACATGAATTACGGCGGCGCTGCACTTTTAACGGAATAAAATGAATTTAATGTGACAATCTGGGCATATATAACTGAGAATATCCCCGTATGGGTACGTGCCGCCCATAAAAACTAAGTACAATTGCTCAGTCACGATTAGCAACCTAACTTATGTCGACTATATTTTAACTTTGTTATTTCATTCAAGTTTATTTATGGCCGGTGGCGTTTCCGCTGGTAAAATGTCCTGAATTTTTTAAAACTTTAAAATTGGAGCATTACTGTTAGGAACGCTTTTTAGGACAGATTTACCAGGTGATCGATTTGATATTCAGGACTTATGGCCCGCTAATCGAGCATAATCGATGGCCTTTTGATCTTCCCCGATGTATTGGGGGCGTGTTTGAAACGCCGCGCCGTTTGTAAACTGAAACATGACACGAACTATACTTCATTTCTGTTTTTATATAATGTTTGGGTGCTACGGGCACGGTAGCGCAACAGACTAAAAATGGCGATTACGCTTCATAACACTGTCTATTGCGCACTTGGTTTGATCTCCAGGTTCGACACTAACAATATCGATACAAACGGAGAACTAGAAGATATATTGTCTAAATGTTATTTGTGGCACTATCTTAATTTTTTTCTCTTTCTTCAATTCTTTGGGACTTCCTGCCACATGTATGTTTTCTTTTTAAGCGGTGCTCGGGGAATCTACAAAATATCACAATTAACCAGTATGTTACTGGTAAATAACCTCTACGCCTGTGAGTTTTACGTCAAAGGATCAGCTAGAGGTTGCTTCTTTTAAATAAACAACACAAATAAGTATATAAACTTGAAATTAAATATTTCGCCGACGTTTCGGAAATCTAATCTGTTTCCTTTTTCAAGGCTTTTTTTGGAAAATCTGTTTTGCTGTGTATGATAAATACACAGCTCTGCGAATGTTCAATATCCATAGATACTTACTATTTACATAGAACTGTTGATATAGTTAACAGTTTTTTTTAGTTTTTATACAATGTTAAGTTTGTGAAATTCTTCTTTTAACATTGGCAACCAAGTTGTACAGACATCTACGGAACAATTCGACACGCATCTATCCTCATTCAATAATATTACCGCGGATTCAATTTTTCTTTTGTTAAAATTTTTGCCGAGTCCCAGTTTATTCTTCAGGAGAACGGACATAGAATAAACAGGGACTCGGCAAAAAATTTAACAAAAGAGGCAGATAGCAAAAAAGAAAAATTAAAGAATCCGCGATAATATTATTGAATGAAGATAGATGCGTGTCGAATTGTTCCGTAGATGTCTGTACAAAGAACTTCACAAACTTAACATTGCATAAAAACTAAAAAAACGGTTAACTATATCAACAGTTCTATGTAAATAGTAAGTATCTATGGATACTGAATATAACAAACATTCTTAAAGCTGTGTATTTATCATACACAGCAAAACAGATTTTTCAAAAAAAGCCTTGAAAAATAAAACAGATTAGATTTCCGAAACGTCGGCGAAATATTTAATTTCAAGTTTTTATACTTATTTGTGTTATTTATTTAAAAAAGCAACCTCTAACTGATCCTTTGACGTAAAAGTCACAGGCGTAGAGGTTATTTACCAGTAACATACTGGTTAATTGTGATATTTTGTAGATTCCCCGAGCACCGCTTAAAAAGAAAACATACATGTGGCAGGAAGTCCCAAAGAATTGAATGTATACATTCTTCCGAATAGTCTAGGCTTTGTATCTAGAAGTTATCTACTATATCAGGCCTGTTTCTAAAATCTAGAACTATTGCCTGATTTAATTGACTTACATCAATTACTCTTTTCAGGATGCTAATGGTGTTAAGCCGACGCCATTCTATATAATGTACAATAGATTTAAGCCGCCACTAATTTAGAGTCGAATTTTGCTATTCTAAGTATGGCCTTATTTTTAACTAGCTTATACTAGTGTGGGTCCACCATCTTTTTCTTTTTCAGTGGGCATATTCAAATGTTTATTTGACTAAACAAATATTTCACCAAGGTCAAGGATTCGCGTTGAATTAGCCTCGTGTATAGACGTGCTGTAAGATGCTTCCGAAAAAAAGCGCTAAAAAGGCGGTAAAAACCACGTTAACCTCGATAAAATTTAAGCCATTGACACATCAAGAATTTTTGCGAGAAGTGAAACGTTATAATAGAAAAACAAAGTTCATCAGGAATTAATAATTATGCGTACAGTTTTTCTTTAATAGTAAGTATCAAATAAAGCAAGTGCAAGTGCCCATACCTATACCAAGACGACCGAGCACCCTTTTTCAAGTGGTTTAGTGGGATAAAGTAAGCATCTGGCAATATGATACACCATCAGAGAAGGGCAACGGGCTGGTTTCTAACGAGTAGAAATAGTAAGAGGCTAAGTATGAAGAAATAAATTTTCATTTTTATTTATTTTCAAATTCTATTTATTGGTTTATTAATCCTTGTCACGCGGTCTATATACTGGGCTTATTTATGAATACAGGGATGCCTCTCACGTCGGAGGACTCGGCGTCCGCTTGAAATATCGAGCGCCCCAAACGAAATAGAAAAAATACCCAGAATAGGAAAACGGAAATTACTGAAAATTAGTACTGAATTACGAAAGAAACTGATTACTTCAAGAGCAAACTAATATACAGGGTGTATAAAATATTCCCTCGGGCCTTTTTCTCATAACCCGCTGAAAGAAGCTCTTTTTACCGCGACACAGGGCCCTCCCCCTGCACTTAGCTGCAATAGCTAGATTTAAAACCGCGATATAGGAAGATTAACATAATTTTTAAATTTAAATCAAGCTATTTTGCAAGCTACTGAAATTATTGAGTGAAAATTCATAGTAATAGTCTTGTTATGGTTCTACTTAGGTACTCTTATAGTTTTTTTAAATATACGTACTAAGAAAAAAAAGTTATGGCCAAAAATAATAAATATTTCCCTATCGGAAGTCTCTTTATAGGGAATGGCCACCTTAAGAGTGAATAGCTCTGGGGTGCCCCGGGAAAAATACTATAGGTACTTTTAGTATTATTTTAACCCAAACCATACGCTACCGAAGTATTGCTCCACAGTCCAACTACATCTATAGAAATGTGTTGTATGTTACTTTACTTTTCTTTATTTGAATTGTATGCTCGTTCCTTTGTTCAAAAGTTATTGAGTTGAAGTGTTTTGAAGTTGATGTACAGAGAATGCTACTTGCGTTTAATATCTGCATAAAAATGGAAAGAAAATAAACTTTCGCCCGGGTTATTTAAAAGCATACATTAAACTAATATTGCGTGATAAAGTCTTTCCAACTGAACGTCAGTAGTAGTAAATTTTACATCGACTGCAGCCGGATTATTCGTTTGAAAACACTCATTCCTAAGCATAGTGGCGTAAATTGTAAACAGAAGGATTCCGTACATTTATTACATCGTAATTGATTTGTTTACATAGATGTGGAACCATTCTTCATACAGCTCGCAATTTAAAACTCATTTCGATCTTTAAGCTTTTAGGAAACGTTTAAAAGCCTTATTTTGTCTTTTTATTTGCCATTTACATTTCTTTTGTTATTTTAATGGCATAGAGAAAACAACATGGTCGTTTGTGAATAAAATAAATATTGAAAGCATTTTGTTAACGGGATCGCGAAATTCTCCCTTCTTAAGACTGGTTATTCTTATAACATAGTTATCAAACCAGGAGTTTTTGTCAATTGGACTGAGTTGAGGTCGTTTAAGTGCTTCGAAAGGTCAATGACATTGTTCTTATCGGTTACCACGGCCATAATAATATGAACGAGATACGAATTGGGATTAATTTATTCCTAGGTTCAGACGCTAATATAGCAAAACCTGGGAATAATATAGGAATCTGCCGACAAGAAGTTGATTTAGGCTTTAGTAAATTTTATTCTCCACAAAACGTGTTCATAATTTTCTCTCTCAGAGTAACATTTCTAACCTAAAATTCAGTCGCTACTCTAAGCATATAAGGTTTAAATTCGAATTCAACGAAAATAATAAATTAAATCTTTTTTTCGACCGATCAGAAAATGCACCCTTTCTGGAGAAATTTTCCGGTAGAAATTAACGTTTTCCCGGGTTAGACCGGAAAATGAGCATCAGAGATCGGCAAAAGTTTTACCGATCCCTGTTATTCTCTTCTGCCAATTTTTGGTATTGTTTTCTTGTTGCTATGGAAACGAACTTGTTGAAATTGTTGGGATAAGTGTCAAATAGATAAATACATTAACTTTCACGAGTTTTCAAAAGTCAATTTACAAGTTATGGAAAATATGGATTCAGATTTTGATGCGTCACAGGCAGCAATAATTTATACCTACAGGTAATTATTGTTTATAGTTGTATCGTGGGGCAGATCTGGAGAAGAAACAAGGTCGACAAGTGACTGCTCCGAATGAAAACATTTTTTTTTGCCAACTTATAAAGTTAGGTCCCCTCCATCATTCAGACAAATTTTTACAGGACGGATGGGGGAAACGGCCCATTAAAAGCATGGGCAAGCAGTTTTCCCGACATATCTCCGTAGGTGTTAGTCTCACAAAAAAATCGTACGTACCAAAACTGAAGAGCTTGACAAAACACGTAAGCTCGTTCCAACTCGAGCCCGATCAAATAATTAGTTCGCGAGATATCGCGATTGAAGTTGCGAAAAATTAAATTAATTATTTCTTTAGAGGAAGTGGAGTTGGGGCCTCAATTTTTTCTGAATAGAAGGGTATTGATATACTGGCAACAAATTGGTTAACAAAATATTATATAAGTTGCAAACATCATTGTTTAGTTAAAAAAAACACCAGTTTAAATTTTTAGCCTAAGCAATGGTTTTTTATTATTGAAATTGGTTTTTGTATTAAAAAATAAAACTATATTTAAAGAAACAACTGTATTATTTATACTCCTATAATATAATATGATATATGCTGCTCCTATTTTATAATTTAGGATGCATAATTGCTACAACAATGTAAAGTAATTAATATAATAAAATCATGTTTTACTCTGGACATTTTGGCACATGATGTGTTTTGGATTAAACTTTAAGGTAACGTAAGATGTAAACGAGAACTTAGTAAAATGGGTCTTTTATATCATTTTTTAAAATTTTTAAAAATATTTGTAAAATTCAGACAATGTACACTTTACGTCGTTTTACGACGAATAATTGACCTCCCTTTACGACGTCTATTTGACGTCGTCTATCGACGTCAAATCGCTGTGACTTACCGTCGTCATCTTTACGTCGAGAGGACGTCGAAATTTTGATGACGTCTACTCAACGAAAATAACGTATCTCTGCTACCTGGGGAGTGCCTAATTTTGCAGCGGCGAGCTTATTATTTATTTACTACAGTACCAAGTAGAGTTTACAGACTGACGAAGTCTAACGCTGATTCGTCATCGCTATCTTCATTATCTTTCACGTCAACAGCTTCTGGAAAGAAGGATAACAAAAATCGGTATCAGAATGTGCATGGCTCTTTCACAATAATACACAACCGTCTCGGCGAAGAGCTGTACGATGTTTATATATGAGAGAAATAAAATATTGTCAATAGGACTCACATTCCAATATTATATATAGTAAGAGAAATCCTCTTACACCCGTACAGATCTGTCAATGCAATTATAAACAGTTCACTGACAGATGACAATTCCAGGAGAGCTAGAGAGCGGGAGAGAGTAAGCGCCCCCGGATTTTCATCCCCTCCCAAAAAAATGCTATTAATTGCTGAAAAAACTGTCCCCCACCCCCTTCCTTTATGCCGAAAAAGACGTGCAAAAAATCGGCCATTTTTTTATTTTTCAAGCGAGGCATTTGAAAAAAAATGTCAGTGCTATCTTTTAACAAATAAAAAAACACGGAAATTGGTCCCGGCCAGATTGCTGTAGCTCTATTAATAAGGAAATTTAATAATTTTGGTTTCCCCCCATATCTCCCCTTCTAATTGTCCCACCATCCCGACTCTCCGGTTTCATCAAGTGTTCATCAATACCCTTCTATTCAGAAAGAATTGAGGCCCCCAACTCCACTCCTCGAGAAATAATAAATTTAATTTTTCGTTTTTTCGCAACTTAAATCGCGATATCTCGCGAACTAATTGTGCGATCGTGTTCGGGTTAGAACAAGCTTACGTGTTTTGCTAAGCTCTTCATTTTTGGTAAGTATGATTTTTTCTGTGGCACCAAGACCTGCGGAGATACGTTGGAATAACTGCTTTCCCATACTTTTAATGGGCCGTTTCCCCTACCCTCCACCGACTCCGCCCTGTAAAAACTTGTCGGAATGATGGGGGGGACCTAACTTTACAAGTTGGCAAAAAAAATTGTTTTATTCGGAGCCGTCACTTTTCAAAACCCAGATCTGCCCGGCTATATTTTTATTAGAAAATTTATTAGGAAATAATAAAAACTGAAGTTGTGTAATGGTGTCGGTCGTAAAAACATTTTATTTAATTAGTTACGTACTACTATTTATCGTAACATTTGTTAGAAAATTTGATAAAAAATTGATTTTGTATCACAGTGTCGGTCGAAAAAAATTATCTAAAACCAGTGTTTTGCATGTCACTCTAAGCTTCCAGAACTCACTTGAAAACGACTAATTTAAATGTTTTAAGTATAACAGTACATGGTGCGACAATTCCCAACTATTAAGTCTCCTTAGTCCTTCACCGTTGCTATTAATTGAGAGATCCTTTGTAGCCGCCCTTCCACTTCTTTATCATTCCCCTAATTATAATTAAGCACGACAGCCTGTATATTATTTCCCCACGGGAGCCACGAAGTCCTCTCTGCTGACTCCTGCAGAGTCTGAAGGACTAATTTGCGGTCCCCAGATGGATGAGAAACTTTCAGATGTGTGATACAAACTCACTAATACTGTGTGAAAAATACGTGTACGTGTATCTGGGTTGGGCCAATTAGGAAAGTTAACATTGTCTTACAATCAAATTAACTGGGTATATTTCGAATGTCGTTATAAAGGATGGCAAGGAGCAGTTGAAGGAGCCCTTGAATTCTAGGTGCCAGTTTTCTTATTTACAAAAGTGATAGTATGATGGTTACTGTTCATGTTCATAGCTTTGAAGACGCGAGGCTAACATTATCTACAAAGGAACTGAATAAGAATATATAACTATATGAGTTGTATGTATGATGTGAGTAACATGTGTGCATACTGTGCATATCTTCAGTTGTTCTGTATTTTAATCAAATTCGGCGCATGAACCGTCAATGAACTGGTCAACAGGCAGAGAGATTCGCTACGTACGATACTTAAGTATAGTATTTCTATTATCAATTTAAAAATGCAGTCTAAATCGTTGCTACCAGGATAAATCATTACAAAGCCTGATGTGATAGAATAACAGCCGAGAGCGTGTTTGAATATTGCAAACGATATCCATATACGAATATAGTTAACCAAATATGTTATGCGCTTACCTCAAACGAAAGTAGTCGATTGTTTACCTGGCTCACCATTTCAAGTCTCTTATAAGCTCTTGGTTTATTATTAATATTGCCGGTAGCATATCCGTAGGTTAAATTATATTCATTAACTTTTATTGGATAATTTATGGAGTTGTTCATCAAACTAACATAAGTCTTAATAAATAAATAATTTAAATCATGCCTATTAATTAATACAAAGTAGTAAAACAATATTCACAATAATTAAAAAGTGATTCTAAAAATTGTCGGTCAACGTTCATGACATTGCTCGTATTATCAACTATTCCTTTGTCAGGCTGTATTATGATTTTCAAACTGACTTTAAATAAACTATACTTACCCAACTTGTGACATGAAAGCATACAACTAACGTCAAAATGAAGCATACGATGAGTTATATTAAAACATATTGATTCTTAATTAAATTTTGATCAAATTCGTGGGCAATTCATTATTAATACATTTTTAGCACACCATACTCGCAGAATGTGGGCAAAAAAATCAAAGCTTAAAACCTCCTCTAACCAAAGAAGATGGGTTGCCACCTCTTAATCTGATTGAAACATCTGGCAACCTACTTTATGCATCACTCTGTACCGTGAACTATAGTCATCGTAACTGAGTTAATTTTTTCCTAACCAATTTAAATTTTTAAAAACACTATAATAATTCTAATATATTAAGTGAAATGATTTTTAATTTAATTGGATCTGATTAGAACTTAATAAGTCGGATCAGACATTCGTAAAGCAACCCGGGAAAACATTAGTGCCGCTCCAGCTTCAAAATTTAGCCACATTATCAAAAAATCGGTAAAGGTATTTGCATAGAACTTCTCTCTTTATTTATACAGGGCGGTCACTCTAAAAGATTAATTACGAAACGTCATATGAGAGTAATAATCAGAATGTAGTTATCACTATTATTACAAAGAAAACCTGATAACATAAAATATACAGAGTGGTCATCTGACAGCAAAATTTCAATATTAAATGAAAGGTGCCTAGGCTTGCATAAATACCTTTAAGCAAGCCTGCCACCATGGTTGAATTATTTCTTAGGATAACCACCCTGTATATTTTTCAATAAAACTGAGTTGCCAAATATTATTGCCATCTGTTATATTTTTAGTTGCACATCAACGCAGTAGAGTGAAAGTATAGTAGTGGTTAAAATATGTTCTATTTTTTTTATAGGTTTAGAATATCACGAAACGCGAACATTTTTTTGAGCAAACAAATATGTCTTTTTCATCATTTATTCTATAGTACCTAGTGGTAAAAAACATTAAAACATTTTTTTGTTTGGAATAGGTTTAAAATGTCACGAAACGTGTAAATTTTAAATTTGAGCGAAAAAATTGTTTTCATTATCTATTCCCTTTAGACGGTCCACCCTGTATATTTTCTACTGAAAGTCTAACCATGTCCTCGGTGGCAGTAGCGTCAGCTACCTACCAAAGACTGTTCACTGTTAAGCAGTTTTTTAGTTAATGCACCAAAAGATAGACAGACAGGCGGAATTGAGAAATCTATATTTTCGTAATCCACACGATCTGAAACGTGAAAATTAGAGAAACCCTCGGAGGGTGATTTTTTCTTATATATAATACTTCCCTTCAGTATGCGAGGGAAGTAACGTCGACCAAAACTAAGTGCCATACAAGCATCACCTAAAAGTAAATTTTGTTTAATTATAAATATTCCCCACGGCCACTTTCATGTGTGTTGATAAAGGTATTAAAATAAAAGCTGTTAACAACAAAAGCGGTGATTAATGATCATATATTTATCTTAAAATTCCACACAAAACTCCGATGTTTACTTTCTGCTTATAAAAATATTTGCATTATTATTTTAAACAACAATTTAAACACTGTTTTGTTATTTAAGCATTACATGTATGTATATATTTTGCAGCATGTTGGAATAAATGTGAAATAATTATGGATTTGAATTAATACAAAATAGATTCAATTCGCCATGTCAGCAAGACATTTTTTTTAAATGCACATTTACCTCAGCCACCTAAGGACAATCTTTGATCTCAATCTGACCATTTCAGGTGCAAAGTCAAACTTCTGCGTTCCCCCTTGCTGTCAGCAATAATTCTCAGATAAGGAATTTTAAAAATGCAACGAAATTATACTTATAAACGTTATTCGTTAGGCAAAAGACGTAAAAAAGCGTTTGACTGAGTTTTTAAAAAGTGGAGTTCGACTTGGAATATATGTTTGAGATATCGAGAGAATGGGCCCCGGGAGTATTAAGTGTGATACTCTGTGTATAAAGGGTCAATTAGTAATGATATCTCCTGAAACAATTTGTAATTTGAAAAAATGTCCCAGATCAAAATTGTAGATGATAAATTTCATCTTTTTGTTGAAATAGGTTTAGAATGTCATGAAATGTCGGGATTTTAAATTTGAGCAAAAAAAATCTGTCTGTCGTCGGTCTGTCTGTCTATCTAACTTTTTTTTTGTGGGTACGTTTTCTCTGGAGCGAAGATATTGGCTTGAAATTTGGTACACCTTCTATATTGCAATGAGATCTAGAACTAGTTTATATTTTAAACTTACTCCGGTGAAGATTTGGGTTGGGATAACTTCATTTATATTATTTTCATTTCTCCCAGGTATTCTTCTATTTCTCTTAGCTTTGGTAAAAGTTTAAGATTATCAACTTATAATGTAATTGTTTTATAGCCTTCTATAGTTCACTTCATATTTTTACTGCACATAAAAAACTCAAGGCTGCCGACCGAGCTGATATAGGGAGACCGGGCATACTGAATTTTTCTCGACTAGATTAAATAACAAATATAATGTATTAGAGCCGGTATTATAATATTAGATTAAGCGTACAGTTTAAATCTAGGATTAAACCAAGCTTTAAGCTTTACTTTACAAAATGTCTGTTTTATAAAATAAATATATATTTATGTAGTTGGCTCACCTGCTGTTTAGGAAATTTCAACTTCACAGTCTTCAACTAGTGAATTCTAACCCAAGATATAACCTATATTTTATTTGGGAATGTTATTTTTACAAAAAATAGATAAAAAGAGAACGAAACATTTTACGGAAACTGAGATTGTTTTACTAGTTAATCTGGTAAAAAAATATAGTGTCATGTGACTCCGACTGATTCTAAAATTTCTTGAACTTCCAGCACCTTCTGTTACATTAATTTAATAATTTCTTCGTCGTCATCAGACAGAAAAGAATCAATATTTCGAATACCTCCATCATCTTATATATAAAAACAGTGATTTTTTTTTCAATTATGAGGTTATGAATACTTTGAAATCTGAAATCTCCAGTTTAAACGGTCTCCATCCACCGTTCGTAGTTTAACTTTACTGTGGCGTATTTAATCTGTAAACTGAAGATTATAAAACAGACTTTCTTTCAAGGGCGTAGTTTTATCCGCACTCCGCGGTTTAATCCGACATTATAATACTGGCCCTTAATAGATAAAACATCATTACTCTCATCTAAAACATGTTCTGGCATGATTAAGGTGAAAAATAATTGAAAACACGCCTCTTTTAATATAGATTTCCAACTGTGATTAAAGTTGCACGAATCACCCCCAACTAAAACCTCATACCTAAGGAACAAATAAACAGAGACGAACTTTGAATTAATCTGTCAGTGTCGTGAAGGACAGGCAATATGTTCACCAATGCATCAGATATTCCTATCTTGATGGAAAACAGAGTAACATACCAAAACGTCATTAAGTTTCTACCGAAAATACGATTTCTAAACCTCTAGCATAATATTTTGTTCATTATAATACGTAATAATTTGAAATACGGCTCTGTAGTACATTGTCGGCAGGCAATAGCGCTATCTTTGATATTTGAATAGCTAGTTTTTATTGCCTTTTTCATGTGCATTAAACGAATAGAGACAACTATACCAGAAAATCTTTGGCAATACACTGCACACTTCTCTAGCATTACGATTAAATTCATCATAAATCAACAACAATTCAGTTTTTTTCTACAGTTGTATACGGAACCATGACGATTTTTTGCTCAAGTGACGGGGACTTAATATCTAACTGACACAACTCACAAATTGACACAGCTGTGATATCTGTTTTAATATGACATATTAGAACTACCAAAATGCATATTAATACTACCAAAGATGGTTGATTTATTAAATCTAAGAGAAATAGTACGGACCAAAAAGAATCTCGAATATGAATTGAAGCTAATTAAAATCTTTATAGAAAACATTAACACAGTTCATGTAAACAGGTGTGAGGTAAAAAAAAAAATAAAGGAAATTTAGTTATTGTTTAAAGTCCTTAAAAATATCTACAATTAGTGGGAGTCAATAGAGGCTGAAAGTGTGTATTATTTCGGAATGATTTCGGAAAGCAGTAACTTTTGAGAAAACATCTCTGAACATGTCAGGAACAACATACCAAAAGTAACCAACAATAATCCTTGAGTGTCATTTGTTATTAAACAAATTAGTTGCAATATACCAGTTTTTGTCAAATATCTCTTAAAACATTTTTTTCCTAAAAATACTAATTACACCACTCGAAAGTATGGAAAATTTCACGCATTAATCAAAGTGCCGTGCTTTTACCGGCGGGAACACAAGTCGGGTATTACAGTTTTTTTATTAGTTCTAATATTCGGAACTATAACATCCATTGACCCTGAAAAACAGTGGTTTTCAAATGTTTCCTACCTTAACATTCGAAATTGTTGGTCAGTTTTTTCAAAGTGCCCCTAGAGAAAAAAGTCATACAGGTTTTTTGTTTGCCTAGTCGGTCCCTATTACCAGTTTTCTTTATGACATGAAACTAATTACACCCTGTATAAAGTGAATGCAGGAATCAATAAAAATAATTACTCAAGATCAGTTACGACATTGCACAAGGAAAAGCAATACCTTTATTAATTCTGCGAAGCGAAAATCTTGACTCGAGCTTTCCCTTTGTACACCGTTTTGTGTACATGAAAATTAAACCAATTTAATTTCCTTCATTAACAATAACATCGTAAATTATTCAGAAAACACAAACAATCAATATCATTATCTATAATGAGTAACAAAGTTGCTTCCAAGAAAAGCACAAGCTACTGCCTGCTTGGCATGAAACTTTTACCCGCGAGGGCATTAATTTTGAATTGGCTTTAATGTAGGAGATCCAATTTTAAACCGTTATCGCATCCCATTTTTTCACTGGATAGACAGTACATTAATTCTTCGGGGAAAGAAAACTTTAAAGCGGCTTTCCATGATAAATGGAGATATTTGACAAATTTGACGACAAGAATCCTGCATATTTTTAGCGACAAGGAGTGCACGGTTGAGGAAACGATGTCATGAGCGCAGCAGAATGAGGTATCGCATATCCACTGCAATTTGCTTGCTTGAAAATAATCTACGTACAGTTGATGGGATTGATTCAAAGTAATGTTGGATAAAATAAACGTTCAATCATGACTAGACTAGCAGCGCAGCATAATGCTTATATTAAATAGAACTGTTTTTGATATAAACATAAATGATAAAATTAATTTTTATTTCTTTAAATGAAAATAACTTATTTATTATTTCAGGGTTTTAGGACCGCAGCACAGTGGAAAAAAAGCCTTTTTTGGACGAAAATCTGCCTACAAGTCAAATCTTAATCAATTTTGTTCTACCTTGGCTTAAAATGTAGGTTATTGGCTACACTTTCAGAGCATACTACCTAAATTGCAAACCCCGATTTTCTAACCTCAAAAAATGTATCAAATATGAGAGTAATCACTTTTTTCTACTTCTACAAGTCAAATTGATCAATTTTTTCTGTATCATCTTTAATTGATTTTCATCAAATGTAGTTGTATCTCTAATGTTATTTAATATTAAATCAATTTTGTATATTTTTGTTTATCACCATTCCAAATAATTTCACACAACTTTTTTTTTCTTGATTTTATATTTCATTTTTGTAACGATGTTTAATTTATATAAAACAATTTAAAACTGATATTTAAAGATTCTAAATCAATACAATGTCAATATTAACAATTTTATAGATATAGTTAATAATTACATTTAGAGAAAAAGTGAGAATAATATCGCATCCATAATATTTGATATTTGCACAAAATTAGAATATATTCACATAAAATTCAATTATTCAGATCCCTGCTTAATGTGATAAAGCTTGCATTTTAATCTATAATAATAAATTTGGTAAACTGATGATATTATCAATATCTAGTTAACCTCTCTAACATACATCTTCAAGATAATTAATAACAATAAAATATTAGATGGGATCTTTTAAATAGACATTAGATATTACACAGATATACTAATTATTCTAATATATTCTCCGTATATAATAAACACATCTAAAAAGTCTTTGTTGGTATAATTTAAACGTGTTGGCATTTTTTGACATGAGAGAATGACTATTTCTAACCATGGCTAAGTTGATGGCAATTTTTATTAAAAATGCATGAACATTCAAGAAAATCGCCAATATATCAAAAAGTTGTAACTTTAATCCCTACAATTCTCATACTAGAAAAGAAGGGAATTTAATTTCATACAATTTGATGTAAAAGAATACAGCGTGTACCATTTGAAATAAAAAAAGTTTTTGAGGCATGAATTTGACAAAATAACGTGAAAAATAGAACACTTGTTTTACTATTATGAAATTAATTTTTATTGAGGAGACTAGCTCATATTGTGTTCTAAGAAAGTGATAGCGGTTCTTGAAAACCATTGCACCATACCAAGTTTCAAGTTTGTAATCCAACTGCAAGTTGAAGAACTTCTAACGAAACGGGCCTACGTGAATCACCCTGTGTACATACATTTTCTTAATATCGCTATTTTTAATCTCTATGGGTGCCAAATGTTTCCTTTTACCAAAAAAATTATATCCTGAAAATTTCAGCTCATAAGACCACTTTTGGCCAACAAATACATGGGAGCTCATGGGATGGGATATGAAAAAAAAAACAAGAAATTTAAAAAAAGCCGCAGTGACTCACTATTCCAGACTCCTTTCCGAGTATTTTCAAGAAATATTTAAGTCGATATTTCAAAAATTGAGCCTTAAAGCGAATTTTGCCCATTTTGTTACACTGATGTGCGCCGTCGAATTAAATAATACAATTACATGGCCTCTGAAGACGTTAGTCTCATTCACAGAGCATTCAGTTTTAATCTTCTCCCGATAATGCTAACGTGGTTAGCGAAACGCGTGTCAAGTGTTGATATTTGAATATTGTGTTCAAGAATTTTAGTGTTTGTGGAAACTGCGTCTCCAGAGAAATATATAGATGATTTTCTATTGAGGTGGAGGAGATATAGTTAACAAGATTCGTGAATTGTATGCTAATTAATTTTTGTAATGTTACTATTTTACGTGTTTTGTATTACTTTTATAACAAATTGTCACATTGAAAATGTATTATTTTTAATGTTTTTCTCCGTACAACGATAAAATTCGGAATTTCAGTTTTATTAGTAAATTAAATCTTGATACTATGGCATATTATACTGAAACGAAAATAATAATGAAAAAGATGAACGTTTTTCATCTGCGCGCCATTGGACGGCCTCACATTTCCGGTTCGCTTGCCAGTTATGCGCTGGATTGACATCGGTGACTGCTGACAACCAATAAACCCCCTTGGTCACTCGTAACAACTTCGGATGGTTTTTTATTCAGACTGGGTGACGTCATCTGTCATCGCGTTGCCTGATTCTACTCGGTGCCAACTTTTTTAAAGGATCTTATGTTTTATTGAAAAAGCGTGATATAAGGAAAGGAGAATAAGGACGACGGAATTTGCGTTTAATTCTTAGCTGTTTCAGTCAGAGCCTTACAATGATTTATTGTGGAGTATTTAAGCAATTATTTACATATTTACACTTTTCAAAATAAGAAATAAGTTGCTATAAACAAGGGTCGGGAAGTGACTAGTTTCCGAGATACAGGGTGTTCAAGTAATTCTCCTGAAAATGTTTCTTTTATGAATATTTTCGAAACGTCTAAAGATAAACAAATGATAATTTACACAGGAATTTAACTCTTTATGCATTTTAAGAAAAAATGACGACTATGTACGAAAATCATTCAGGAGCGTGTGAAACTGGGGGGGCTGGGTATAATTTAGTCCCAACTTTATTGTGTGACACTTTTAAATTAATTTATGAGCAGAAAATTTGAAGTTTTCTGCACAAAAAAAGTCTTTTGTGATTTTTCTCTAAAATTATCAATTTTTGAGTAAATCTTATCTGAACTTTATTCGGGAATAGTTTTTTATGAATAATTTTAGCAGAACAGAAAAAACAGTGACAGTAAAACAAAATTTGATTACGTTATTTTTTATTAGACAACAATGAATTAGATTAAAGTAAGGTAAATTACAAATTACAATAGTTGTTCAAAGTGCATTCCGCCAGCTTCAACACATTTCCGACATCTGCGCCGTACAGAGTGTGTAGCTATACGAATGAAATCAAGATTAGCCCGCAAATTTTCACGTTATTCGAGAATTCTTTCTATTAAATCTTCTCTCGTGTTTACAGGGATTGCGTAGACTTTGCCCTTTAAATAGCCCCAGACAAAAAAATCAACTGGAGTTAAATCCGGTGAACGGGGTGGCCAGGATCTTGCACCTAATCGACCGATCCACTGTTCAGGATAATTATTGTTTACCCACAAACGGTTCTCAACAGCAAAATGTGCAGGAGCTCCGTCCATTTGAAACCAGCATGCATTTCTTAAATTAAGAGGAATATCCTCGAGATACTGAAAAAAATGGTTATTTAAAAAATCATTAAATAATGGTCCATTTAAATGGGTAGTAAGGATGTGGGGCCCACAAAAAGTCTCGTTTATAACACCACATCAATAACAATTTTCATATGAAGTCAACCTTGCTATGCTACATTTTGAATTGGAATATATGAAAACATTCTGGGCGAAGAGATTTTCTTCATTTTGTCTTGGCGACAATCTCCTACGATTTCATAACCTTAAAATGGGATTAGGACGGCCACATGTGACACATAATTTTTAAATCCATAATCATCGGAGAACAGGACCGTATCTAGGAGTTCTCTCCATCAGGATAACGAAATAAAAGATAAGTACTTTTGATTGTTACCAATAAAAGGGATTATTTTTACATGATTGTTGAGCTATAAGAGCCAAAAATGTCTAAATTTAACATATTAGATTCAAGTGAAAACTATTATATTTTTGGCTATTTGCATTTTAAATCCGTTGTTATAATTAAATCCATTGTTGTATATTATTCGTAGTTACTTGTATCTTGAATTCGTTGTCGCAGATACCTCGCCGTAGTATTGTTTCGTAGTTGCTTTTGTCGTGATTCCTCATGATTAATATCTTATTGTAGTACTATAATGCACGTTTGTTAGTGATATCGTAAGTCGTGGTTCAATTTTTGTTGTAACGAGTGTGTTTAAGTTTATGAACTTTGAGATAAGGTTATGAGACATATCTTTTGTAATATAGTTATTTTGTCTCTCGTAAAGAATCTCAAGTTCCTAGTTTTGTTGTAATATATGAATTTTAGTATTGAGGTGAAAGTTTCGAGACGTATCTTTTGTAATATTTTTGGTTCTCGTACACGCCTCAGATTTGCCTTGCCGTTGAGCAAATTGTAATATAGAGTATCTTGTAATATAGTATATTTTTTGTAATATAGTTTCTTTTGTATATGTCGGCGCCACCGAAAATAATTTCTGTACGCCTATGATCCTTAGGAACCCAGCAATAGTACTTGTGACTGTTTATTATTTTTGTTAATATAAACATTGTGGTTGATTTACCTACCCCAACCAATAACAGTTTAAGATTCTATGCATTTCCTTATATGGGCATGGGAACACGCTTAAGCTATGTTAAGCGAACGAAACAGATCGGCTAGCCCGTGGAACAAAAAGGCATTCTATGATTACCTGTGAAAGAGTTAAGATTTGATTATCGCGGGCTAGCGGGTAGTGGATCGTTAGTTCCTTTGTTTTATTAGATTTATCCGATGGTGTTGAGACTGTTTTGATTACTTGTATTATTCGTGTGGACAATTAGACTTTGTTATTAAATTTTGTATTAAGTGAAATACCAGTGTCGTACTTGCTAACATGTCCAAGCGGTCTAACCCTAAACGTGCCCCCGTGGTATCCGACATCAGAAGTGGTGGATCAAGACTGCAAGCCGGACATTCGGACAGTGAGGATGAAGTGCCATTACAACAAAGTGCGATAAGTGCAACTTTAGAAAGAGTTAGAAAATTAGAAGAGCAACTATTGTTAGCTTCTACAAAATCCCCAACACCATCTGCTGCAACATTTACTAATGTAAGGCTGCCAACATTCGATCCTACATCAAACTTTACAGACGCCGAAGGCTGGTGTACAATTGTAGACTTGTGGGTAAGCAAACATAACCCAGACGTCATGAATTTAGTAATGACGTTATCTGCAGCCATGAAAGGCGATGCGGCTAATTTTATCATATCTGCCAAACCTACAGAAAAGAACTGGACGGCCTTGAGAGCAGAATTTTTGGCAGTTTTCGCCAAACCTGTCAATCCTATTGAACAATTTTCGGAAGCTGTTAATGGGAAACAAAATACGTCAGCAGACACACCTCTCATTGACGAGATGCTGCACTCCATGAGGACTATTCTCAGTTTGCTAAAAAACAGGGAAAGTGACGAATCATTTGCTGTACTTGCTGCCTGTTACTTTGGATCAACTCGTAATGGATTCGTGAGGCGAAGATATCAAACTGACCGACCAACCGATGCCAAAAGTATGTGTACCATGTTACACGGGAGACTTGGTAAAAGACCGGCGGTATTTCCCTCTGGTCATCAAACTGGATCGAAGCGTCAAGCTTTATCACCACCCTGCCGAGATGTCAAATCTGCGCAGTTCCATGGGAAATGCAACGAATGCGGACGAATTGGACACCGTGCGAAACATTGCAGAAATTCCAGATGGTCACCGCCCAGATCATCCAGAGTGAGCCGAGAGGAAGGATCCAGCGCAGTCACCTGCTACACCTGCGGCAAGCCAGGCCACATTTCATCAAAGTGTCCAAATGCCAGCCGAAAAGCAAGATCTGGAGAGAAGCAAGTCAATACTTGTGAAATGGAAACCTTGCCTGTTGCACAGCTGAAACTCAAATCTGGTGAGACCTTTCCTTTTTTTTTGGTTTGTTTTTGACACAGGTTCAGATTGTTCTCTATTGAAAGAAAGTTTAGCCACTCATTTTGATGGTAAACGTTATGGCAATATAACCACATTGAAGGGCGTTGTTTGTGGTTCATAGTACCAAATGATATTATGTCTGCTGGAATTATCATAAGTAAAAATTTGATAGCACAAGACAATGAAGTTCACTTAAAATCAAATGGTTTATTTTTTTCCCCTGTGAATTAAAAGTTAAAATCTGCGAACAGGAAGCTGTAATCTTCAATCAAATTGAAACTGATTTAAGTAATAATGGTAAACAAAATTCAGTTAAACTGTTATCTAATTATCGAGATCATCTTGTAGTAGTTGTACTTTCAAGACGAGTGAACACTGGTAATTTATAAATTGTTTAAAAGATACAACTAAATTTGTTCAAAGGAGACCTTCCCGAATAAGCGTGAAATTATCAGAAATAAAATTACAGGATTACTCGAAGTTAATATCATAAGGCCTAGTTGTTTACCTTTTACTAGTCCTCGTATTTTAGTGAAAAAGAAACATGGTTCTGATCATCTTCGTGTAAATTATCGCGGATTAAATGTAAACACGATACCTGATAGGTATCATTTTCATCAGATTCCTGTACACTCTGATTCTATAGAAAAAAGAAATGGCATTTATCACACCTGATGGACAGTATGAATTTTTAATTAATTAGCAATCGTAAAAGCGTTGAGACGACATGTTATCATTTTCTTTTTGGAAGGTATTTTACAGTCTTCACAGACAGCAACTATGCGAAATTATCCCGTACAAAAAATGACCTAACCCCGTGCGTACACCGCTGGTGGGCATTCTTACAAGTTTTTATCTTTGACATAGTTTACCACGAAGGGATGAAATACGCAGATTTCTTTTCAAGAAACCCTGCTGCGTCAAGTGCCCAAGGATCTGTCTCGGATACACTCCAAATGTAAACATAATAATTCAACTAATATGGTGCAGGTTATTAGCCTTCACTCTGACTGGCTAAGTATCGCACAACCACAAGACGATAGTTTAGTAAAAATAAACACTGCCCTTAGTGCCTATGAACTAGACCCAGATATTGCTAACGCATATGTTCTCCGAAATACTGGTGTGTAAAATTGAAAGAAACAACCGCTCACATTATTTACCGGTTGTCTCGAAATCCATGATTTGGCCAGTAATAAATCATGTGCACACAAACTTGAAACATTTAGGATGGGAGACAACTCTAGATAATGAACTTTACTGGTTTCTTAAAGTGACAGGAACTGTTTGAAAATTCGTTGATACATCCCTAATTTGTAAAATAATAGGAAACAACAAAGAATACGTATTTGTAATTATCGATGCATTTTCTCAATTTGTTATGCTATATCGTATTCGTTCTTTAACTGCAGAAACTGCTGTCAATTGTTTAAAAGAGATTACTTATTTATTTGGAGCATCTTCGCATATAATTTGTGATCAAGGCAGATGTTTCACTAGTAGTGAATTTTGGAGCTATTGCTCTAATTTTAATATTAACTTACATTTCATTGCTCAAGGTGCAAGTAGAGCGAAAGGACAAGTCGAGAGAGTGATGCAAACATTGAAAAACACTTTGACTACTTTGAAACTGAAAATGATCGAAATTGGCAAGACAGTATAGGTGAATTTCAATTACTTAGCTGTAAATAGCACAAAACATAAAGTGACTGGTTTTAGTCCTGCTGAACTTTTATTTGGAACATCAATATGTTCTTCCGAGTTACCAAAAAATTTGTTATAACGAATGTGATGATTTCGACAAGAGACTTTCTTTGCCGAAAGTCCGTGAAGTTGCTAGTAAAAATATTGCAAAGTGAAGCAAACAAAAACAAAATATTGGAAAAGTTATTGTTAGGCCCTTCTCAGTGGGTGATTTTGTTTTTAACAAAGCTGATGAACGTATGATTTCTAAACTTGATCGTAAATATAGAGGTCCCTTTAAAATTGTCAATATTTTGGAAAATAATAGATATGAAGTAATTAAGTCTACAGAGGTAAAGGTAGAATATTCAAATTTGCACATGATTAATTTATCAGTGTGCCAGAGGGACAAGGTGAAGTCCCGAATGAGTCAGATTCTGAAAACGAGAACCAGAATGAGCCTGTGTCGGCGATTAATTAGAAATAAGTCAATTATTCTCCTGAGAGTTATTTTATTGCAGATACTGATGAGTAACTATGTGTTATAATCAGATGGGGCACGATGTGTTGCCGCCTTGTATATTGGTGCTGATGAGTAACTATGTGTTATAATCAGATGGGGCACGATGTGTTGCCGCCTTGGATGTTGGTGCTGATGAGTAACTATGTGTTATAATCAGATTGGGCACGATGTGTTGCCGCCTTGGATGTTGGTGCTGATGAGTAACTATGTGTTATAATCAGATGGGGCACGATGTGTTGCCGCCTTGGATGTTGGTGCTGATGAGTAACTATGTGTTATAATCAGATGGGGCACGATGTGTTGCCGCCTTGTATGTTGGTGCTGATGAGTAACTATGTGTTATAATCAGATGGGGCACGATGTGTTGCCGCCTTGTATGTTGATACTGATGAGTAACTATGTGTTATAATCAGATGAGGCACGATGTGTTGCCGTTTTGCATGTAGATCCCGTTACAATTAAAACCGGATGATGCCCGTAGTGCTGTAGAGTTGCATGAATTCTTGTATGTCGATCCCGGTAGAATGCAGACCGGAAGATGCCTGTAGTGTCGCATGATTGTATCATTGGTATACCAATAAATTCTTAGATGTAGCGAAAAAAATTTGCTTGTGCATGGTTACCTGGTTAATATTCTCGTAGTCAGGATGAACGAACGGTGTTGATTGACACATCATTTTTGTTTTCATTACAGGTTGCAAACCATAAGAAGAGTGCCCGAGGACGTGCACGTTGTCAGTATGGCCGTGTCGGCGCCACCGAAAATAATTTCTGTACGCCTATGATCCTTAGGAACCCAGCAATAGTACTTGTGACTGTTTATTATTTTTGTTAATATAAACATTGTGGTTGATTTACCTACCCCAACCAATAACAGTTTAAGATTCTATGCATTTCCTTATATGGGCATGGGAACACGCTTAAGCTATGTTAAGCGAACGAAACAGATCGGCTAGCCCGTGGAACAAAAAGGCATTCTATGATTACCTGTGAAAGAGTTAAGATTTGATTATCGCGGGCTAGCGGGTAGTGGATCGTTAGTTCCTTTGTTTTATTAGATTTATCCGATGGTGTTGAGACTGTTTTGATTACTTGTATTATTCGTGTGGACAATTAGACTTTGTTATTAAATTTTGTATTAAGTGAAATACCAGTGTCGTACTTGCTAACATGTCCAAGCGGTCTAACCCTAAACGTGCCCCCGTGGTATCCGACATATATATTTCTGTCTGGTACTTTGCTATACAGTATCGTTGATGCTGTGATAGTTCATTTTTTGTAATATAATATTTTTGTAATATAGTACTATTGTATATATATGTAACTTTTGTCAATATCCATAAACAAAATGAATATCCGCGTGCTCCACATTACTAAACATGATCATTTTTTACTTTTCAATAGAACATTTTTTCCAAAAGTAAATAATAAAACTACAGAACAATGAACTACAGAAAACCAAAAAACAACAATGTCATTATTGTCATTCTGGCATTGCATGCTAGATTATTTTTCATTTGTTACAAACATTACAAGCACGGCCCACTCCTGCATACCAGGAATGCGGGTAATAATGGTTACTAATTAATAAAGTTCAGATAAGATTTACTCAAAAACTGATAATTTTAGAGAAAAAACACAAGAGACTTTTTTTGTGTAGAAAACTTCAAATTTTTAAGTTCTGCTCATAAATTAATTTAAAAGTGTCACACAATAAAGTTGGGGCTAAATTATACCTAGCCCCTCCCCCCCAGTTTCACAAGCTCCTAAATGATTTTCGTACATAATTGTCATTTTTTCTTAAAAAGCATAAAAAGTTAAATTCCTGTGTAAATTATCATTTGTCATCTTTAGACGTTTCGAAAATATTCATAAAAACATTTTGAGGAGAATTACTTGAACACCCTGTATCTCGGAAACTAAACACTTCCCTACCCATGTTTATAGGAACTTTTTGTCTTATTTTGAAAAGTTGTATTAGTGAAGTTTGGCCTATGCAATTCTAGACACCCTGTATATAAATAGTAAATTGTGAGACAATCATGAATAAAGACACATTGCACACATAAATCATTACAAAGCCTGTTTGAGATAGAATAACACCTAGACCGCGCTTGAATATTACAAACAATACGCGTATATGAATATGGATATGTTATGCGCTTACCTCAAACGAACGTAGTCGATCGTTTACCTGGCTCACCATTACAAGTCAGTTATCTGCTCTTGGTTCATTCTTAATATTGCCGGTAGCATAGCCGTAGGTTAAATGATATTTATTTCCTTTTATTAAATCATTTATGGAGTTGTTCATTAAACTAACATTATTTATAATAAATAAATAATTTACATAATGACTATCAATTAATAGAAAGCAGTAAAACAACATTTACAATAATTAAAAAGTGATTCTCAAAATTGTCGGTCGGCGCTTATGACATCGCTGGTGTTGTGAACTCTTTCTATGTCGGTCTTTTTCATGATACATTAATATTTTTTTAACGTTATTAATGTTGAATGTTATCATGTTTTCACTGTACACATGTAACTAGAGATTATGTGCAGTATAAATAAAAAATAAATAAACATTCTACTTCGGTAAGGAAGTATTAACAATATTCTCGATGTTACTCCCGCCTCAAATATTTTATGGAAAATACAATTACGAATACAAATAGAGGCCGTATTAATGCGGCCTTTTATTTCCCGCAGCCGCATTAAAATCAAATTTTTGACAGGATAAATTAAGGGGGATGTACATTATCCCACCTAGGGCCATAAAGAATTTACAATTTAAATTTAATTTAAAAAATAGCTCACGATAATTTCGAGCGTGTATTTCCCCATGCCTAAAAGGCAATATTTCAGTGTACCTTCTGAAGTACATTTTATCAAATTATTAAATTTAAGCCGCTATTTTTCATCGGGAATGAGAAATGGATATGTAGATCCCAGCGCGTTATATTTATATGCGTGTCTCTACCGCGATATGTCCATATTTAAAGGAAATTTTAAAGCTCGTAAATTTCATTGAATGTGTTTCTAACGAAAGCTTTAAATTTGGACCGATATGGAATACGAATAACTGAAATTCTTTATGCGAAATGCAATAAAGGCAATGTATCGCTTTGCTCAAACACTACTTGCAACTGAAATATGTTATTTAAGACCGTGTTCTGTGTGGGATAGGTGCCGCAAGAATACCATTCGAAGAAACGCAATTGTATTACAAAATAAAAATGTCCCTTTTGAAGAAATTGAAGAACATGTATAGTTATTTACTTATGTATATATTATTATATATTTTTAATTTCTCATTAATTAATAAATCTCTACCAAGTTATAGCATATCTCCAGAATAAGTTACAAGTAGTTAATAACATTAATAACATCTTTGATCTTGAGAACTAAGAGAAATCATGTTTCATTGGCCATCGCAAGTAGTCTTAATGATGTTAGAATATTCATTTATAACGAACTAAAACATTAAACGACCAATTGTAACGAGTTCCTCTCTTTTCTTGTCTATGTTTATTATAATTAGTATTCAAGTTTTATTATCTGTGATTTATATGTGTATCTGTGTGTAAAACTGTCAATGTTGTCGTTCGTTTAAATTTATGTATGTTATGTTATGCATGTTTAAAAGTGAATTATTTATTATTTGTTTGTTTATAGTAATGAAACATATTCTTTATAGGATTTTGCAAACAGTGGAAATAAAAGCTATCTATGAGAACTAAAGGAAAAACTATATATAAAAATATTAATAAAATCTTTGCATTCTTTCGATAACCTGACTTCTGGTTATGCTAACAAGTAAAAATTCTTATTTGCCATTCTCATTTTAACACTAGCATCCAACCTAGTCCCCTACGGCTAAGCAGGCTAAACTAGTATCTACATGATCCCCTACGATATGTAAATTCAGTTAAAAATGAGAACAAAGGCCTGAAATTCATTTATTTACGTACCTTGTCTTTAAACATTTTTTTCATTCTAATGAATTACATTTTCATAAAATCTCATTCAGTTTCTTGGAAATGCTTAGCTATTGAAACGTTTTTCGTCCTTATTGTGGACTCATGAGAAAAGCCTAAAGCCACTCATAACGATGTTCCATGCAAAACTAAGACAATATCCATGAATGAAATAATTATAATTGACATTGACTGATAAAAAACAACAGATCTTCACCTATCTATTAGCTAATCAGTATTGGAGCCTATATACTCTATGCATGTTTAAAAGTGAATTATTTATTATTAGTTTGCTTATAGTAATGAAACCTATTCTTTATAGGATTTTGCAAACAGTGGAAAGAAAAGCTATCTATAAAAACTAAAGGAAAAACTACATGTAAAAATATTAATGAAATCTTTGCATTCTTTCGATAACCTGACTTCTGGTTATGCTAACATATCGTAGGGGATCATGTAGATATTAGTTTAGCCTGCTTAGCCGTAGGGGACTAGGTTGGATGCTAGTCTTAAAATGAGAATGGCAAATAAGAATGTTTACTTGTTAGCATAACCAGAAGTCAGGTTATCGAAAGAATGCAAAGATTTCATTAATATTTTTATATATAGTTTTTCCTTTAGTTCTCATAGATAGCTTTTCTTTCCACTGTTTGCAAAATCCTATAAAGAATATGTTTCATTATGTTATGCATGTTTTTTAATTTGCTTAAAATCGTTATTAGTTCACATTCAACCGGCTTGTCTATAGTTTTACGGGAGTTTCAAAAACATAGTGGCGCCCATTAATTGTTCCTTTTGTAAGTGTTTTCATAATTTTTTTTAATGACTTTTAGAATAAAGAAAGCACTTGGTGACAGGCCTCAAATAGTTGTACCTAGTTATCTGTCAATTAGCTGCTACATTATTCCCACTATTTGAGTCGAGATCTCTAAGCCATGGTGAATTTTTAGTAATTATCTTTCCTATTAATATAAAGTAAGTGTTACACGATAGAAGACAAACACTTAAACTCCCTCGAGGAGTTTACTATCAGAACACCACGAGGTATATTAGGACCTTTACTATTTGTTCCATCACCTCTTACAAAGACCCTAGAATATAGTGTACACTTGTAGACTGCCTGTATATTCAGTCTTATTGTCAAATATTAGAAAAGGTGTTAATGAAAGTAATAAATTAAAAAAACCGCTACCTAAGGAATCACTACTTCCACATCCAGATTTCCCATCCAAATTTTTTTAAACGAAATCATCTTGATACTATATTTGCACTCTAGTAAGTGAAAATAATTGCTCATAGAATTTTAATGATATAATATTTGAACTCATCTGCCCCGAAGTGTCAATAGGGGTGGATAATGTCCAAAAATTTCTTACAAACATTAAAATACAATTTTATTTTGATAACTTTAATCATGGACTAGGGATGTTGGAGGTGGTGATGGGGTGGCAGATATCATAAATAAAACTGATACCTTGACTTCTGGTATATACAGATACACCAAATCCCAAGTTTCTGGACTCGTACTAGCTGGCTTTACTTCCTTACCCCTATTTACCCCCCAACCCTTCAACGGAATAAGCTCAAAATGTAATCTAGTTTCAGATCTAATTACAAAATGCACGTGTACCAAATTTGAAGTTAATATCTTAATTTTATTCTGCTAACTTCTTTCATTATGGAGTTGGGGGTGGTATGTCATTAAAAAATCTCGAGATCTTGGCCTCATATACTCAATACCTTAAGCCGTTGCAGAGAAAATGTGAGCACAAAAAAAGTTCCAGACAGACAGACAAAAAATTTTCTTTCACTCTTTAAAATCTCGACATTTCCTGACATTCTAAACATATTTCAACAAAAGAAAAACAGAATAATTTTTTTTTAGACTATTTTATCTCCACTAAAGTACGTGGATGTGGAAGTCAAATTGAAGTTTCCAACACAAAAGCGATGATACTAACTAGCTTAGTTTAATTCGGATCGAAAAATTGTATGGGGTAAAAATAAAGGGCTCACAAATACGCGTAAACTGAATTTTCATTCGTCAAAATCGGTCCAGAGGTTCTCGAGATATTGCAATTTGAAGGTCCCTCCCCTCCCAATCGAACCAGCCGACTTGAAATTTGGACACAGTACTTTGGACCCGACTATCTATTGTGGGAAAAAAGGCAAGTCGCTAAGTCGATTTCCTCCCCGAAAAAACGCGAACACGACTCTCGATGCGTTCCCGCCGCAGCGAAAAATCCGTATAAAAAACCGGATCTTCAAATTGCAATATCTCGAGAATCGCTGTACCGATTTCGACAAATCTAAATTCAGTTTACGCGTATATGCGAGTCCTTTATTTTTACCCCATACAATTTTTCGATCCGAATCAAACTAAGCGAGTCATGTCCGAAAAACTGATATCCCGTATCTGTACATGTTTGTTTGTGGAATACATGATTAGTATTGTATTTAAATTTAAAAAATGAAGCCCCAGCTTTAACCAATGACGTAAATTTGAAGTATGTAGGGTACCTTAGTAGTGAAAGAATGACAGTTTTGTGACACCCCCCTCCACTTTTAGCACCCCCCTCCACTTTTCTAAGCCACACCCCACCCCCTCCACTTTTCTAAGCCACGCCCCCGCCCCCACCTCCACCCCCACCATAATTTAGAGACCCCCACCATAATTTAGACCCCCCACCATAATTCAGTACCCCCCACCATAATCAGAACCCCCCACCATAATTCAGAACCCCCCCCCATAATTCTGGAACCCCCCACCACGTCACAGAACTCTCCACCATAATTTAGAGACCCCCCACCATAATTTAGACCCCCCACCACGTCACAGAACTCTCCACCATAATTTAGAGACCCCCCACCATAATTTAGGGCCCCCCACCACGTCACAGAACTCTCCACCATAATTTAGAGACCCCCCACCATAATTTAGACCCCCCACCACGTCACAGAACTCTCCAACATAATTTAGAGACCCCCACCATAACTTAGACCCCCACCATAATTCAGAACCCCCCACCATAATTCTGGAACCCCCCCACCACGTCACAGAACTCTCCACCATAATTTAGAAACCCCCCCACCATAACTTAGACCCCCACCATAATTCAGAACCCCCCACCATAATTCTGGAACCCCCCACCACGTCACAGAACTCTCCACCATAATTTAGAAACCCCCCACCATAACTTAGACCCCACACCATAATTCAGAAACCCCCACCATAATTCAGAACCCCCCACCACGTCACAGAACTCTCCACCATAATTCGGGAACCCCCCACCATAATTCAGAACCTCCCACCACGTCACAGAACTGTCCACCATAATTTAGGACCCCCCACCATAATTCAGACTCTCCTCCATAATTCAGGGCCCCCCATCACGTCACAGAACTGTCAGCCATAATTTGGGAACCTCCCACCATAATTCAGACCCCCCTCTCCTTCTGTGATATGTTAGACAGCATATATTTTACTAATGTTCCAAATACTTCATTATTATGCCCATCTGATCTGTGTATGGATATGTATCAGATGTAAACCCACCTTAATTTTGGCAGTGGCCTTCTCCCTAAGTTTTGGCTGCTGGCCTACCTAGTTCAATTTTTGTAACCCTACAGTGCCATCTATCAGTCATTTCCTTAAACTCTGACTACTTATATTTCCCCATAAAGGGGATCACGTGATAAAATTTAACCTAATTTATTTCAATTCGTTAATTCCACCATAATTGTAATTCAGAACACACCAAAAATCAATCAACACCTTATTGAAGGTTTTAAGAAAGTGAAAAAATGTGTAGGAGATGTGTATCATCACTTTGAGGAACGTTTAATATCATTTAAGAATTGGAGAGGCACTGCAAAACCTCTAGATCTCGCACTGGCAGAATTTCATTACATCGGTTGCGAGGACACCGCTGCTTCCATTGCGGAGTTGAAATTTACAGGTGGAAAGTAGGTGACGTACCTATAATTGCACATTTACTGTGTTTAGAAGATCGCTCTTATGCAAAATTAATCAAAGAGGGATTGTTCAGGTTTATGGAAAAGTAGAAGGATGTACACATATCAAGAAGCAGCTTATCAGTAATCAATTAATTAAGTAATGTACTATGAATCAATGGAGGCCTTATTAAAGCTTTATAAACCACCAATTTTCAATGTACCACCCTGTATATTTCGAGCTGTAATAATAAGAAAGAAAAATACATATTTCATATAATACATTAATTTTTACAATTATAAATTATGATGCAGCTGCTTGGTGTGAATTTAGCTTTTCGCACACCCTGTATTCAAACTAGAAATCTTCGTACATGTTGTCATTAGTTGCTCAACGTTTATTTGGATTAAAATTTTACTGAGATCACTCTGTTCTAATTAACAACCCAAGAAAAAAGCGAGAATGAAACTAAATGCATTTACCATCAAATAAACCTTCAAGTTAGGAATTAATATCGAAGCACAATAGAATAATGGATAGATCAGCAGATGAATAAGGAAATAATTTAGTAATAAAATTATTATGATGAAAAAATGTCTTATTAATCAACATCTTTCGCAATAATGAAAGAAGCATTGTTCAGCCACACCGTTTAATAGTAATGAAAGAATTTGCAAAGTCATGTGTGTATGTAAGATCGAACAGTCAGCACAACACAACACCCCCCCCCCCAAATTTTAACGTGTCAGCACCTGTCAGCATTAGTATATCACATTTCTTGATAAATATAGAAAGGCAATAAATACCGTAAAAAATTATCAAAACAATGCATTCATCTAACAAAGAACAGTTCTATTCTCGTGAATTATAAATTAGTTATTTAAGCTACATAAAATGACACATTTGGTTTACTTTAATATATCAGAAACTCCATTCATAATAAATGCTATAGAAAATAAGAGAATATTTCGTAAACTGCAATGAAAGCGAATAGATAGATAACTGTTTGATATTATTTCAGTCCAGCGAACAATCACAATAAATAGGTAAAGCATATTATTAATACTATTTTAGCGTTAAAGACAATACTGCACAACAGACAGATATATCACAACTACAGAGTGGCCTATACAAATTTAGATACCCCACCCACTTATTTCGAGAGATATAAAGGGAGTGACAACATTTCTGGTTTTTAATACTAGTTTTGCTTATGTGGTAACGCACATTTACTGCAAAATAAAGTAGTTTACTACATCATCAAAAATATCGACGAAAAGCACCATATTCTTTTAGGAAGTCATGAGCAAGACACTCTTTAGAAAAACGAATGTAGTGGGGGTTTATACAAAGGAACATCATAAACGCACCAAGAGAAGCACAGTTGGGAAATATCGTAGAAAAAACGTCATGGACGTCAAAGAAAAATATGAGTAGTGGAGATTTTAGGACAAAACATTATAGTCGTCATAGGAAAACATGCGTAGTGGAGATTTTTATGAAAAACATGTATAGGGAGGGCGTATGCAAAAAAAAAGCACCATACTCTCTTAAGAAAAGTATGAGCAGTTGAGGTTTTAGTAAAAACATTATAGTCGTAATAGGAAAACATGCGCAGTGGAGCTTTATAGGAAAAATATTATAACTGATATAAAAAAAGCATACGAAGTACAAATCTTTTGTAGAGCCTTTCTGTCTCTGCCAGCATACTATTACATTTTAAGAATAAATCGCGTTATGCTGAATATATAAAATATACACCATAACGATTATTTACGAAAATCGAGTAAATCGAATATTCTATACTCATGATGACGAATTTTACGAAGGTATACTAACCATTAAGCTCTATCCATTTTATGAAACAAAACCTAAAATTCATCAAAAAGGACTCCTCCACTAGTTCAAATGACCCTCTATTCGAAATTAAAAGTATCATTAGGTAAGAACCCACTCGCCTGCACGCATATTATTCTAAATTTCAGATATCATTAGGAATTTAGTGAAATATCAGTACACCTATGTCAAATTATCAACAAAATCTCAGAAAATTGCAAATATTCATATTTATGAGTTATCGATGTCAAGCGTAAATAAAATTGAAAATAAAACCCTATCGATACAATCTCTTACGTAAGCATGCTAGATATCAAATACAATACAAAATTAAATTTTACTCCCGTTTACAGCGAAACGAAAATTAAAATTAACTCAAGACAAGACAACTAGAGACCCCCCTACAGGTTAATAAACAAAGGAGCTTAAAAAGTTTCAGATATTCATATTTAAGTTTCCACGAAATCAAATCAACACAAAAACTAAAATTCGTAAGATATAGCAAGAAATACCACATAATGCTAAAAATACTGTAATGGGCAAGCCAAATTAAGTTTAATCATCATATAATAATATTAATATGTTTACCCGATTCTGTTACGAAGACGCAATCCAAAACTGATAATGACGCTACATACAGAAACTTATAGAGAAAAGCATGCGCAGAGGGGAAAAACAGTATGGTAGTCAAAAAACAAAAATTATGAACAGTGAGGATTTTAGGAAAAACATTATAGTCAGCATATTAAAACACGTACAGTGGATATTTATAGGAAAAAAAATATTATAGCTGTTATAGAAGGCATGCGCAGTAGGAAACTTTGTACATCTTTTCTATCTCTGACGTCATACTAATACATTTTCAAGATAGGTGGAGTACCATTGAACATATAATAACATAGACTCCTAACAATTCATACTGCATTAACGAATTCGATTAAATAGAATATTTCAACCTCATGAAGGCCAATTTTACTTTGTACACCTTTTCTATCTATGACGTCATACTAATACATTTTCAAGATAGGTGTAGTACCATTGAACATATAATAACATAGACTCCTAACAATTCATACTACATGAACGAATTCGATTAAATAGAATATTTCAACCTCATGAAGACCAATTTTACGGGGTACACTAAATATCAAGTTGACACAAAAGTGTCAAAAAAGACTCATACCTTAAACAGTTTATGAAACAAAATCTAAGATTCATTAAAATAAAATGAAAAAAACCAAGAGACATAATTTAACATGTCAATACGAAAAATATCATAGATCCAAGAAATATACTTATCTTATGGTAAGCACACACACACACACACACACACCCGCACCCACACACAGACGGGTACCTTAGATGTTTAAGGGCGTAGTAACTGCTAAGAATAATCAATTACATAACCCTTATGACTCATAAGCAGGTTTACTTACATATACCAACAAGATATTCCAACTTCAAATGGATAATCGAAGAATTGTAACTGGAAAGGCCGTAGAGATACATATTCCAGTTCCCCCAGTATCGACATATAATAAAATAGACACCTAACGATGCATGTTGTATTAGCGAAACCGATCAAAGCGAATATAATAGCCTCAGTACAACAGGTCGGCCGCAAATTTTTACTCTGATATACTAGACATCTAATAATAGTATTACCTAACATATTATGGCCGAGAGAGAGCCTTTACTTAAACTTTTATCAGTTTAACGAAACAAAAATCTAAAATTCATAAATTTACTTTACAATACAACGGGAGACAAAATTCCTGTGCCTCCGTAATAAAAGGCATAACTATAATATAAATTTCGCGATGTCTGATCGAAAGAGAAATTTACTAGGAAATTATAGACAACAAGTAGGATCACCCCAAAGTATTTTTACCAAGAGGGTCCTACTTTTAAGATTTAGCCACTTTAACGAAACAAATATCTAAAAGTCATAAAATTACACACACACACACACACCCACACCCGCACACACACACACACCCACCCGCACACAAGCCTTAATTATTAACGAACAACTGCTACAGACAACCAAAAATATCTGTACAGGCACCTTAGATGTTTAAAGGCGTAGTAATTGCCAAGAATAATCAATGACGTAACTCATAGTCAGGTTTACTTACATATACCCACATAATATCCCAACTTGAAATGGATAATCGAAGAGTTGTAGACACCTGTGCCATAGGAATGTAATTCATCTATAGGTTTAACTGGAAAGGCCGTAGAGATACAAAGTCCAATTACTACGGTATAGACATATAATAATAAAATAGACACCTAACGTTGCATGCTATATTAGCGAAACCGATCAAGGCGAATATATTAGCTTCAGTACAACAGGCCGGTCTCAAATATTACTCCGATATACTAGACACCTAATAGGATCACCTAACATATTAGGGTCAAGAGGGCCTTTCTTTAAACTTTATCAGTTTAACGAAACAAAATCTCAAACTCATAAAAATCGACCCTACAAAACAGCTGGAGACAAAATTCCCGTACATCCGTAATAAGAGGTATATCTATAATATGAATTTCGCGATGTATCATCGAAATAGAAATTTACACGAAAATTATAGACATCAAGTAGAATCACCCAACGTATTTTATCAAGAGGGTCCTACTTTAAGATTTGGCCATTTTAACGAAACAAATATCCAAAAAATCATAAAATTACTCTATATAAAACAACTAGAAGCAAATATTTTCAAAACCATGACGTCATAAATTTAAAGAGTACTAGCACCGGATGTCTTTATCGTAATTACTGAGGTGACCATGACTTAAAAAAAACGGTTATTCATACTGGTCGATACTCTACATTACGCTAACTAAGAATCTAATACCTTAATTTAAAATATAAGAATAATATATTCTGCACACGATCAACACGTCTGAATCGTCTAAGTTTACCGTATGGTACCTCCAACAGCATCACCTCGTAACACAGCCTCATATCATTATATCATTATATTGCAAATCTCTACATGTATTTTTTCTCTATATATATGTTGTCACCACATCAACTAACTGATCGCATATTTTTAAAAATAAATATTATTTAAGTTAGTCTGTTCTTGCTAGATAAAGTTAACATTTTTTACACAGCATCCTCCATGAAATACTTTTAGGCCTACTGGAGGTAGGTGAGAGGTTATAATTAAGAAAGCCCCAATGACCATATCTGAAAAATGAAGACGAAGTTACGGTTTAATTCTAATATGTATTCATTTATAAATAACGGCTACGACTCACCTCCCACCTCTATCCCCTACCATAATTCGAAACAGACCCCACCACCCCAGAACTCTCCATCATAAGCCGGGGGCATTTACTATACCAGATTCTCCTTCCAATTTTATAAGGAGGTGTATCTTTCATGAAAATACCTCGAAAACGCACCACCAAAATCAAGAGTTGCAATCCCAATAACGTATTTATATCAGTTTTACGTAACATAGCACCCCCCTACTTAATGACGGGGCCGCTAAATACTGCGGAAGAGTTCTATGAAGTGGTGGAGAATTCCGTGACATGATGGGGGTTAATAACCTCAACACGTGAAGTTTAGGTACTTACAACGTACTACTAGGGAACTTTCGAGAACGACGAAACGAAAAAATTAGTCTGCCTCTAATTTTTCTTTAGATGATATAAAATACAGTACTTCAAATATTAGGTAAATATAGTAAAATGACAAAGTGGGTCAACAGATTAACTAGTTTATATCTCTCTCTCCATAACTTAGGTATATATTATGAGTTATAAGACCTCGTGTTGCTACAAATTTATCGTGTACTTACCTATAGAGCCCCATACCCAACCCACTCCAACAGCTACATACTTTTTAATAATGAAACTGTACCTAGTCAAAGTAGTTATGTCTATCTATTTATTTGCGATACATAATACTGATAAAACACACTAACTACCTAATTTATTTAAAAATAAAAGTTTTTTATTTAAAATAATAGTTACTACCTCATAAAAAAGACCCCTTAGTCCATGGCACATAGAAAACATTTTCGCCTGCCTTGCAGTTTTCAAAGAAGCAGACATTATTATAATTATGATTAAGGAAAAGTTTATGTTTTAGATATGAAAATAACAGAGCAGTATTTCTTCTTCAAAAATTCTTATATCATTATATTTCAGAAATAAATAATAAGTCGCCTGACTCGTTTAACTTATTCTTGCGGTCTATATCTAGAAACTAATGAAAAGTTTTCTCTGTTAATAAATAAACATTTCACGCACAGGCTCCCTAGATCGGAAAATGTGATATACACAAGATTTCAGATTAAGTAGATACTGTTTTTACATGAAGACTATCACATACATTTTATTCATTATTTGTCAATGTACAGGGGGACTTGCAATTTTAAAACAGGGATATGTCTGGTGATTTTATGTTTGTACACTGATTTACATGAAATATCGTAAACATTATTTTCAACTATTTGGAGTACACAGAGGAAGTAGATACCCATTATTAATAGAAACTTTGCAGTTAGATATTTTGTACAGGGTCACCTAATCTAAAATTCCTAGTTAGAGTAGATAATATTATCAATTTAGTTGGTGCCCCAGAACACAGAAATTCCCTAAAAAATGTTTTTCCAACAAATTATTGAATATTTGTAATAAGAATACATAAAATGATGAGATATCATAGTTGATATCAATGTTGAAATTTAAAAAATATTTATATATATATATAGGCTATTGGTGACATATACATAACGTACTCCACCGGTAGTCTCCGAACTATTCTCAAGTGCGGATGAAGTAAACATTCTTGAGGTCCATGAAGAACCCTGTTACTTGTTATTATCTAACACATACTGATTATAAGGTACAAATCAAAGAAATTTAAATTAGTTTTTAAATTTAATCCATTGATTTTTTATTTATCAACATTAGGTTAGGCATGATGGTCGAGGCCATCCTTCCTTTGAAGAGGTGAATGTGTAGGTTATATGAAGGTCATATAAGTCAATAACCCTTGGTTTTAATTAACGTGTTTCCACTAGGTTTGATCGGATTTCGCCTATACGACGTCAAGTATTTTCAGTATCCCCACCACCTCATGACCACATCATGGCCTCTTAGGTACGATGGTTAGGTTAGGTACAATGCTCGCGGGGCCGCGGCCTTCGTACCTAACCTAACCATCGTACCTAAGAGGCCATGAAGTGGTCATGAGGTGGTGGGGATACTGAAAATACTTGACGTCGTATAGGCGAAATCCGATCAAACCTAGTGGAAACACGTTAATTAAAACCAAGGGTTATTGACTTATATGACCTTCATATAACCTACACATTCACCTCTTCAAAGGAAGGATGGCCTCGACCATCATGCCTAACCCTAATGTTGATAAATAAAAAATCAATGGATTAAATTTAAAAACTAATTTAAATTTCTTTGATTTGTACCTTATAATCAGTATGTGTTAGATAATAACAAGTAACAGGGTTCTTCATGGACCTCAAGAATGTTTACTTCATCCGCACTTGAGAATAGTTCGGAGACTACCGGTGGAGTACGTTATGTATATGTCACCAATAGCCTATATATATATAAATATTTTTTAAATTTCAACATTGATATCAACTATGATATCTCATCATTTTATGTATTCTTATTACAAATATTCAATAATTTGTTGGAAAAACATTTTTTAGGGAATTTCTGTGTTCTGGGGCACCAACTAAATTGATAATATTATCTACTCTAACTAGGAATTTTAGATTAGGTGACCCTGTACAAAATATCTAACTGCAAAGTTTCTATTAATAATGGGTATCTACTTCCTCTGTGTACTCCAAATAGTTGAAAATAATGTTTACGATATTTCATGTAAATCAGTGTACAAACATAAAATCACCAGACATATCCCTGTTTTAAAATTGCAAGTCCCCCTGTACATTGACAAATAATGAATAAAATGTATGTGATAGTCTTCATGTAAAAACAGTATCTACTTAATCTGAAATCTTGTGTATATCACATTTTCCGATCTAGGGAGCCTGTGCGTGAAATGTTTATTTATTAACAGAGAAAACTTTTCATAGTTTCTAGATATAGACCGCAAGAATAAGTTAAACGAGTCAGGCGACTTATTATTTATTTCTGAAATATAATGATATAAGAATTTTTGAAGAAGAAATACTGCTCTGTTATTTTCATATCTAAAACATAAACTTTTCCTTAATCATAATTATAATAATGTCTGCTTCTTTGAAAACTGCAAGGCAGGCGAAAATGTTTTCTATGTGCCATGGACTAAGGGGTCTT
>CAUZXK010000127.1:0-67166 GCA_963583905.1 Stenurella melanura | reverse complement strand
TACTCGGTAACGGGTGATTTTACGCCAATATCTTATAGAAACCATTTCGAACCGCCTCATCATGGCGGATAATTTTTCTATATAACTTTTTCCGATCAGACGAAGTTTAGGTTTTGATTCACTACGAGCTCTCCTATGAAAATTTACATGTTAGTCCATTTTGCTGGATAACGATTGATTTTATGAAAAATTCATACAGGGTCATTTCAACCAACTCGTCGAGAAAATTGGTAATTAACATATTCTGAATAGACGAAGTTCAGTTTTCGTCTTATACGGGCTGACATGAAAATCCAATATTCACCCATTTTACTCGGTAACGGTTGATTTTACGCCAATATCTTAAGAGCCATTCGAACCGCCTCATCACGGCGGATAATTTTTCTATATAACTTTTTCGATCAGACGAAGTTTAGGTTTTGATTCACTACGAGCTCTCCTATGAAAATTTACATGTTAGTCCATTTTGCTGGATAACGATTGATTTTATGAAAAATTCATATAAAGTCATTTCAAACCAACTCGTCGAGACTATAAAATTGGTAAATAACATATTCTGAATAGACGAAGTTCAGTTTTCGTCTTATTGCGGGCTGACATGAAAATCCACTATTCACCCATTTTACTCGGTAACGGTTGATTTTACGCCAATATCTTATAAAAGCCATTTCGAACCGCCTCATCACGGCGGGATAATTTGTCTATATAACTTTTTCCGATCAGACGAAGTTAGGTTTTGATTCACTACGAGCTCTCCTATGAAAATTTACATGTTAGTCCATTTTGCTGGATAACGATTGATTTTATGAAAAATTCATATAGAGTCATTTCAAACCAACTCGTCGAGACCTATAAAATTGGTAAATAACATATTCTGAATAGACGAAGTTCAGTTTTCGTCTTATACGGGCTGACATGAAAATCCACTATTCACTCCATTTTACTCGGTAACGGTTGATTTTACGCCAATCTCTTATAGAACCATTTCGAACCGCCTCATCACGGCGGATAATTTGTCTATATAACTTTTTCCCGATCAGACGAAGTTTAGGTTTTGATTCACTACGAGCTCTCCTATGAAAATTTACATGTTAGTCCATTTTGCTGGATAACGATTGATTTTATGAAAAATTCATATAGAGTCATTTCAAACCAACTCGTCGAGACCTATAAAATTGGTAAATAACATATTCTGAATAGACGAAGTTCAGTTTTCGTCTTATACGGGCTGACATGAAAATCCACTATTCACCCATTTTACTCGGTAACGGTTGATTTTACGCCAATATCTTATAGAACCATTTCGAACCGCCTCATCACGGCGGATAATTTTTCTATGTAACTTTTTCCGATCAGACGAAGTTTAGGTTTTGAATTCATTACGAGCTCTCCTATGAAAATTTACATGTTAGTCCATTTTGCTGGATAACGATTGATTTTATGAAAAATTCATACAGGGTCATTTCAAACACCAACTCGTCGAGACCTATAAAATTGGTAAATAACATATTCTGAATAGACGAAGTTCAGTTTTCGTCTTATTGCGGGCTGACATGAAAATCCAGTATTCACCCATTTTACTCGGTAACGGTTGATTTTACGCCAATATCTTATAGAACCATTTCGAACCGCCTCATCACGGCGGATAAATTTTTCTATATAACCTTTTCCGATCAGACGAAGTTTAGGTTTTGATTCACTACGAGCTCTCCTATGAAAATTTACATGTTAGTCCATTTTGCTGGATAACGATTGATTTTATGAAAAATTCATACAGGGTCATTTCAAACCAACTCGTCGAGACCTATAAAATTGGTAAATAACATATTCTGAATAGACGAAGTTCAGTTTTCGTCTTATTGCGGGCTGACATGAAAATCCACTATTCACCCATTTTACTCGGTAACGGTTGATTTTACGCCAATATCTTATAGAGCCATTTCGAACCGCCTCACCACGGCGGATAATTTTTCTATATAACTTTTTCCGATCAGACGAATTTTAGGTTTTGATTCACTACGAGCTCTCCTATGAAAATTTACATGTTAGTCCATTTTGCTGGATAACGATTGATTTTATGAAAAATTCATATAGAGTCATTTCAAACCAACTCGTCGAGACCTATAAAATTGGTAAATAACCGTATAAGACGAAGTTCAGTTTTCGTCTTATACGGGCTGACATGAAAATCCACTATTCACCCATTTTACTCGGTAACGGTTGATTTTACGCCAATATCTTATAGAACCATTTCGAACCGCCTCATCACGGCGGATAATTTTTCTATATAACTTTTTCCGATCAGACGAAGTTTAGGTTTTGATTCACTACGAGCTCTCCTATGAAAATTTACATGTTAGTCCATTTTGCTGGAATAACGATTGATTTTATGAAAAATTCATACAGAGTCATTTCAAACCAACTCGTCGAGACCTATAAAATTGGTAAATAACATATTCTGAATAGACGAAGTTCAGTTTTCGTCTTATACGGGCTGACATGAAAATCAATATTCACCCATTTTACTCGGTAACGGTTGATTTTACGCCAATATCTTATAAAGCCATTTCGAACCGCCTCATCACGGCGGATAATTTTTCTATATAACTTTTTCCGATCAGACGAAGTTTAGGTTTTGATTCACTACGAGCTCTCCTATGAAAATTTACATGTTAGTCCATTTTGCTGGATAACGATTGATTTATGAAAAATTCATACAGGGTCATTTCAAACCAACTCGTCGAGACCTATAAAATTGGTAAATAACATATTCTGAATAGACGAAGTTCAGTTTTCGTCTTATACGGGCTGACATGAAATCCAATATTCACCCATTTTACTCGGTAACGGTTGATTTTACGCCAATATCTTATAGAGCCATTTCGAACCGCCTCATCACGGCGGATAATTTTTCTATATAACTTTTTCCGATCAGACAAAGTTTAGGTTTTGATTCATTACGAGCTCTGCTATGAAAATTTTACATGTTAGTCCATTTTGCTGGATAACGATTGATTTTATGAAAAATTCATACAGGGTCATTTCAAACCAACTCGTCGAGACCTATAAAATTGGTAAATAACATTTTCTGAATAGACGAAGTTCAGTTTTCGTCTTATTGCGGGCTGACATGAAAATCCACTATTCACACCATTTTACTCGGTAACGGTTGATTTTCACGCCAATATCTTATAGAGCCATTTCGAACCGCCTCATCACGGCGGATAATTTTTCTATATAACTTTTCCGATCAGACGAAGTTTAGGTTTTGATTCACTACGAGCTCTCCTATGAAAATTTACATGTTAGTCCATTTTGCTGGATAACGATTGATTTTATAAAAAATTCATACAGAGTCATTTCAAACCAACTCGTCGAGACCTATAAAATTGGTAAATAACATATTCTGAATAGACGAAGTTCAGTTTTCGTCTTATACGGGCTGACATGAAAATCCACTATTCACCCATTTTACTCGGTAACGGTTGATTTTACGCCAATATCTTATAGAGCCATTTCGAACTGCCTCATCACGGCGGATAATTTTTCTATATAACTTTTTCCGATCAGACGAAGTTAGGTTTTGATTCACTACGAGCTCTCCTATGAAAAATTTACATGTTAGTCCATTTTGCTGGATAACGATTGATTTTATGAAAAATTCATATAGAGTCATTTCAAACCAACTCGTCGAGACCTATAAAATTGGTAAATAACATATTCTGAATAGACGAAGTTCAGTTTTCGTCTTATACGGGCTGACATGAAAATCCACTATTCACCCATTTTACTCGGTAACGGTTGATTTTACGCCAATATCTTATAGAGCCATTTCGAACAGCCTCATCACGGCGATAATTTTTCTATATAACTTTTTCCGATCAGACGAAGTTTAGGTTTTGATTCACTACGAGCTCTCCTATGAAAATTTACATGTTAGTCCATTTTGCTGGATAACGATTGATTTTATGAAAAATTCATATAGAGTCATTTCAAACCAACTCGTCGAGACCTATAAAATTGGTAAATAACATATTCTGAATAGACGAAGTTCAGTTTTCGTCTTATTACGGGCTGACATGAAAATCCACTATTCACCCATTTTACTCGGTAACGGTTGATTTTACGCCAATATCTTATAAAGCCATGTCGAACCGCCTCATCACGGCGGATAATTTTTCTATATAACTTTTTCCGATCAGACGAAGTTTAGGTTTTGATTCACTACGAGCTCTCCTATGAAAATTTACATGTTAGTCCATTTTGCTGGATAACGATTGATTTTATGAAAAATTCATACAGGGTCATTTCAAACCAACTCGTCGAGACCTATAAAATTGGTAAATAACATATTCTGAATAGACGAAGTTCAGTTTTCGTCTTATACGGGCTGACATGAAAATCCAATATTCACCCATTTTACTCGGTAACGGTTGATTTTACGCCAATATCTTATAGAACCATTTCGAACCGCCTCATCACGGCGGATAATTTTTCTATATAACTTTTTCCGATCAGACGAAGTTTAGGTTTTGATTCATTACGAGCTCTGCTATGAAAATTTACATGTTAGTCCATTTTGCTGGATAACGATTGATTTTATGAAAAATTCATACAGGGTCATTTCAAACCAACTCGTCGAGACCTATAAAATTGGTAAATAACATTTTCTGAATAGACGAAGTTCTTATTACGGGCTGACATGAAAATCCACATTCACCCATTTTACTCGGTAACGGTTGATTTTACGCCAATATCTTATAGAACCATTTCGAACCGCCTCATCACGGCGGATAATTTTTCTATATAACTTTTTCCGATCAGACGAAGTTTAGGTTTTGATTCACTACGAGCTCTCCTATGAAAATTTACATGTTAGTCCATTTTGCTGGATAACGATTGATTTTATGAAAAATTCATATAGAGTCATTTCAAACCAACTCGTCGAGACCTATAAAATTGGTAAATAACATATTCTGAATAGACGAAGTTCAGTTTTCGTCTTATACGGGCTGACATGAAAATCCACTATTCACCCATTTTACTCGGTAACGGTTGATTTTACGCCAATATCTTATAGAACCATTTCGAACCGCCTCATCACGGCGGATAATTTTTCTATATAACTTTTTCCGATCAGACGAAGTTTAGGTTTTGATTCACTACGAGCTCTCCTATGAAAATTTACATGTTAGTCCATTTTGCTGGATAACGATTGATTTTATGAAAAATTCATATAGAGTCATTTCAAACCAACTCGTCGAGACCTATAAAATTGGTAAATAACATATTCTGAATAGACGAAGTTCAGTTTTCGTCTTATACGGTCTGACATGAAAATCCACTATTCACCCATTTTACTCGGTAACGGTTGATTTTACGCCAATATCTTATAGAACCATTTCGAACCGCCTCATCACGGCGGATAATTTTTCTATGTAACTTTTTCCGATCAGACGAAGTTTAGGTTTTGATTCATTACGAGCTCTCCTATGAAAATTTACATGTTAGTCCATTTTGCTGGATAACGATTGATTTTATGAAAAATTCATACAGGGTCATTTCAAACCAACTCGTCGAGACCTATAAAATTGGTAAATAACATATTCTGAATAGACGAAGTTCAGTTTTCGTCTTATTGCGGGCTGACTTGAAAATCCAGTATTCACCCATTTTACTCGGTAACGGTTGATTTTACGCCAATATCTTATAGAACCATTTCGAACCGCCTCATCACGGCGGATAATTTTTCTATATAACCTTTTCCGATCAGACGAAGTTTAGGTTTTGATTCACTACGAGCTCTCCTATGAAAATTTACATGTTAGTCCATTTTGCTGGATAACGATTGATTTTATGAAAAATTCATACAGGGTCATTTCAAACCAACTCGTCGAGACCTATAAAATTGGTAAATAACATATTCTGAATAGACGAAGTTCAGTTTTCGTCTTATTGCGGGCTGACATGAAAATCCACTATTCACCCATTTTACTCGGCAACGGTTGATTTTACGCCAATATCTTATAGAGCCATTTCGAACCGCCTCATCACGGCGGATAATTTTTCTATATAACTTTTTCCGATCAGACGAATTTTAGGTTTTGATTCACTACGAGCTCTCCTATGAAAATTTACATGTTAGTCCATTTTGCTGGATAACGATTGATTTTATGAAAAATTCATATAGAGTCATTTCAAACCAACTCGTCGAGACCTATAAAATTGGTAAATAACCCGTATAAGACGAAGTTCAGTTTTCGTCTTATACGGGCTGACATGAAAATCCACTATTCACCCATTTTACTCGGTAACGGTTGATTTTACGCCAATATCTTATAAAGCCATTTCGAACCGCCTCATCACGGCGGATAATTTTTCTATATAACTTTTTCCGATCAGACGAAGTTTAGGTTTTGATTCACTACGAGCTCTCCTATGAAAATTTACATGTTAGTCCATTTTGCTGGATAACGATTGATTTTATGAAAAATTCATACAGGGTCATTTCAAACCAACTCGTCGAGACCTATAAAATTGGTAAATAACATATTCTGAATAGACGAAGTTCAGTTTTCGTCTTATACGGGCTGACATGAAAATCCATTATTCACCCATTTTACTCGGTAACGGTTGATTTTACGCCAATATCTTATAAAGCCATTTCGAACCGCCTCATCACGGCGGATAATTTTTCTATATAACTTTTTCCGATCAGACGAAGTTTAGGTTTTGATTCACTACGAGCTCTCCTATGAAAATTTACATGTTAGTCCATTTTGCTGGATAACGATTGATTTTATGAAAAATTCATATAGAGTCATTTCAAACCAACTCGTCGAGACCTATAAAATTGGTAAATAACATATTCTGAATAGACGAAGTTCAGTTTTCGTCTTATACGGGCTGACATGAAAATCCACTATTCACCCATTTTACTCGGTAACGGTTGATTTTACGCCAATATCTTATAGAGCCATTTCGAACCGCCTCATCACGGCGGATAATTTTTCTATATAACTTTTTCCGATCAGACGAAGTTTAGGTTTTGATTCACTACGAGCTCTCCTATGAAAATTTACATGTTAGTCCATTTTGCTGGATAACGATTGATTTTATGAAAAATTCATACAGGGTCATTTCAAACCAACTCGTCGAGACCTTTAAAATTGGTAAATAACATATTCTGAATAGACGAAGTTCAGTTTTCGTCTTATACGGGCTGACATGAAAATCCACTATTCACCCATTTTACTCGGTAACGGTTGATTTTACGCCAATATCTTATAGAGCCATTTCGAACCGCCTCATCACGGCGGATAATTTTTCTATATAACTTTTTCCGATCAGACGAAGTTTAGGTTTTGATTCACTACGAGCTCTCCTATGAAAATTTACATGTTAGTCCATTTTGCTGGATAACGATTGATTTTATGAAAAATTCATACAGGGTCATTTCAAACCAACTCGTCGAGACCTATAAAATTGGTAAATAACATATTCTGAATAGACGAAGTTCAGTTTTCGTCTTATACGGGCTGACATGAAAATCCAATATTCACCCATTTTACTCGGTAACGGGTGATTTTACGCCAATATCTTATAGAACCATTTCGAACCGCCTCATCATGGCGGATAATTTTTCTATATAACTTTTTCCGATCAGACGAAGTTTAGGTTTTGATTCACTACGAGCTCTCCTATGAAAATTTACATGTTAGTCCATTTTGCTGGATAACGATTGATTTTATGAAAAATTCATACAGGGTCATTTCAAACCAACTCGTCGAGAAAATTGGTAAATAACATATTCTGAATAGACGAAGTTCAGTTTTCGTCTTATACGGGCTGACATGAAAATCCAATATTCACCCATTTTACTCGGTAACGGTTGATTTTACGCCAATATCTTATAGAGCCATTTCGAACCGCCTCATCACGGCGGATAATTTTTCTATATAACTTTTTCCGATCAGACGAAGTTTAGGTTTTGATTCATTACGAGCTCTGCTATGAAAATTTACATGTTAGTCTATTTTGCTGGATAACGATTGATTTTATGAAAAATTCATACAGGGTCATTTCAAACCAACTCGTCGAGACCTATAAAATTGGTAAATAACATATTCTGAATAGACGAAGTTCAGTTTTCGTCTTATTGCGGGCTGACATGAAAATCCACTATTCACCCATTTTACTCGGTAACGGTTGATTTTACGCCAATATCTTATAGAACCATTTCGAACCGCCTCATCACGGCGGATAATTTTTCTATATAACTTTTTCCGATCAGACGAAGTTTAGGTTTTGATTCACTACGAGCTCTCCTATGAAAATTTACATGTTAGTCCATTTGGCTGGATAACGATTGATTTTATGAAAAATTCATATAGAGTCATTTCAAACCAACTCGTCGAGACCTATAAAATTGGTAAATAACATTTTCTGAATAGACGAAGTTCAGTTTTCGTCTTATACGGGCTGACATGAAAATCCACTATTCACCCATTTTACTCGGTAACGGTTGATTTTACGCCAATATCTTATAAAGCCATTTCGAACCGCCTCATCACGGCGGATAATTTTTCTATATAACTTTTTCCGATCAGACGAAGTTAGGTTTTGATTCACTACGAGCTCTCCTATGAAAATTTACATGTTAGTCCATTTTGCTGGATAACGATTGATTTTATGAAAAATTCATATAGAGTCATTTCAAACCAACTCGTCGAGACCTATAAAATTGGTAAATAACATATTCTGAATAGACGAAGTTCAGTTTTCGTCTTATACGGGCTGACATGAAAATCCACTATTCACCCATTTTACTCGGTAACGGTTGATTTTACGCCAATATCTTATAGAGCCATCTCGAACCGCCTCATCAAGGCGGATAATTTTTCTATATAACTTTTTCCGATCAGACGAAGTTTAGGTTTTGATTCACTACGAGCTCTCCTATGAAAATTTACATGTTAGTCCATTTTGCTGGATAACGATTGATTTTATGAAAAATTCATATAGAGTCATTTCAAACCAACTCGTCGAGACCTATAAAATTGGTAAATAACATATTCTGAATAGACGAAGTTCAGTTTTCGTCTTATACGGGCTGACATGAAAATCCACTATTCACCCATTTTACTCGGTAACGGTTGATTTTACGCCAATATCTTATAGAACCATTTCGAACCGCCTCATCACGGCGGATAATTTTTCTAAATAACTTTTTCCGATCAGACGAAGTTTAGGTTTTGATTCACTACGAGCTCTCCTATGAAAATTTACATGTTAGTCCATTTTGCTGGATAACGATTGATTTTATGAAAAATTCATATAAAGTCATTTCAAACCAACTCGTCGAGACCTATAAAATTGGTAAATAACATATTCTGAATAGACGAAGTTCAGTTTTCGTCTTATTGCGGGCTGACATGAAAATCCACTATTCACCCATTTTACTCGGTAACGGTTGATTTTACGCCAATATCTTATAAAGCCATTTCGAACCGCCTCATCACGGCGGATAATTTGTCTATATAACTTTTTCCGATCAGACGAAGTTAGGTTTTGATTCACTACGAGCTCTCCTATGAAAATTTACATGTTAGTCCATTTTGCTGGATAACGATTGATTTTATGAAAAATTCATATAGAGTCATTTCAAACCAACTCGTCGAGACCTATAAAATTGGTAAATAACATATTCTGAATAGACGAAGTTCAGTTTTCGTCTTATACGGGCTGACATGAAAATCCACTATTCACCCATTTTACTCGGTAACGGTTGATTTTACGCCAATATCTTATAGAACCATTTCGAACCGCCTCATCACGGCGGATAATTTTTCTATATAACTTTTTCCGATCAGACGAAGTTTAGGTTTTGATTCACTACGAGCTCTCCTATGAAAATTTACATGTTAGTCCATTTTGCTGGATAACGATTGATTTTATGAAAAATTCATATAGAGTCATTTCAAACCAACTCGTCGAGACCTATAAAATTGGTAAATAACATATTCTGAATAGACGAAGTTCAGTTTTCGTCTTATACGGGCTGACATGAAAATCCACTATTCACCCATTTTACTCGGTAACGGTTGATTTTACGCCAATATCTTATAGAACCATTTCGAACCGCCTCATCACGGCGGATAATTTTTCTATGTAACTTTTTCCGATCAGACGAAGTTTAGGTTTTGATTCATTACGAGCTCTCCTATGAAAATTTACATGTTAGTCCATTTTGCTGGATAACGATTGATTTTATGAAAAATTCATACAGGGTCATTTCAAACCAACTCGTCGAGACCTATAAAATTGGTAAATAACATATTCTGAATAGACGAAGTTCAGTTTTCGTCTTATTGCGGGCTGACATGAAAATCCAGTATTCACCCATTTTACTCGGTAACGGTTGATTTTACGCCAATATCTTATAGAACCATTTCGAACCGCCTCATCACGGCGGATAATTTTTCTATATAACCTTTTCCGATCAGACGAAGTTTAGGTTTTGATTCACTACGAGCTCTCCTATGAAAATTTACATGTTAGTCCATTTTGCTGGATAACGATTGATTTTATGAAAAATTCATACAGGGTCATTTCAAACCAACTCGTCGAGACCTATAAAATTGGTAAATAACATATTCTGAATAGACGAAGTTCAGTTTTCGTCTTATTGCGGGCTGACATGAAAATCCACTATTCACCCATTTTACTCGGTAACGGTTGATTTTACGCCAATATCTTATAGAGCCATTTCGAACCGCCTCACCACGGCGGATAATTTTTCTATATAACTTTTTCCGATCAGACGAATTTTAGGTTTTGATTCACTACGAGCTCTCCTATGAAAATTTACATGTTAGTCCATTTTGCTGGATAACGATTGATTTTATGAAAAATTCATATAGAGTCATTTCAAACCAACTCGTCGAGACCTATAAAATTGGTAAATAACCCGTATAAGACGAAGTTCAGTTTTCGTCTTATACGGGCTGACATGAAAATCCACTATTCACCCATTTTACTCGGTAACGGTTGATTTTACGCCAATATCTTATAGAACCATTTCGAACCGCCTCATCACGGCGGATAATTTTTCTATATAACTTTTTCCGATCAGACGAAGTTTAGGTTTTGATTCACTACGAGCTCTCCTATGAAAATTTACATGTTAGTCCATTTTGCTGGATAACGATTGATTTTATGAAAAATTCATACAGAGTCATTTCAAACCAACTCGTCGAGACCTATAAAATTGGTAAATAACATATTCTGAATAGACGAAGTTCAGTTTTCGTCTTATACGGGCTGACATGAAAATCCAATATTCACCCATTTTACTCGGTAACGGTTGATTTTACGCCAATATCTTATAGAACCATTTCGAACCGCCTCATCACGGCGGATAATTTTTCTATATAACTTTTTCCGATCAGACGAAGTTTAGGTTTTGATTCACTACGAGCTCTCCTATGAAAATTTACATGTTAGTCCATTTTGCTGGATAACGATTGAATTTATGAAAAATTCATACAGGATCATTTCAAACCAACTCGTCGAGACCTATAAAATTGGTAAATAACATATTCTGAATAGACGAAGTTCAGTTTTCGTCTTATGCGGGCTGACATGAAAATCCACTATTCACCCATTTTACTCGGTAACGGTTGATTTTACGCCAATATCTTATAGAGCCATTTCGAACCGCCTCATCAAGGCGGATAATTTTTCTATATAACTTTTTCCGATCAGACGAAGTTTAGGTTTTGATTCACTACGAGCTCTCCTATGAAAATTTACATGTTAGTCCATTTTGCTGGATAACGATTGATTTTATGAAAAATTCATATAGAGTCATTTCAAACCAACTCGTCGAGACCTATAAAATTGGTAAATAACATATTCTGAATAGACGAAGTTCAGTTTTCTTCTTATACGGGCTGACATGAAAATCCACTATTCACCCATTTTACTCGGTAACGGTTGATTTTACGCCAATATCTTATAGAACCATTTCGAACTGCCTCATCACGGCGGATAATTTTTCTATATAACTTTTTCCGATCAGACGAAGTTAGGTTTTGATTCACTACGAGCTCTCCTATGAAAATTTACATGTTAGTCCATTTTGCTGGATAACGATTGATTTTATGAAAAATTCATATAGAGTCATTTCAAACCAACTCGTCGAGACCTATAAAATTGGTAAATAACATATTCTGAATAGACGAAGTTCAGTTTTCGTCTTATACGGGCTGACATGAAAATCCACTATTCACCCATTTTACTCGGTAACGGTTGATTTTACGCCAATATCTTATAGAACCATTTCGAACCGCCTCATCACGGCGGATAATTTTTCTATATAACTTTTTCCGATCAGACGAAGTTTAGGTTTTGATTCACTACGAGCTCTCCTATGAAAATTTACATGTTAGTCCATTTTGCTGGATAACGATAGATTTTATGAAAAATTCATATAAAGTCATTTCAAACCAACTCGTCGAGACCTATAAAATTGGTAAATAACATATTCTGAATAGACGAAGTTCAGTTTTCGTCTTATTGCGGGCTGACATGAAAATCCACTATTCACCCATTTTACTCGGTAACGGTTGATTTTACGCCAATATCTTATAAAGCCATTTCGAACCGCCTCATCACGGCGGATAATTTGTCTCTATAACTTTTTCCGATCAGACGAAGTTAGGTTTTGATTCACTACGAGCTCTTCTATGAAAATTTACATGTTAGTCCATTTTGCTGGATAACGATTGATTTTATGAAAAATTCATATAGAGTCATTTCAAACCAACTCGTCGAGAGCTATAAAATTGGTAAATAACATATTCTGAATAGACGAAGTTCAGTTTTCGTCTTATACGGGCTGACATGAAAATCCACTATTCACCCATTTTACTCGGTAACGGTTGATTTTACGCCAATATCTTATAGAACCATTTCGAACCGCCTCATCACGGCGGATAATTTTTCTATATAACTTTTTCCGATCAGACGAAGTTTAGGTTTTGATTCACTACGAGCTCTCCTATGAAAATTTACATGTTAGTCCATTTTGCTGGATAACGATTGATTTTATGAAAAATTCATATAGAGTCATTTCAAACCAACTCGTCGAGACCTATAAAATTGGTAAATAACATATTCTGAATAGACGAAGTTCAGTTTTCGTCTTATACGGGCTGACATGAAAATCCACTATTCACCCATTTTACTCGGTAACGGTTGATTTTACGCCAATATCTTATAGAACCATTTCGAACCGCCTCATCACGGCGGATAATTTTTCTATGTAACTTTTTCCGATCAGACGAAGTTTAGGTTTTGATTCATTACGAGCTCTCCTATGAAAATTTACATGTTAGTCCATTTTGCTGGATAACGATTGATTTTATGAAAAATTCATACAGGGTCATTTCAAACCAACTCGTCGAGACCTATAAAATTGGTAAATAACATATTCTGAATAGACGAAGTTCAGTTTTCGTCTTATTGCGGGCTGACATGAAAATCCAGTATTCACCCATTTTACTCGGTAACGGTTGATTTTACGCCAATATCTTATAGAACCATTTCGAACCGCCTCATCACGGCGGATAATTTTTCTATATAACCTTTTCCGATCAGACGAAGTTTAGGTTTTGATTCACTACGAGCTCTCCTATGAAAATTTACATGTTAGTCCATTTTGCTGGATAACGATTGATTTTATGAAAAATTCATACAGGGTCATTTCAAACCAACTCGTCGAGACCTATAAAATTGGTAAATAACATATTCTGAATAGACGAAGTTCAGTTTTCGTCTTATTGCGGGCTGACATGAAAATCCACTATTCACCCATTTTACTCGGTAACGGTTGATTTTACGCCAATATCTTATAGAGCCATTTCGAACCGCCTCATCACGGCGGATAATTTTTCTATATAACTTTTTCCGATCAGACGAATTTTAGGTTTTGATTCACTACGAGCTCTCCTATGAAAATTTACATGTTAGTCCATTTTGCTGGATAACGATTGATTTTATGAAAAATTCATATAGAGTCATTTCAAACCAACTCGTCGAGACCTATAAAATTGGTAAATAACCCGTATAAGACGAAGTTCAGTTTTCGTCTTATACGGGCTGACATGAAAATCCACTCTTCACCCATTTTACTCGGTAACGGTTGATTTTACGCCAATATCTTATAGAACCATTTCGAACCGCCTCATCACGGCGGATAATTTTTCTATATAACTTTTTCCGATCAGACGAAGTTTAGGTTTTGATTCACTACGAGCTCTCCTATGAAAATTTACATGTTAGTCCATTTTGCTGGATAACGATTGATTTTATGAAAAATTCATACAGAGTCATTTCAAACCAACTCGTCGAGACCTATAAAATTGGTAAATAACATATTCTGAATAGACGAAGTTCAGTTTTCGTCTTATACGGGCTGACATGAAAATCCAATATTCACCCATTTTACTCGGTAACGGTTGATTTTACGCCAATATCTTATAGAACCATTTCGAACCGCCTCATCACGGCGGATAATTTTTCTATATAACTTTTTCCGATCAGACGAAGTTTAGGTTTTGATTCACTACGAGCTCTCCTATGAAAATTTACATGTTAGTCCATTTTGCTGGATAACGATTGATTTTATGAAAAATTCATACAGGGTCATTTCAAACCAACTCGTCGAGACCTATAAAATTGGTAAATAACATATTCTGAATAGACGAAGTTCAGTTTTCGTCTTATTGCGGGCTGACATGAAAATCCACTATTCACCCATTTTACTCGGTAACGGTTGATTTTACGCCAATATCTTATAGAACCATTTCGAACCGCCTCATCACGGCGGATAATTTTTCTATATAACTTTTTCCGATCAGACGAAGTTTAAGTTTTGATTCACTACGAGCTCTCCTATGAAAATTTACATGTTAGTCCATTTTGCTGGATAACGATTGATTTTATGAAAAATTCATATAGAGTCATTTCAAACCAACTCGTCGAGACCTATAAAATTGGTAAATAACATATTGTAATTGTAATTGTAATTGTAATCTTTATTGGTCATAAAAAATGCACCGTAGTGCTTTGACATGTCAAAAAAGCATATTACGAGTAAATAAATAAATACAATACATAATACAAGTATATATAGTAACAATAGGACCAAGTCCTAAATATTGTTAAATGATATAACAAACAATTAGGAAAATTGGGCCCTAACATAGTCAACCGATTACATGACAAACAAAATAAATGCAATAAGTATAACACAAAAATCACAATTTAGGACAATAGGTCCTAATATAGTCAAACAATGGCGTAACAAACAAAATAATAAAACAAATTGATTGAATTGATAAATAGGTAGTTAAGATAATAACTAACGTAATCACAATTATTGGGAACATGTATATAATATGGACAAACAATGACAAACAGGATCATATTCACAATATATATAAAAACAATCTGCCTAAGCCTAAATATAAAAAAAAAAAAATTACAATACAGTTACACATAATTAAAATCCGATATATTGTAGTAGGCATTAGCCAAAAGATGTCTTTTTAATTTAGTCTTAAATCGCGCAATTGGTAAATCTTTTATGCTATTTGGAAGAGAGTTGAACAAAGCAATTCCAAAGTTTTTTTTCTGCGTAGATGACAGTCTCTGATTCGGGGTTTGTATATCATCACGGTTACGGGTGTGGTATTTATGGGTATCGCCATTTTTTTTATATTTGCTCAAATGCTCTTTTATGTGAATTAAGTTACAGTAAATAATTTCCGATGGTAACGTTAATATATTAAATCTAATAAACCATGATTTACAACTCTCAGATTGATTCACACCTGCTAAAGTCCTTATTGCCCTTTTCTGTACAATGAAAATGTTATGAATCTGGTTAGATGTACTCCAGTTTATCAAACCATATGTCATCGTATTATGGAATAGTGCATGGTATGCAATAAGGGCGGCATCTATATTGACCCTATTTTTTATTTGTCTAATGGCATACACTTTTTTTGACAATGTTGTAGTTAAATTACTAATGTGTGAATGCCAAGTTAGCTTGCTGTCCAAGGTTAGGCCCAAAAATTTTACAGTTTCAGAGGTATCTCTCTTGGTAGAAAACAGTAATGTGTTTGTTTTATCTACATTTAAGCATAAGTTGTTTGCATTAAACCAATCAGAGGCTTTATTTATTATGACACTTTCTGCCTCAGCAACAGCGCTAGCAGTATCTTCCACCCGTTTCGCAAAAGTAGTGTCATCTGCAAAAAGGACCGTAAAAGTCGACATAGCGTCGGGTAAATCATTTATATAAATTAAAAATAACAGAGGTCCCAGGACACTACCCTGCTGAACTCCGTGTTGAACTTCCAACGTGTTGCTATATTTACCTTTATCAAACACACACTGATACCTGTTCGATAAATAGGATTTCATTCATTGAGATGCTACACCTCTGAAACCATAGAATTCTAGCTTGTTCAGTAAGATATCTTTTTCAACGCAATCAAACGCCTTACTCAAATCAAGAAAAAGTACTAATGATGAGTTCCTATTTTCAAAACCCTCACTAATATAGTTCACAAGCTCCAGCACAGCCTTCGATGTACTTCTACCCTTCCTGAATCCAAACTGCCTGTCTGTAAAAATATTGTTGGATTCGAAGTAATTTACAATTCTTTGGGCTAAAATTTTTTCAAATATTTTAGATAGAATTGGAAGTAGTGCAATTGGCCTATAATTAGATACATCCTCAATATCTCCAGATTTTAATAAGGGAATAATTTTTGCCTTTTTTAATTTATTTGGAAATATGCCTGTTTGAAATATAAGATTAATAATATGAGTTAATGGTGCAGACAGATACATTAAGTTTTCTTTATACATACCTACTGAGTGGTTATACAGGTCAGTAGCCTGAGAATTTTTTAAGGACTTTAATACGTTTTGTACCTCTGTTTCCGAAACCGGATGAAAGAATATTGACAAAGCGTTTGCCTTACAGTTGTTTTGTAGATGTTCCATGTAAGTTATGTTTGATTTAGGTATTTGATTTATTATTTTGTCTGCTATTTGAGTGAAGAAATCATTGTAGCGTTCAGGAGATATTGAGCTTGTTTCTTTTCTGCTACTCTTTTTACTAGTATTTTTGTTGATGATGTTCCAAATGGTTTTTTGTTTATTATTTGATTTTAATATCTCATCGTTAGCTCGTTTTTTTTTTAAACTAAAAATTAGTTGTTCGTATTCATATTTTTTTTGTTTCAGTTCTGTTTTTATTTGTTCATTGCTAGGTAAGAGTTTTGTTATATTACTGAGACGATCAATTTCTCCTTTTCTTGAACTTACTTCCGGATTCGAAAAAATCGCATTGCTAGCATAATTTGATTTTATTTTTACAGAAATTTGAGGAAAACATAAATCATGATAATAGTTTATAATGTTGTAGAAAATATCAACGGCTTTATCTGGATCATATTCATTATATACTTGTACCCAGTCCTCAGAGGCTAGATAGTGAGAAAATTTAATTTTGTTTTCCGAATTTTTGTTTGGTACAGTTTTATATGCCGGGCTCATAGTTTTTGATTCATCAACAATTTTTACTATTTGGGATTTATGATCGGAAAGGTGAAACTCTAATACAGAAGCATCACTAATATCAAAATTAACAAAAATATTATCTATACATGTACTAGAATTTCTGTGAACTCTGGTAGGTTCTGAAATGGATCTCTCTAGTCCAAATGAGTAGAAGATATCAATTATTTCTTTAGAGGTTTTTGAATCACTCTGAAAATTTACATTAAAATCACCACCTACAAGCAACTTACTGCTCTTATATGTTTCACATAATATTTGAAGAATGTGACACAGATTTTCTTTGAAAATATTTATATCACCACATGGAGAGCGATATAAAGTAACCACAATACAATTTAGATTTTTTAGTTTGATACAGCAACTCTCAAAATGTTTCTCATTGTTAAGTTTATCGATTTCCTCTATATTTGTACACTTTACATCATTTCGTGTGAAAATGCACACCCCTCCGTGAATATGTTTTGATCTACAAAAACTGGAGACTAAATTATAATTATTTAGTTTATATAAGTCTTTTTCTCCATCTTTCAACCAATGCTCACTAATCATTACCACATTGAACCCATGACTTATTAGAATTGACTCAAGATAGTTACATTTATTTTTTAAACACTGTATATTTATATGCATTATTTTAAACTGTTTTTTATTTATGTTTACTCGGCAAATGTCGTTTGTGAAAGTCTGGGGTATAAAAAACGTTGATTTTGTTCATTTGTATCACTTTGTGATTGAAGAGTACTTACAATTTCTTGTTCCAATGTCAGATCATTTCTGAGAACACTCAATTTATCTTGCACTGTCACAGTAACAGGAAGATCTTCCCCCTCCACTATTGAATCACTTATGTCTATAAAAGTTGCTTTCATTTCTTCAGTTGGTAATACTTCATTGACTGTACGAACAAATTTTAAATTATTTTTTGGTAGATATCTTGACTGACATATTGCATTTTTTAAATTTAAAGCCAATTCAGTGCTATATTTATGTGTATTTTTAGGGTTTATTTCCAAATACGAAATGTTTCCTTCTACATACTTATTAAATTTGACTAAGAACTCATTAAGTTTAAAATTGTATTTATATATGTGTTTATTCTTTAATAAACTGGTTCTTATGTTCCTTTTATAGGGGACAGAGGCAAATAGTATATTTGTGTGCGTACATAGTTTTAATTTATTACATATAAATTTGAAAGACGGAGTGCAATTTTTATTTATGTCGTTGGTTCCACCAATTATTATAATGTAATCATTTAATGTAAATTCCTTACATAACATATCCAAATTTTCAATTACTTGACATAGTAGCGCGTCTGGTTTTATTATAGAGGTTATTTCGTAACGGTCAAACTCCCTATATTTGCTGATTAACTTATTTATGTTCCTTCCACATTGGTCACTTAATATTATTATCTTATTTCTCTTTACCTTATTTTTATTTTTATTTACGCTCTGTATATTTGTTTCCAGATCCTTTGTTGATCGTTTCGTCTGAGTATTTTTTCGATTTATTGTTTCCAATTCCATATTTTTAGATTCATCCTGTATACATATTTTTGCTTTATTATGATTTTTTGTATGTGTTATCAAAGTAACATTTTTATTTATCTCCTCAAGTGTTGGACCTGTATTTGTTGATACATTTTTGTTGTTCTTTTTAGTTTGCGTACCGATGGTTTTTGTGGGTTTTTTTGTTGTATTTATGTATTTCTTGAACTCACAAATTTGTTCCTTTAATTCCTGTATTGTTTTTTCGTGTTTTCTTATCTGCTCATTCATTTCTTCTTCCGTTTTAATTGCGTCCTCTATAAATAATTTATTTTCATGTTTCAATTTTCGTATGTAAATATTTTTTACTTCACTATCTTCCGTGAGTTCATTTATTGTTTTTTCCATCATACTTTTCTCATCATCGTCACTTAAATATGTATCTTCTCCCGCATTACAGCATATTATTTTATTTTTCTCTATTATCCGGATATTATGTGTATGTTTGGACAAACAGCTTCTGTGAATAACACTGTGACACTTTACACAAATATAGTGAATGAACGGTTTACTTTTACAACATTTATAGCCAATAAAGGCAGAACTGTTACTGGTTGACATCTTGCAAGTCACATCACTGATTGTATTAATGTGATTAATGTGATATTCTGAATAGACGAAGTTCAGTTTTCGTCTTATACGGGCTGACATGAAAATCCACTATTCACCCATTTTACTCGGTGACGGTTGATTTTACGCCAATATCTTATAGACCCATTTCGAACCGCCTCATCACGGCGGATAATTTTTCTATATAACTTTTTCCGATCAGACGAAGTTTAGGTTTTGATTCACTACGAGCTCTCCTATGAAAATTTACATGTTAGTCCATTTTGCTGGATAACGATTGATTTTATGAAAAATTCATATAGAGTCATTTCAAACCAACTCGTCGAGACCTATAAAATTGGTAAATAACATATTCTGAATAGACGAAGTTCAGTTTTCGTCTTATAACGGGCTGACATGAAAATCCACTATTCACCCATTTTACTCGGTAACGGTTGATTTTACGCCAATATCTTATAGAACCATTTCGAACCGCCTCATCACGGCGGATAATTTTTCTATATAACTTTTTCCGATCAGACGAAGTTTAGGTTTTGATTCATTACGAGCTCTCCTATGAAAATTTACATGTTAGTCCATTTTGCTGGATAACGATTGATTTTATGAAAAATTCATACAGGGTCATTTCAAACCAACTCGTCGAGACCTATAAAATTGGTAAATAACATTTTATGAATAGACGAAGTTCAGTTTTCGTCTTATACGGGCTGACATGAAAATTCTCTATTCACCCATTTTACTCGGTAACGGTTGATTTTACGCCAATATCTTATAGAACCATTTCGAACCGCCTCATCATGGCGGATAATTTTTCTATATAACTTTTTCCGATCAGACGAAGTTTAGGTTTTGATTCACTACGAGCTCTCCTATGAAAATTTACATGTTAGTCCATTTTGCTGGATAACGATTGATTTTATGAAAAATTCATATAGAGTCATTTCAAACCAACTCGTCGAGACCTATAAAATTGGTAAATAACATATTCTGAATAGACGAAGTTCAGTTTTCGTCTTATTGCGGGCTGACATGAAAATCCACTATTTACCCATTTTACTCGGTAACGGTTGATTTTACGCCAATATCTTATAGAGCCATTTCGAACCGCCTCATCACGGCGGATAATTTTTCTATATAACTTTTTCCGATCAGACGAAGTTTAGGTTTTGATTCACTACGAGCTCTCCTATGAAAATTTACATGTTAGTCCATTTTGCTGGATAACGATTGATTTTATGAAAAATTCATATAGAGTCATTTCAAACCAACTCGTCGAGACCTATAAAATTGGTAAATAACATATTCTGAATAGACGAAGTTCAGTTTTCGTCTTATACGGGCTGACATGAAAATCCACTATTCACCCATTTTACTCGGTAACGGTTGATTTTACGCCAATATCTTATAAAGCCATTTCGAACCGCCTCATCACGGCGGATAATTTTTCTATATAACTTTTTCCGATCAGACGAAGTTTAGGTTTTGATTCACTACGAGCTCTCCTATGAAAATTTACATGTTAGTCCATTTTGCTGGATAACGATTGATTTTATGAAAAATTCATACAGGGTCATTTCAAACCAACTCGTCGAGACCTATAAAATTGGTAAATAACATATTCTGAATAGACGAAGTTCAGTTTTCGTCTTATACGGGCTGACATGAAAATCCACTATTCACCCATTTTACTCGGTAACGGTTGATTTTACGCCAATATCTTATAAAGCCATTTCGAACCGCCTCATCACGGCGGATAATTTTTCTATATAACTTTTTCCGATCAGACGAAGTTTAGGTTTTGATTCACTACGAGCTCTCCTATGAAAATTTACATGTTAGTCCATTTTGCTGGATAACGATTGATTTTATGAAAAATTCATATAGAGTCATTTCAAACCAACTCGTCGAGACCTATAAAATTGGTAAATAACATATTCTGAATAGACGAAGTTCAGTTTTCGTCTTATACGGGCTGACATGAAAATCCACTATTCACCCATTTTACTCGGTAACGGTTGATTTTACGCCAATATCTTATAGAGCCATTTCGAACCGCCTCATCACGGCGGATAATTTTTCTATATAACTTTTTCCGATCAGACGAAGTTTAGGTTTTGATTCACTACGAGCTCTCCTATGAAAATTTACATGTTAGTCCATTTTGCTGGATAACGATTGATTTTATGAAAAATTCATACAGGGTCATTTCAAACCAACTCGTCGAGACCTTTAAAATTGGTAAATAACATATTCTGAATAGACGAAGTTCAGTTTTCGTCTTATACGGGCTGACATGAAAATCCACTATTCACCCATTTTACTCGGTAACGGTTGATTTTACGCCAATATCTTATAGAGCCATTTCGAACCGCCTCATCACGGCGGATAATTTTTCTATATAACTTTTTCCGTTCAGACGAAGTTTAGGTTTTGATTCACTACGAGCTCTCCTATGAAAATTTACATGTTAGTCCATTTTGCTGGATAACGATTGATTTTATGAAAAATTCATACAGGGTCATTTCAAACCAACTCGTCGAGACCTATAAAATTGGTAAATAACATATTCTGAATAGACGAAGTTCAGTTTTCGTCTTATACGGGCTGACATGAAAATCCAATATTCACCCATTTTACTCGGTAACGGTTGATTTTACGCCAATATCTTATAGAGCCATTTCGAACCGCCTCATCACGGCGGATAATTTTTCTATATAACTTTTTCCGATCAGACGAAGTTTAGGTTTTGATTCATTACGAGCTCTGCTATGAAAATTTACATGTTAGTCCATTTTGCTGGATAACGATTGATTTTATGAAAAATTCATACAGGGTCATTTCAAACCAACTCGTCGAGACCTATAAAATTGGTAAATAACATATTCTGAATAGACGAAGTTCAGTTTTCGTCTTATTGCGGGCTGACATGAAAATCCACTATTCACCCATTTTACTCGGTAACGGTTGATTTTACGCCAATATCTTATAGAGCCATTTCGAACTGCCTCATCACGGCGGATAATTTTTCTATATAACTTTTTCCGATCAGACGAAGTTTAGGTTTTGATTCACTACGAGCTCTCCTATGAAAATTTACATGTTAGTCCATTTTGCTGGATAACGATTGATTTTATGAAAAATTCATATAGAGTCATTTCAAACCAACTCGTCGAGACCTATAAAATTGGTAAATAACATATCGTGAATAGACGAAGTTCAGTTTTCGTCTTATTGCGGGCTGACATGAAAATCCACTATTCACCCATTTTACTCGGTAACGGTTGATTTTACGCCAATATCTTATAGAGCCATTTCGAACCGCCTCATCACGGCGGATAATTTTTCTATATAACTTTTTCCGATCAGACGAAGTTTAGGTTTTGATTCACTACGAGCTCTCCTATGAAAATTTACATGTTAGTCCATTTTGCTGGATAACGATTGATTTTATGAAAAATTCATATAGAGTCATTTCAAACCAACTCGTCGAGACCTATAAAATTGGTAAATAACATTTTCTGAATAGACGAAGTTCAGTTTTCGTCTTATACGGGCTGACATGAAAATCCACTATTCACCCATTTTACTCGGTAACGGTTGATTTTACGCCAATATCTTATAAAGCCATTTCGAACCGCCTCATCACGGCGGATAATTTTTCTATATAACTTTTTCCGATCAGACGAAGTTAGGTTTTGATTCACTACGAGCTCTCCTATGAAAATTTACATGTTAGTCCATTTTGCTGGATAACGATTGATTTTATGAAAAATTCATATAGAGTCATTTCAAACCAACTCGTCGAGACCTATAAAATTGGTAAATAACATATTCTGAATAGACGAAGTTCAGTTTTCGTCTTATACGGGCTGACATGAAAATCCACTATTCACCCATTTTACTCGGTAACGGTTGATTTTACGCCAATATCTTATAGAGCCATTTCGAACCGCCTCATCAAGGCGGATAATTTTTCTATATAACTTTTTCCGATCAGACGAAGTTTAGGTTTTGATTCACTACGAGCTCTCCTATGAAAATTTACATGTTAGTCCATTTTGCTGGATAACGATTGATTTTATGAAAAATTCATATAGAGTCATTTCAAACCAACTCGTCGAGACCTATAAAATTGGTAAATAACATATTCTGAATAGACGAAGTTCAGTTTTCGTCTTATACGGGCTGACATGAAAATCCACTATTCACCCATTTTACTCGGTAACGGTTGACTTTACGCCAATATCTTATAGAACCATTTCGAACCGCCTCATCACGGCGGATAATTTTTCTAAATAACTTTTTCCGATCAGACGAAGTTTAGGTTTTGATTCACTACGAGCTCTCCTATGAAAATTTACATGTTAGTCCATTTTGCTGGATAACGATTGATTTTATGAAAAATGCATATAAAGTCATTTCAAACCAACTCGTCGAGACCTATAAAATTGGTAAATAACATATTCTGAATAGACGAAGTTCAGTTTTCGTCTTATTGCGGGCTGACATGAAAATCCACTATTCACCCATTTTACTCGGTAACGGTTGATTTTACGCCAATATCTTATAAAGCCATTTCGAACCGCCTCATCACGGCGGATAATTTGTCTATATAACTTTTTCCGATCAGACGAAGTTAGGTTTTGATTCACTACGAGCTCTCCTATGAAAATTTACATGTTAGTCCATTTTGCTGGATAACGATTGATTTTATGAAAAATTCATATAGAGTCATTTCAAACCAACTCGTCGAGACCTATAAAATTGGTAAATAACATATTCTGAATAGACGAAGTTCAGTTTTCGTCTTATACGGGCTGACATGAAAATCCACTATTCACCCATTTTACTCGGTAACGGTTGATTTTACGCCAATATCTTATAGAACCATTTCGAACCGCCTCATCACGGCGGATAATTTTTCTATATAACTTTTTCCGATCAGACGAAGTTTAGGTTTTGATTCACTACGAGCTCTCCTATGAAAATTTACATGTTAGTCCATTTTGCTGGATAACGATTGATTTTATGAAAAATTCATATAGAGTCATTTCAAACCAACTCGTCGAGACCTATAAAATTGGTAAATAACATATTCTGAATAGACGAAGTTCAGTTTTCGTCTTATACGGGCTGACATGAAAATCCACTATTCACCCATTTTACTCGGTAACGGTTGATTTTACGCCAATATCTTATAGAACCATTTCGAACCGCCTCATCACGGCGGATAATTTTTCTATGTAACTTTTTCCGATCAGACGAAGTTTAGGTTTTGATTCATTACGAGCTCTCCTATGAAAATTTACATGTTAGTCCATTTTGCTGGATAACGATTGATTTTATGAAAAATTCATACAGGGTCATTTCAAACCAACTCGTCGAGACCTATAAAATTGGTTAATAACATATTCTGAATAGACGAAGTTCAGTTTTCGTCTTATTGCGGGCTGACATGAAAATCCAGTATTCACCCATTTTACTCGGTACCGGTTGATTTTACGCCAATATCTTATAGAACCATTTCGAACCGCCTCATCACGGCGGATAATTTTTCTATATAACCTTTTCCGATCAGACGAAGTTTAGGTTTTGATTCACTACGAGCTCTCCTATGAAAATTTACATGTTAGTCCATTTTGCTGGATAACGATTGATTTTATGAAAAATTCATACAGGGTCATTTCAAACCAACTCGTCGAGACCTATAAAATTGGTAAATAACATATTCTGAATAGACGAAGTTCAGTTTTCGTCTTATTGCGGGCTGACATGAAAATCCACTATTCACCCATTTTACTCGGTAACGGTTGATTTTACGCCAATATCTTATAGAGCCATTTCGAACCGCCTCATCACGGCGGATAATTTTTCTATATAACTTTTTCCGATCAGACGAATTTTAGGTTTTGATTCACTACGAGCTCTCCTATGAAAATTTATATGTTAGTCCATTTTGCTGGATAACGATTGATTTTATGAAAAATTCATATAGAGTCATTTCAAACCAACTCGTCGAGACCTATAAAATTGGTAAATAACCCGTATAAGACGAAGTTCAGTTTTCGTCTTATACGGGCTGACATGAAAATCCACTATTCACCCATTTTACTCGGTAACGGTTGATTTTACGCCAATATCTTATAGAACCATTTCGAACCGCCTCATCACGGCGGATAATTTTTCTATATAACTTTTTCCGATCAGACGAAGTTTAGGTTTTGATTCACTACGAGCTCTCCTATGAAAATTTACATGTTAGTCCATTTTGCTGGATAACGATTGATTTTATGAAAAATTCATACAGAGTCATTTCAAACCAACTCGTCGAGACCTATAAAATTGGTAAATAACATATTCTGAATAGACGAAGTTCAGTTTTCGTCTTATACGGGCTGACATGAAAATCCAATATTCACCCATTTTACTCGGTAACGGTTGATTTTACGCCAATATCTTATAGAACCATTTCGAACCGCCTCATCACGGCGGATAATTTTTCTATATAACTTTTTCCGATCAGACGAAGTTTAGGTTTTGATTCACTACGAGCTCTCCTATGAAAATTTACATGTTAGTCCATTTTGCTGGATAACGATTGATTTTATGAAAAATTCATACAGGGTCATTTCAAACCAACTCGTCGAGACCTATAAAATTGGTAAATAACATATTCTGAATAGACGAAGTTCAGTTTTCGTCTTATACGGGCTGACATGAAAATCCACTATTCACCCATTTTACTCGGTAACGGTTGATTTTACGCCAATATCTTATAGAGCCATTTCGAACCGCCTCATCACGGCGGATAATTTTTCTATATAACTTTTTCCGATCAGACGAAGTTTAGGTTTTGATTCACTACGAGCTCTCCTATGAAAATTTACATGTTAGTCCATTTTGCTGGATAACGATTGAATTTATGAAAAATTCATACAGGATCATTTCAAACCAACTCGTCGAGACCTATAAAATTGGTAAATAACATATTCTGAATAGACGAAGTTCAGTTTTCGTCTTATGCGGGCTGACATGAAAATCCACTATTCACCCATTTTACTCGGTAACGGTTGATTTTACGCCAATATCTTATAGAGCCATTTCGAACCGCCTCATCACGGCGGATAATTTTTCTATATAACTTTTTCCGATCAGACGAAGTTTAGGTTTTGATTCACTACGAGCTCTCCTATGAAAATTTACATGTTAGTCCATTTTGCTGGATAACGATTGATTTTATGAAAAATTCATATAGAGTCATTTCAAACCAACTCGTCGAGACCTATAAAATTGGTAAATAACATATTCTGAATAGACGAAGTTCAGTTCTCTTCTTATACGGGCTGACATGAAAATCCACTATTCACCCATTTTACTCGGTAACGGTTGATTTTACGCCAATATCTTATAGAACCATTTCGAACTGCCTCATCACGGCGGATAATTTTTCTATATAACTTTTTCCGATCAGACGAAGTTAGGTTTTGATTCACTACGAGCTCTCCTATGAAAATTTACATGTTAGTCCATTTTGCTGGATAACGATTGATTTTATGAAAAATTCATATAGAGTCATTTCAAACCAACTCGTCGAGACCTATAAAATTGGTAAATAACATATTCTGAATAGACGAAGTTCAGTTTTCGTCTTATACGGGCTGACATGAAAATCCACTATTCACCCATTTTACTCGGTAACGGTTGATTTTACGCCAATATCTTATAGAACCATTTCGAACCGCCTCATCACGGCGGATAATTTTTCTATATAACTTTTTCCGATCAGACGAAGTTTAGGTTTTGATTCACTACGAGCTCTCCTATGAAAATTTACATGTTAGTCCATTTTGCTGGATAACGATTGATTTTATGAAAAATTCATATAAAGTCATTTCAAACCAACTCGTCGAGACCTATAAAATTGGTAAATAACATATTCTGAATAGACGAAGTTCAGTTTTCGTCTTATTGCGGGCTGACATGAAAATCCACTATTCACCCATTTTACTCGGTAACGGTTGATTTTACGCCAATATCTTATAAAGCCATTTCGAACCGCCTCATCACGGCGGATAATTTGTCTATATAACTTTTTCCGATCAGACGAAGTTAGGTTTTGATTCACTACGAGCTCTCCTATGAAAATTTACATGTTAGTCCATTTTGCTGGATAACGATTGATTTTATGAAAAATTCATACAGGGTCATTTCAAACCAACTCGTCGAGACCTATAAAATTGGTAAATAACATATTCTGAATAGACGAAGTTCAGTTTTCGTCTTATACGGGCTGACATGAAAATCCACTATTCACCCATTTTACTCGGTAACGGTTGATTTTACGCCAATATCTTATAGAGCCATTTCGAACTGCCTCATCACGGCGGATAATTTTTCTATATAACTTTTTCCGATCAGACGAAGTTTAGGTTTTGATTCACTACGAGCTCTCCTATGAAAATTTACATGTTAGTCCATTTTGCTGGATAACGATTGATTTTATGAAAAATTCATATAGAGTCATTTCAAACCAACTCGTCGAGACCTATAAAATTGGTAAATAACATATTCTGAATAGACGAAGTTCAGTTTTCGTCTTATTACGGGCTGACATGAAAATCCACTATTCACCCATTTTACTCGGTAACGGTTGATTTTACGCCAATATCTTATAAAGCCATTTCGAACCGCCTCATCACGGCGGATAATTTTTCTATATAACTTTTTCCGATCAGACGAAGTTTAGGTTTTGATTCACTACGAGCTCTCCTATGAAAATTTACATGTTAGTCCATTTTGCTGGATAACGATTGATTTTATGAAAAAATCATACAGGGTCATTTCAAACCAACTCGTCGAGACCTATAAAATTGGTAAATAACATATTCTGAATAGACGAAGTTCAGTTTTCGTCTTATACGGGCTGACATGAAAATCCAATATTCACCCATTTTACTCGGTAACGGTTGATTTTACGCCAATATCTTATAGAGCCATTTCGAACCGCCTCATCACGGCGGATAATTTTTCTATATAACTTTTTCCGATCAGACGAAGTTTAGGTTTTGATTCATTACGAGCTCTGCTATGAAAATTTACATGTTAGTCCATTTTGCTGGATAACGATTGATTTTATGAAAAATTCATACAGGGTCATTTCAAACCAACTCTTCGAGACCTATAAAATTGGTAAATAACATTTTCTGAATAGACGAAGTTCTTATTACGGGCTGACATGAAAATCCACATTCACCCATTTTACTCGGTAACGGTTGATTTTACGCCAATATCTTATAGAACCATTTCGAACCGCCTCATCACGGCGGATAATTTTTCTATATAACTTTTTCCGATCAGACGAAGTTTAGGTTTTGATTCACTACGAGCTCTCCTATGAAAATTTACATGTTAGTCCATTTTGCTGGATAACGATTGATTTTATGAAAAATTCATATAGAGTCATTTCAAACCAACTCGTCGAGACCTATAAAATTGGTAAATAACATATTCTGAATAGACGAAGTTCAGTTTTCGTCTTATACGGGCTGACATGAAAATCCACTATTCACCCATTTTACTCGGTAACGGTTGATTTTACCCCAATATCTTATAGAACCATTTCGAACCGCCTCATCACGGCGGATAATTTTTCTATATAACTTTTTCCGATCAGACGAAGTTTAGGTTTTGATTCACTACGAGCTCTCCTATGAAAATTTACATGTTAGTCCATTTTGCTGGATAACGATTGATTTTATGAAAAATTCATACAGGGTCATTTCAAACCAACTCGTCGAGACCTATAAAATTGGTAAATAACATATTCTGAATAGACGAAGTTCAGTTTTCGTCTTATTGCGGGCTGACATGAAAATCCACTATTCACCCATTTTACTCGGTAACGGTTGATTTTACGCCAATATCTTATAGAGCCATTTCGAACCGCCTCATCACGGCGGATAATTTTTCTATATAACTTTTTCCGATCAGACGAAGTTTAGGTTTTGATTCACTACGAGCTCTAATATGAAAATTTACATGTTAGTCCATTTTGCTGGATAACGATTGATTTTATGAAAAATTCATATAGGGTCATTTCAAACCAACTCGTCGAGACCTATAAAATTGGTAAATAACATATTCTGAATAGACGAAGTTCAGTTTTCGTCTTATTGCGGGCTGACATGAAAATCCACTATTCACCCATTTTACTCGGTAACGGTTGATTTTACGCCAATATCTTATAGAGCCATTTCGAACCGCCTCATCACGGCGGATAATTTTTCTATATAACTTTTTCCGATCAGACGAAGTTTAGGTTTTGATTCACTACGAGCTCTCCTATGAAAATTTACATGTTAGTCCATTTTGCTGGATAACGATTGATTTTATGAAAAATTCATACAGGGTCATTTCAAACCAACTCGTCGAGACCTATAAAATTGGTAAATAACATATTCTGAATAGACGAAGTTCAGTTTTCGTCTTATACGGGCTGACATGAAAATCCACTATTCACCCATTTTACTCGGTAACGGTTGATTTTACGCCAATATCTTATAAAGCCATTTCGAACCGCCTCATCACGGCGGATAATTTTTCTATATAACTTTTTCCGATCAGACGAAGTTTAGGTTTTGATTCACTACGAGCTCTCCTATGAAAATTTACATGTTAGTCCATTTTGCTGGATAACGATTGATTTTATGAAAAATTCATACAGGGTCATTTCAAACCAACTCGTCGAGACCTATAAAATTGGTAAATAACATATTCTGAATAGACGAAGTTCAGTTTTCGTCTTATACGGGCTGACATGAAAATCCACTATTCACCCATTTTACTCGGTAACGGTTGATTTTACGCCAATATCTTATAAAGCCATTTCGAACCGCCTCATCACGGCGGATAATTTTTCTATATAACTTTTTCCGATCAGACGAAGTTTAGGTTTTGATTCACTACGAGCTCTCCTATAAAAATTTACATGTTAGTCCATTTTGCTGGATAACGATTGATTTTATGAAAAATTCATATAGAGTCATTTCAAACCAACTCGTCGAGACCTATAAAATTGGTAAATAACATATTCTGAATAGACGAAGTTCAGTTTTCGTCTTATACGGGCTGACATGAAAATCCACTATTCACCCATTTTACTCGGTAACGGTTGATTTTACGCCAATATCTTATAGAGCCATTTCGAACCGCCTCATCACGGCGGATAATTTTTCTATATAACTTTTTCCGATCAGACGAAGTTTAGGTTTTGATTCACTACGAGCTCTCCTATGAAAATTTACATGTTAGTCCATTTTGCTGGATAACGATTGATTTTATGAAAAATTCATACAGGGTCATTTCAAACCAACTTGTCGAGACCTATAAAATTGGTAAATAACATATTCTGAATAGACGAAGTTCAGTTTTCGTCTTATTGCGGGCTGACATGAAAATCCACTATTCACCCATTTTACTCGGTAACGGTTGATTTTACGCCAATATCTTATAAAGCCATTTCGAACCGCCTCATCACGGCGGATAATTTTTCTATATAACTTTTTCCGATCAGACGAAGTTTAGGTTTTGATTCACTACGAGCTCTCCTATGAAAATTTACATGTTAGTCCATTTTGCTGGATAACGATTGATTTTATGAAAAATTCATATAGAGTCATTTCAAACCAACTCGTCGAGACCTATAAAATTGGTAAATAACATTTTCTGAATAGACGAAGTTCATTTTTCGTCTTATACGGGCTGACATGAAAATCCACTATTCACCCATTTTACTCGGTAACGGTTGACTTTACGCCAATATCTTATAAAGCCATTTCGAACCGCCTCATCACGGCGGATAATTTTTCTATATAACTTTTTCCGATCAGGCGAAGTTAGGTTTTGATTCACTACGAGCTCTCCTATGAAAATTTACATGTTAGTCCATTTTGCTGGATAACGATTGATTTTATGAAAAATTCATATAGAGTCATTTCAAACCAACTCGTCGAGACCTATAAAATTGGTAAATAACATATTCTGAATAGACGAAGTTCAGTTTTCGTCTTATTGCGGGCTGACATGAAAATCCACTATTCACCCATTTTACTCGGTAACGGTTGATTTTACGCCAATATCTTATAGAGCCATTTCGAACCGCCTCATCACGGCGGATAATTTTTCTATATAACTTTTTCCGATCAGACGAAGTTTAGGTTTTGATTCACTACGAGCTCTCCTATGAAAATTTACATGTTAGTCCATTTTGCTGGATAACGATTGATTTTATGAAAAATTCATATAGAGTCATTTCAAACCAACTCGTCGAGACCTATAAAATTGGTAAATAACATATTCTGAATAGACGAAGTTCAGTTTTCGTCTTATACGGGCTGACATGAAAATCCACTATTCACCCATTTTACTCGGTAACGGTTGATTTTACGCCAATATCTTATAAAGCCATTTCGAACCGCCTCATCACGGCGGATAATTTTTCTATATAACTTTTTCCGATCAGACGAAGTTTAGGTTTTGATTCACTACGAGCTCTCCTATGAAAATTTACATGTTAGTCCATTTTGCTGGATAACGATTGATTTTATGAAAAATTCATACAGGGTCATTTCAAACCAACTCGTCGAGACCTATAAAATTGGTAAATAACATATTCTGAATAGACGAAGTTCAGTTTTCGTCTTATACGGGCTGACATGAAAATCCACTATTCACCCATTTTACTCGGTAACGGTTGATTTTACGCCAATATCTTATAAAGCCATTTCGAACCGCCTCATCACGGCGGATAATTTTTCTATATAACTTTTTCCGATCAGACGAAGTTTAGGTTTTGATTCACTACGAGCTCTCCTATGAAAATTTACATGTTAGTCCATTTTGCTGGATAACGATTGATTTTATGAAAAATTCATATAGAGTCATTTCAAACCAACTCGTCGAGACCTATAAAATTGGTAAATAACATATTCTGAATAGACGAAGTTCAGTTTTCGTCTTATACGGGCTGACATGAAAATCCACTATTCACCCATTTTACTCGGTAACGGTTGATTTTACCCCAATATCTTATAGAACCATTTCGAACCGCCTCATCACGGCGGATAATTTTTCTATATAACTTTTTCCGATCAGACGAAGTTTAGGTTTTGATTCACTACGAGCTCTCCTATGAAAATTTACATGTTAGTCCATTTTGCTGGATAACGATTGATTTTATGAAAAATTCATACAGGGTCATTTCAAACCAACTCGTCGAGACCTATAAAATTGGTAAATAACATATTCTGAATAGACGAAGTTCAGTTTTCGTCTTATTGCGGGCTGACATGAAAATCCACTATTCACCCATTTTACTCGGTAACGGTTGATTTTACGCCAATATCTTATAGAGCCATTTCGAACCGCCTCATCACGGCGGATAATTTTTCTATATAACTTTTTCCGATCAGACGAAGTTTAGGTTTTGATTCACTACGAGCTCTAATATGAAAATTTACATGTTAGTCCATTTTGCTGGATAACGATTGATTTTATGAAAAATTCATATAGAGTCATTTCAAACCAACTCGTCGAGACCTATAAAATTGGTAAATAACATATTCTGAATAGACGAAGTTCAGTTTTCGTCTTATTGCGGGCTGACATGAAAATCCACTATTCACCCATTTTACTCGGTAACGGTTGATTTTACGCCAATATCTTATAGAGCCATTTCGAACCGCCTCATGACGGCGGATAATTTTTCTATATAACTTTTTCCGATCAGACGAAGTTTAGGTTTTGATTCACTACGAGCTCTCCTATGAAAATTTACATGTTAGTCCATTTTGCTGGATAACGATTGATTTTATGAAAAATTCATATAGAGTCATTTCAAACCAACTCGTCGAGACCTATAAAATTGGTAAATAACATATTCTGAATAGACGAAGTTCAGTTTTCGTCTTATACGGGCTGACATGAAAATCCACTATTCACCCATTTTACTCGGTAACGGTTGATTTTACGCCAATATCTTATAAAGCCATTTCGAACCGCCTCATCACGGCGGATAATTTTTCTATATAACTTTTTCCGATCAGACGAAGTTTAGGTTTTGATTCACTACGAGCTCTCCTATGAAAATTTACATGTTAGTCCATTTTGCAGGATAACGATTGATTTTATGAAAAATTCATACAGGGTCTTTTCAAACCAACTCGTCGAGACCTATAAAATTGGTAAATAACATATTCTGAATAGACGAAGTTCAGTTTTCGTCTTATACGGGCTGACATGAAAATCCACTATTCACCCATTTTACTCGGTAACGGTTGATTTTACGCCAATATCTTATAAAGCCATTTCGAACCGCCTCATCACGGCGGATAATTTTTCTATATAACTTTTTCCGATCAGACGAAGTTTAGGTTTTGATTCACTACGAGCTCTCCTATAAAAATTTACATGTTAGTCCATTTTGCTGGATAACGATTGATTTTATGAAAAATTCATATAGAGTCATTTCAAACCAACTCGTCGAGACCTATAAAATTGGTAAATAACATATTCTGAATAGACGAAGTTCAGTTTTCGTCTTATACGGGCTGACATGAAAATCCAATATTCACCCATTTTACTCGGTAACGGTTGATTTTACGCCAATATCTTATAGAGCCATTTCGAACTGCCTCATCACGGCGGATAATTTTTCTATGTAACTTTTTCCGATCAGACGAAGTTTAGGTTTTGATTCACCACGACCTCTCCTATGAAAATTTACATGTTAGTCCATTTTGCTGGATAACGATTGATTTTATGAAAAATTCATACAGAGTCATTTCAAACCAACTCGTCGAGACCTATAAAATTGGTAAATAACATATTCTGAATAGACGAAGTTCAGTTTTCGTCTTATACGGGCTGACATGAAAATCCACTATTCACCCATTTTACTCGGTAACGGTTGATTTTACGCCAATATCTTATAGAGCCATTTCGAACCGCCTCATCACGGCGGATAATTTTTCTATATAACTTTTTCCGATCAGACGAAGTTTAGGTTTTGATTCACTACGAGCTCTCCTATGAAAATTTACATGTTAGTCCATTTTGCTGGATAACGATTGATTTTATGAAAAATTCATACAGAGTCATTTCAAACCAACTCGTCTAGACCTATAAAATTGGTAAATAACATTTTCTGAATAGACGAAGTTCTTATTACGGGCTGACATGAAAATCCACTATTCACCCATTTTACTCGGTAACGGTTGATTTTACGCCAATATCTTATAGAGCCATTTCGAACCGCCTCATCACGGCGGATAATTTTTCTATATAACTTTTTCCGATCAGACGAAGTTTAGGTTTTGATTCATTACGAGCTCTGCTATGAAAATTTACATGTTAGTCCATTTTGCTGGATAACGATTGATTTTATGAAAAATTCATACAGGGTCATTTCAAACCAACTCGTCGAGACCTATAAAATTGGTAAATAACATATTCTGAATAGACGAAGTTCAGTTTTCGTCTTATTGCGGGCTGACATGAAAATCCACTATTCACCCATTTTACTCGGTAACGGTTGATTTTACGCCAATATCTTATAGAGCCATTTCGAACCGCCTCATCACGGCGGATAATTTTTCTATATAACTTTTTCCGATCAGACGAAGTTTAGGTTTTGATTCACTACGAGCTCTCCTATGAAAATTTACATGTTAGTCCATTTTGCTGGATAACGATTGATTTTATGAAAAATTCATATAGAGTCATTTCAAACCAACTCGTCGAGACCTATAAAATTGGTAAATAACATTTTCTGAATAGACGAAGTTCAGTTTTCGTCTTATACGGGCTGACATGAAAATCCACTATTCACCCATTTTACTCGGTAACGGTTGATTTTACGCCAATATCTTATAAAGCCATTTCGAACCGCCTCATCACGGCGGATAATTTTTCTATATAACTTTTTCCGATCAGACGAAGTTAGGTTTTGATTCACTACGAGCTCTCCTATGAAAATTTACATGTTAGTCCATTTTGCTGGATAACGATTGATTTTATGAAAAATTCATATAGAGTCATTTCAAACCAACTCGTCGAGACCTATAAAATTGGTAAATAACATATTCTGAATAGACGAAGTTCAGTTTTCGTCTTATACGGGCTGACATTAAAATCCACTATTCACCCATTTTACTCGGTAACGGTTGATTTTACGCCAATATCTTATAGAGCCATCTCGAACCGCCTCATCAAGGCGGATAATTTTTCTATATAACTTTTTCCGATCAGACGAAGTTTAGGTTTTGATTCACTACGAGCTCTCCTATGAAAATTTACATGTTAGTCCATTTTGCTGGATAACGATTGATTTTATGAAAAATTCATATAGAGTCATTTCAAACCAACTCGTCGAGACCTATAAAATTGGTAAATAACATATTCTGAATAGACGAAGTTCAGTTTTCGTCTTATACGGGCTGACATGAAAATCCACTATTCACCCATTTTACTCGGTAACGGTTGATTTTACGCCAATATCTTATAGAACCATTTCGAACCGCCTCATCACGGCGGATAATTTTTCTAAATAACTTTTTCCGATCAGACGAAGTTTAGGTTTTGATTCACTACGAGCTCTCCTATGAAAATTTACATGTTAGTCCATTTTGCTGGATAACGATTGAATTTATGAAAAATTCATACAGGATCATTTCAAACCAACTCGTCGAGACCTATAAAATTGGTAAATAACATATTCTGAATAGACGAAGTTCAGTTTTCGTCTTATGCGGGCTGACATGAAAATCCACTATTCACCCATTTTACTCGGTAACGGTTGATTTTACGCCAATATCTTATAGAGCCATTTCGAACCGCCTCATCACGGCGGATAATTTTTCTATATAACTTTTTCCGATCAGACGAAGTTTAGGTTTTGATTCACTACGAGCTCTCCTATGAAAATTTACATGTTAGTCCATTTTGCTGGATAACGATTGATTTTATGAAAAATTCATATAGAGTCATTTCAAACCAACTCGTCGAGACCTATAAAATTGGTAAATAACATATTCTGAATAGACGAAGTTCAGTTCTCTTCTTATACGGGCTGACATGAAAATCCACTATTCACCCATTTTACTCGGTAACGGTTGATTTTACGCCAATATCTTATAGAACCATTTCGAACTGCCTCATCACGGCGGATAATTTTTCTATATAACTTTTTCCGATCAGACGAAGTTAGGTTTTGATTCACTACGAGCTCTCCTATGAAAATTTACATGTTAGTCCATTTTGCTGGATAACGATTGATTTTATGAAAAATTCATATAGAGTCATTTCAAACCAACTCGTCGAGACCTATAAAATTGGTAAATAACATATTCTGAATAGACGAAGTTCAGTTTTCGTCTTATACGGGCTGACATGAAAATCCACTATTCACCCATTTTACTCGGTAACGGTTGATTTTACGCCAATATCTTATAGAACCATTTCGAACCGCCTCATCACGGCGGATAATTTTTCTATATAACTTTTTCCGATCAGACGAAGTTTAGGTTTTGATTCACTACGAGCTCTCCTATGAAAATTTACATGTTAGTCCATTTTGCTGGATAACGATTGATTTTATGAAAAATTCATATAAAGTCATTTCAAACCAACTCGTCGAGACCTATAAAATTGGTAAATAACATATTCTGAATAGACGAAGTTCAGTTTTCGTCTTATTGCGGGCTGACATGAAAATCCACTATTCACCCATTTTACTCGGTAACGGTTGATTTTACGCCAATATCTTATAAAGCCATTTCGAACCGCCTCATCACGGCGGATAATTTGTCTATATAACTTTTTCCGATCAGACGAAGTTAGGTTTTGATTCACTACGAGCTCTCCTATGAAAATTTACATGTTAGTCCATTTTGCTGGATAACGATTGATTTTATGAAAAATTCATACAGGGTCATTTCAAACCAACTCGTCGAGACCTATAAAATTGGTAAATAACATATTCTGAATAGACGAAGTTCAGTTTTCGTCTTATACGGGCTGACATGAAAATCCACTATTCACCCATTTTACTCGGTAACGGTTGATTTTACGCCAATATCTTATAGAGCCATTTCGAACTGCCTCATCACGGCGGATAATTTTTCTATATAACTTTTTCCGATCAGACGAAGTTTAGGTTTTGATTCACTACGAGCTCTCCTATGAAAATTTACATGTTAGTCCATTTTGCTGGATAACGATTGATTTTATGAAAAATTCATATAGAGTCATTTCAAACCAACTCGTCGAGACCTATAAAATTGGTAAATAACATATTCTGAATAGACGAAGTTCAGTTTTCGTCTTATTACGGGCTGACATGAAAATCCACTATTCACCCATTTTACTCGGTAACGGTTGATTTTACGCCAATATCTTATAAAGCCATTTCGAACCGCCTCATCACGGCGGATAATTTTTCTATATAACTTTTTCCGATCAGACGAAGTTTAGGTTTTGATTCACTACGAGCTCTCCTATGAAAATTTACATGTTAGTCCATTTTGCTGGATAACGATTGATTTTATGAAAAAATCATACAGGGTCATTTCAAACCAACTCGTCGAGACCTATAAAATTGGTAAATAACATATTCTGAATAGACGAAGTTCAGTTTTCGTCTTATACGGGCTGACATGAAAATCCAATATTCACCCATTTTACTCGGTAACGGTTGATTTTACGCCAATATCTTATAGAGCCATTTCGAACCGCCTCATCACGGCGGATAATTTTTCTATATAACTTTTTCCGATCAGACGAAGTTTAGGTTTTGATTCATTACGAGCTCTGCTATGAAAATTTACATGTTAGTCCATTTTGCTGGATAACGATTGATTTTATGAAAAATTCATACAGGGTCATTTCAAACCAACTCTTCGAGACCTATAAAATTGGTAAATAACATTTTCTGAATAGACGAAGTTCTTATTACGGGCTGACATGAAAATCCACATTCACCCATTTTACTCGGTAACGGTTGATTTTACGCCAATATCTTATAGAACCATTTCGAACCGCCTCATCACGGCGGATAATTTTTCTATATAACTTTTTCCGATCAGACGAAGTTTAGGTTTTGATTCACTACGAGCTCTCCTATGAAAATTTACATGTTAGTCCATTTTGCTGGATAACGATTGATTTTATGAAAAATTCATATAGAGTCATTTCAAACCAACTCGTCGAGACCTATAAAATTGGTAAATAACATATTCTGAATAGACGAAGTTCAGTTTTCGTCTTATACGGGCTGACATGAAAATCCACTATTCACCCATTTTACTCGGTAACGGTTGATTTTACCCCAATATCTTATAGAACCATTTCGAACCGCCTCATCACGGCGGATAATTTTTCTATATAACTTTTTCCGATCAGACGAAGTTTAGGTTTTGATTCACTACGAGCTCTCCTATGAAAATTTACATGTTAGTCCATTTTGCTGGATAACGATTGATTTTATGAAAAATTCATACAGGGTCATTTCAAACCAACTCGTCGAGACCTATAAAATTGGTAAATAACATATTCTGAATAGACGAAGTTCAGTTTTCGTCTTATTGCGGGCTGACATGAAAATCCACTATTCACCCATTTTACTCGGTAACGGTTGATTTTACGCCAATATCTTATAGAGCCATTTCGAACCGCCTCATCACGGCGGATAATTTTTCTATATAACTTTTTCCGATCAGACGAAGTTTAGGTTTTGATTCACTACGAGCTCTAATATGAAAATTTACATGTTAGTCCATTTTGCTGGATAACGATTGATTTTATGAAAAATTCATATAGAGTCATTTCAAACCAACTCGTCGAGACCTATAAAATTGGTAAATAACATATTCTGAATAGACGAAGTTCAGTTTTCGTCTTATTGCGGGCTGACATGAAAATCCACTATTCACCCATTTTACTCGGTAACGGTTGATTTTACGCCAATATCTTATAGAGCCATTTCGAACCGCCTCATCACGGCGGATAATTTTTCTATATAACTTTTTCCGATCAGACGAAGTTTAGGTTTTGATTCACTACGAGCTCTCCTATGAAAATTTACATGTTAGTCCATTTTGCTGGATAACGATTGATTTTATGAAAAATTCATACAGGGTCATTTCAAACCAACTCGTCGAGACCTATAAAATTGGTAAATAACATATTCTGAATAGACGAAGTTCAGTTTTCGTCTTATACGGGCTGACATGAAAATCCACTATTCACCCATTTTACTCGGTAACGGTTGATTTTACGCCAATATCTTATAAAGCCATTTCGAACCGCCTCATCACGGCGGATAATTTTTCTATATAACTTTTTCCGATCAGACGAAGTTTAGGTTTTGATTCACTACGAGCTCTCCTATGAAAATTTACATGTTAGTCCATTTTGCTGGATAACGATTGATTTTATGAAAAATTCATACAGGGTCATTTCAAACCAACTCGTCGAGACCTATAAAATTGGTAAATAACATATTCTGAATAGACGAAGTTCAGTTTTCGTCTTATACGGGCTGACATGAAAATCCACTATTCACCCATTTTACTCGGTAACGGTTGATTTTACGCCAATATCTTATAAAGCCATTTCGAACCGCCTCATCACGGCGGATAATTTTTCTATATAACTTTTTCCGATCAGACGAAGTTTAGGTTTTGATTCACTACGAGCTCTCCTATAAAAATTTACATGTTAGTCCATTTTGCTGGATAACGATTGATTTTATGAAAAATTCATATAGAGTCATTTCAAACCAACTCGTCGAGACCTATAAAATTGGTAAATAACATATTCTGAATAGACGAAGTTCAGTTTTCGTCTTATACGGGCTGACATGAAAATCCACTATTCACCCATTTTACTCGGTAACGGTTGATTTTACGCCAATATCTTATAGAGCCATTTCGAACCGCCTCATCACGGCGGATAATTTTTCTATATAACTTTTTCCGATCAGACGAAGTTTAGGTTTTGATTCACTACGAGCTCTCCTATGAAAATTTACATGTTAGTCCATTTTGCTGGATAACGATTGATTTTATGAAAAATTCATACAGGGTCATTTCAAACCAACTTGTCGAGACCTATAAAATTGGTAAATAACATATTCTGAATAGACGAAGTTCAGTTTTCGTCTTATTGCGGGCTGACATGAAAATCCACTATTCACCCATTTTACTCGGTAACGGTTGATTTTACGCCAATATCTTATAAAGCCATTTCGAACCGCCTCATCACGGCGGATAATTTTTCTATATAACTTTTTCCGATCAGACGAAGTTTAGGTTTTGATTCACTACGAGCTCTCCTATGAAAATTTACATGTTAGTCCATTTTGCTGGATAACGATTGATTTTATGAAAAATTCATATAGAGTCATTTCAAACCAACTCGTCGAGACCTATAAAATTGGTAAATAACATTTTCTGAATAGACGAAGTTCATTTTTCGTCTTATACGGGCTGACATGAAAATCCACTATTCACCCATTTTACTCGGTAACGGTTGATTTTACGCCAATATCTTATAAAGCCATTTCGAACCGCCTCATCACGGCGGATAATTTTTCTATATAACTTTTTCCGATCAGGCGAAGTTAGGTTTTGATTCACTACGAGCTCTCCTATGAAAATTTACATGTTAGTCCATTTTGCTGGATAACGATTGATTTTATGAAAAATTCATATAGAGTCATTTCAAACCAACTCGTCGAGACCTATAAAATTGGTAAATAACATATTCTGAATAGACGAAGTTCAGTTTTCGTCTTATTGCGGGCTGACATGAAAATCCACTATTCACCCATTTTACTCGGTAACGGTTGATTTTACGCCAATATCTTATAGAGCCATTTCGAACCGCCTCATCACGGCGGATAATTTTTCTATATAACTTTTTCCGATCAGACGAAGTTTAGGTTTTGATTCACTACGAGCTCTCCTATGAAAATTTACATGTTAGTCCATTTTGCTGGATAACGATTGATTTTATGAAAAATTCATATAGAGTCATTTCAAACCAACTCGTCGAGACCTATAAAATTGGTAAATAACATATTCTGAATAGACGAAGTTCAGTTTTCGTCTTATACGGGCTGACATGAAAATCCACTATTCACCCATTTTACTCGGTAACGGTTGATTTTACGCCAATATCTTATAAAGCCATTTCGAACCGCCTCATCACGGCGGATAATTTTTCTATATAACTTTTTCCGATCAGACGAAGTTTAGGTTTTGATTCACTACGAGCTCTCCTATGAAAATTTACATGTTAGTCCATTTTGCTGGATAACGATTGATTTTATGAAAAATTCATACAGGGTCATTTCAAACCAACTCGTCGAGACCTATAAAATTGGTAAATAACATATTCTGAATAGACGAAGTTCAGTTTTCGTCTTATACGGGCTGACATGAAAATCCACTATTCACCCATTTTACTCGGTAACGGTTGATTTTACGCCAATATCTTATAAAGCCATTTCGAACCGCCTCATCACGGCGGATAATTTTTCTATATAACTTTTTCCGATCAGACGAAGTTTAGGTTTTGATTCACTACGAGCTCTCCTATGAAAATTTACATGTTAGTCCATTTTGCTGGATAACGATTGATTTTATGAAAAATTCATATAGAGTCATTTCAAACCAACTCGTCGAGACCTATAAAATTGGTAAATAACATATTCTGAATAGACGAAGTTCAGTTTTCGTCTTATACGGGCTGACATGAAAATCCACTATTCACCCATTTTACTCGGTAACGGTTGATTTTACGCCAATATCTTATAGAGCCATTTCGAACCGCCTCATCACGGCGGATAATTTTTCTATATAACTTTTTCCGATCAGACGAAGTTTAGGTTTTGATTCACTACGAGCTCTCCTATGAAAATTTACATGTTAGTCCATTTTGCTGGATAACGATTGATTTTATGAAAAATTCATACAGGGTCATTTCAAACCAACTCGTCGAGACCTATAAAATTGGTAAATAACATATTCTGAATAGACGAAGTTCAGTTTTCGTCTTATTGCGGGCTGACATGAAAATCCACTATTCACCCATTTTACTCGGTAACGGTTGATTTTACGCCAATATCTTATAGAGCCATTTCGAACTGCCTCATCACGGCGGATAATTTTTCTATATAACTTTCTCCGATCAGACGAAGTTTAGGTTTTGATTCACTACGAGCTCTCCTATGAAAATTTACATGTTAGTCCATTTTGCTGGATAACGATTGATTTTATGAAAAATTCATATAGAGTCATTTCAAACCAACTCGTCGAGACCTATAAAATTGGTAAATAACATATTCTGAATAGACGAAGTTCAGTTTTCGTCTTATTACGGGCTGACATGAAAATCCACTATTCACCCATTTTACTCGGTAACGGTTGATTTTACGCCAATATCTTATAAAACCATTTCGAACCGCCTCATCACGGCGGATAATTTTTCTATATAACTTTTTCCGATCAGACGAAGTTTAGGTTTTGATTCACTACGAGCTCTCCTGTGAAAATTTACATGTTAGTCCATTTTGCTGGATAACGATTGATTTTATGAAAAATTCATACAGGGTCATTTCAAACCAACTCGTCGAGACCTATAAAATTGGTAAATAACATATTCTGAATAGACGAAGTTCAGTTTTCGTCTTATACGGGCTGACATGAAAATCCAATATTCACCCATTTTACTCGGTAACGGTTGATTTTACGCCAATATCTTATAGAGCCATTTCGAACCGCCTCATCACGGCGGATAATTTTTCTATATAACTTTTTCCGATCAGACGAAGTTTAGGTTTTGATTCATTACGAGCTCTGCTATGAAAATTTACATGTTAGTCCATTTTGCTGGATAACGATTGATTTTATGAAAAATTCATACAGGGTCATTTCAAACCAACTCGTCGAGACCTATAAAATTGGTAAATAACATTTTCTGAATAGACGAAGTTCTTATTACGGGCTGACATGAAAATCCACATTCACCCATTTTACTCGGTAACGGTTGATTTTACGCCAATATCTTATAGAACCATTTCGAACCGCCTCATCACGGCGGATAATTTTTCTATATAACTTTTTCCGATCAGACGAAGTTTAGGTTTTGATTCACTACGAGCTCTCCTATGAAAATTTACATGTTAGTCCATTTTGCTGGATAACGATTGATTTTATGAAAAATTCATATAGAGTCATTTCAAACCAACTCGTCGAGACCTATAAAATTGGTAAATAACATATTCTGAATAGACGAAGTTCAGTTTTCGTCTTATACGGGCTGACATGAAAATCCACTATTCACCCATTTTACTCGGTAACGGTTGATTTTACCCCAATATCTTATAGAACCATTTCGAACCGCCTCATCACGGCGGATAATTTTTCTATATAACTTTTTCCGATCAGACGAAGTTTAGGTTTTGATTCACTACGAGCTCTCCTATGAAAATTTACATGTTAGTCCATTTTGCTGGATAACGATTGATTTTATGAAAAATTCATACAGGGTCATTTCAAACCAACTCGTCGAGACCTATAAAATTGGTAAATAACATATTCTGAATAGACGAAGTTCAGTTTTCGTCTTATTGCGGGCTGACATGAAAATCCACTATTCACCCATTTTACTCGGTAACGGTTGATTTTACGCCAATATCTTATAGAGCCATTTCGAACCGCCTCATCACGGCGGATAATTTTTCTATATAACTTTTTCCGATCAGACGAAGTTTAGGTTTTGATTCACTACGAGCTCTAATATGAAAATTTACATGTTAGTCCATTTTGCTGGATAACGATTGATTTTATGAAAAATTCATATAGAGTCATTTCAAACCAACTCGTCGAGACCTATAAAATTGGTAAATAACATATTCTGAATAGACGAAGTTCAGTTTTCGTCTTATTGCGGGCTGACATGAAAATCCACTATTCACCCATTTTACTCGGTAACGGTTGATTTTACGCCAATATCTTATAGAGCCATTTCGAACCGCCTCATGACGGCGGATAATTTTTCTATATAACTTTTTCCGATCAGACGAAGTTTAGGTTTTGATTCACTACGAGCTCTCCTATGAAAATTTACATGTTAGTCCATTTTGCTGGATAACGATTGATTTTATGAAAAATTCATATAGAGTCATTTCAAACCAACTCGTCGAGACCTATAAAATTGGTAAATAACATATTCTGAATAGACGAAGTTCAGTTTTCGTCTTATACGGGCTGACATGAAAATCCACTATTCACCCATTTTACTCGGTAACGGTTGATTTTACGCCAATATCTTATAAAGCCATTTCGAACCGCCTCATCACGGCGGATAATTTTTCTATATAACTTTTTCCGATCAGACGAAGTTTAGGTTTTGATTCACTACGAGCTCTCCTATGAAAATTTACATGTTAGTCCATTTTGCAGGATAACGATTGATTTTATGAAAAATTCATACAGGGTCTTTTCAAACCAACTCGTCGAGACCTATAAAATTGGTAAATAACATATTCTGAATAGACGAAGTTCAGTTTTCGTCTTATACGGGCTGACATGAAAATCCACTATTCACCCATTTTACTCGGTAACGGTTGATTTTACGCCAATATCTTATAAAGCCATTTCGAACCGCCTCATCACGGCGGATAATTTTTCTATATAACTTTTTCCGATCAGACGAAGTTTAGGTTTTGATTCACTACGAGCTCTCCTATAAAAATTTACATGTTAGTCCATTTTGCTGGATAACGATTGATTTTATGAAAAATTCATATAGAGTCATTTCAAACCAACTCGTCGAGACCTATAAAATTGGTAAATAACATATTCTGAATAGACGAAGTTCAGTTTTCGTCTTATACGGGCTGACATGAAAATCCAATATTCACCCATTTTACTCGGTAACGGTTGATTTTACGCCAATATCTTATAGAGCCATTTCGAACTGCCTCATCACGGCGGATAATTTTTCTATGTAACTTTTTCCGATCAGACGAAGTTTAGGTTTTGATTCACCACGACCTCTCCTATGAAAATTTACATGTTAGTCCATTTTGCTGGATAACGATTGATTTTATGAAAAATTCATACAGAGTCATTTCAAACCAACTCGTCGAGACCTATAAAATTGGTAAATAACATATTCTGAATAGACGAAGTTCAGTTTTCGTCTTATACGGGCTGACATGAAAATCCACTATTCACCCATTTTACTCGGTAACGGTTGATTTTACGCCAATATCTTATAGAGCCATTTCGAACCGCCTCATCACGGCGGATAATTTTTCTATATAACTTTTTCCGATCAGACGAAGTTTAGGTTTTGATTCACTACGAGCTCTCCTATGAAAATTTACATGTTAGTCCATTTTGCTGGATAACGATTGATTTTATGAAAAATTCATACAGAGTCATTTCAAACCAACTCGTCTAGACCTATAAAATTGGTAAATAACATTTTCTGAATAGACGAAGTTCTTATTACGGGCTGACATGAAAATCCACTATTCACCCATTTTACTCGGTAACGGTTGATTTTACGCCAATATCTTATAAAGCCATTTCGAACCGCCTCATCACGGCGGATAATTTTTCTATATAACTTTTTCCGATCAGACGAAGTTAGGTTTTGATTCACTACGAGCTCTCCTATGAAAATTTACATGTTAGTCCATTTTGCTGGATAACGATTGATTTTATGAAAAATTCATATAGAGTCATTTCAAACCAACTCGTCGAGACCTATAAAATTGGTAAATAACATATTCTGAATAGACGAAGTTCAGTTTTCGTCTTATTGCGGGCTGACATGAAAATCCACTATTCACCCATTTTACTCGGTAACGGTTGATTTTACGCCAATATCTTATAGAGCCATTTCGAACCGCCTCATCACGGCGGATAATTTTTCTATATAACTTTTTCCGATCAGACGAAGTTTAGGTTTTGATTCACTACGAGCTCTCCTATGAAAATTTACATGTTAGTCCATTTTGCTGGATAACGATTGATTTTATGAAAAATTCATATAGAGTCATTTCAAACCAACTCGTCGAGACCTATAAAATTGGTAAATAACATATTCTGAATAGACGAAGTTCAGTTTTCGTCTTATACGGGCTGACATGAAAATCCACTATTCACCCATTTTACTCGGTAACGGTTGATTTTACGCCAATATCTTATAAAGCCATTTCGAACCGCCTCATCACGGCGGATAATTTTTCTATATAACTTTTTCCGATCAGACGAAGTTTAGGTTTTGATTCACTACGAGCTCTCCTATGAAAATTTACATGTTAGTCCATTTTGCTGGATAACGATTGATTTTATGAAAAATTCATACAGGGTCATTTCAAACCAACTCGTCGAGACCTATAAAATTGGTAAATAACATATTCTGAATAGACGAAGTTCAGTTTTCGTCTTATACGGGCTGACATGAAAATCCACTATTCACCCATTTTACTCGGTAACGGTTGATTTTACGCCAATATCTTATAGAGCCATTTCGAACCGCCTCATCACGGCGGATAATTTTTCTATATAACTTTTTCCGATCAGACGAAGTTTAGGTTTTGATTCACTACGAGCTCTCCTATGAAAATTTACATGTTAGTCCATTTTGCTGGATAACGATTGATTTTATGAAAAATTCATATAGAGTCATTTCAAACCAACTCGTCGAGACCTATAAAATTGGTAAATAACATATTCTGAATAGACGAAGTTCAGTTTTCGTCTTATACGGGCTGACATGAAAATCCACTATTCACCCATTTTACTCGGTAACGGTTGATTTTACGCCAATATCTTATAGAGCCATTTCGAACCGCCTCATCACGGCGGATAATTTTTCTATATAACTTTTTCCGATCAGACGAAGTTTAGGTTTTGATTCACTACGAGCTCTCCTATGAAAATTTACATGTTAGTCCATTTTGCTGGATAACGATTGATTTTATGAAAAATTCATACAGGGTCATTTCAAACCAACTCGTCGAGACCTATAAAATTGGTAAATAACATATTCTGAATAGACGAAGTTCAGTTTTCGTCTTATTGCGGGCTGACATGAAAATCCACTATTCACCCATTTTACTCGGTAACGGTTGATTTTACGCCAATATCTTATAGAGCCATTTCGAACTGCCTCATCACGGCGGATAATTTTTCTATATAACTTTCTCCGATCAGACGAAGTTTAGGTTTTGATTCACTACGAGCTCTCCTATGAAAATTTACATGTTAGTCCATTTTGCTGGATAACGATTGATTTTATGAAAAATTCATATAGAGTCATTTCAAACCAACTCGTCGAGACCTATAAAATTGGTAAATAACATATTCTGAATAGACGAAGTTCAGTTTTCGTCTTATTACGGGCTGACATGAAAATCCACTATTCACCCATTTTACTCGGTAACGGTTGATTTTACGCCAATATCTTATAAAGCCATTTCGAACCGCCTCATCACGGCGGATAATTTTTCTATATAACTTTTTCCGATCAGACGAAGTTTAGGTTTTGATTCACTACGAGCTCTCCTATGAAAATTTACATGTTAGTCCATTTTGCTGGATAACGATTGATTTTATGAAAAATTCATACAGGGTCATTTCAAACCAACTCGTCGAGACCTATAAAATTGGTAAATAACATATTCTGAATAGACGAAGTTCAGTTTTCGTCTTATACGGGCTGACATGAAAATCCAATATTCACCCATTTTACTCGGTAACGGTTGATTTTACGCCAATATCTTATAGAGCCATTTCGAACCGCCTCATCACGGCGGATAATTTTTCTATATAACTTTTTCCGATCAGACGAAGTTTAGGTTTTGATTCATTACGAGCTCTGCTATGAAAATTTACATGTTAGTCCATTTTGCTGGATAACGATTGATTTTATGAAAAATTCATACAGGGTCATTTCAAACCAACTCGTCGAGACCTATAAAATTGGTAAATAACATTTTCTGAATAGACGAAGTTCTTATTACGGGCTGACATGAAAATCCACATTCACCCATTTTACTCGGTAACGGTTGATTTTACGCCAATATCTTATAGAACCATTTCGAACCGCCTCATCACGGCGGATAATTTTTCTATATAACTTTTTCCGATCAGACGAAGTTTAGGTTTTGATTCACTACGAGCTCTCCTATGAAAATTTACATGTTAGTCCATTTTGCTGGATAACGATTGATTTTATGAAAAATTCATATAGAGTCATTTCAAACCAACTCGTCGAGACCTATAAAATTGGTAAATAACATATTCTGAATAGACGAAGTTCAGTTTTCGTCTTATACGGGCTGACATGAAAATCCACTATTCACCCATTTTACTCGGTAACGGTTGATTTTACCCCAATATCTTATAGAACCATTTCGAACCGCCTCATCACGGCGGATAATTTTTCTATATAACTTTTTCCGATCAGACGAAGTTTAGGTTTTGATTCACTACGAGCTCTCCTATGAAAATTTACATGTTAGTCCATTTTGCTGGATAACGATTGATTTTATGAAAAATTCATACAGGGTCATTTCAAACCAACTCGTCGAGACCTATAAAATTGGTAAATAACATATTCTGAATAGACGAAGTTCAGTTTTCGTCTTATTGCGGGCTGACATGAAAATCCACTATTCACCCATTTTACTCGGTAACGGTTGATTTTACGCCAATATCTTATAGAGCCATTTCGAACCGCCTCATCACGGCGGATAATTTTTCTATATAACTTTTTCCGATCAGACGAAGTTTAGGTTTTGATTCACTACGAGCTCTAATATGAAAATTTACATGTTAGTCCATTTTGCTGGATAACGATTGATTTTATGAAAAATTCATATAGAGTCATTTCAAACCAACTCGTCGAGACCTATAAAATTGGTAAATAACATATTCTGAATAGACGAAGTTCAGTTTTCGTCTTATTGCGGGCTGACATGAAAATCCACTATTCACCCATTTTACTCGGTAACGGTTGATTTTACGCCAATATCTTATAGAGCCATTTCGAACCGCCTCATGACGGCGGATAATTTTTCTATATAACTTTTTCCGATCAGACGAAGTTTAGGTTTTGATTCACTACGAGCTCTCCTATGAAAATTTACATGTTAGTCCATTTTGCTGGATAACGATTGATTTTATGAAAAATTCATATAGAGTCATTTCAAACCAACTCGTCGAGACCTATAAAATTGGTAAATAACATATTCTGAATAGACGAAGTTCAGTTTTCGTCTTATACGGGCTGACATGAAAATCCACTATTCACCCATTTTACTCGGTAACGGTTGATTTTACGCCAATATCTTATAAAGCCATTTCGAACCGCCTCATCACGGCGGATAATTTTTCTATATAACTTTTTCCGATCAGACGAAGTTTAGGTTTTGATTCACTACGAGCTCTCCTATGAAAATTTACATGTTAGTCCATTTTGCAGGATAACGATTGATTTTATGAAAAATTCATACAGGGTCTTTTCAAACCAACTCGTCGAGACCTATAAAATTGGTAAATAACATATTCTGAATAGACGAAGTTCAGTTTTCGTCTTATACGGGCTGACATGAAAATCCACTATTCACCCATTTTACTCGGTAACGGTTGATTTTACGCCAATATCTTATAAAGCCATTTCGAACCGCCTCATCACGGCGGATAATTTTTCTATATAACTTTTTCCGATCAGACGAAGTTTAGGTTTTGATTCACTACGAGCTCTCCTATAAAAATTTACATGTTAGTCCATTTTGCTGTATAACGATTGATTTTATGAAAAATTCATATAGAGTCATTTCAAACCAACTCGTCGAGACCTATAAAATTGGTAAATAACATATTCTGAATAGACGAAGTTCAGTTTTCGTCTTATACGGGCTGACATGAAAATCCAATATTCACCCATTTTACTCGGTAACGGTTGATTTTACGCCAATATCTTATAGAGCCATTTCGAACTGCCTCATCACGGCGGATAATTTTTCTATGTAACTTTTTCCGATCAGACGAAGTTTAGGTTTTGATTCACCACGACCTCTCCTATGAAAATTTACATGTTAGTCCATTTTGCTGGATAACGATTGATTTTATGAAAAATTCATACAGAGTCATTTCAAACCAACTCGTCGAGACCTATAAAATTGGTAAATAACATATTCTGAATAGACGAAGTTCAGTTTTCGTCTTATACGGGCTGACATGAAAATCCACTATTCACCCATTTTACTCGGTAACGGTTGATTTTACGCCAATATCTTATAGAGCCATTTCGAACCGCCTCATCACGGCGGATAATTTTTCTATATAACTTTTTCCGATCAGACGAAGTTTAGGTTTTGATTCACTACGAGCTCTCCTATGAAAATTTACATGTTAGTCCATTTTGCTGGATAACGATTGATTTTATGAAAAATTCATACAGAGTCATTTCAAACCAACTCGTCTAGACCTATAAAATTGGTAAATAACATTTTCTGAATAGACGAAGTTCTTATTACGGGCTGACATGAAAATTCACTATTCACCCATTTTATTCGGTAACGGTTGATTTTACGCCAATATCTTATAGAGCCATTTCGAACTGCCTCATCACGGCGGATAATTTTTCTATGTAACTTTTTCCGATCAGACGAAGTTTAGGTTTTGATTCATTACGAGCTCTGCTATGAAAATTTACATGTTAGTCCATTTTGCTGGATAACGATTGATTTTATGAAAAATTCATACAGGGTCATCTCAAACCAACTCGTCGAGACCTATAAAATTGGTAAATAACATATTCTGAATAGACGAAGTTCAGTTTTCGTCTTATACGGGCTGACATGAAAATCCACTATTCACCCATTTTACTCGGTAACGGTTGATTTTACGCCAATATCTTATAGAACCATTTCGAACCGCCTCATCACGGCGGATAATTTTTCTATATAACTTTTTCCGATCAGACGAAGTTTAGGTTTGGATTCACTACGAGCTCTCCTATGAAAATTTACATGTTAGTCCATTTTGCTGGATGACGATTGATTTTATGAAAAATTCATATAGAGTCATTTCAAACCAACTCGTCGAGACCTATAAAATTGGTAAATAACATATTCTGAATAGACGAAGTTCAGTTTTCGTCTTTTACGGGCTGACATGAAAATCCACTATTCACCCATTTTACTCGGTAACGGTTGATTTTACGCCAATATCTTATAGAGCCATTTCGAACCGCCTCATCACGGCGGATAATTTTTCTATATAACTTTTTCCGATCAGACGAAGTTTAGGTTTTGATTCACTACGAGCTCTCCTATGAAAATTTACATGTTAGTCCATTTTGCTGGATAACGATTGATTTTATGAAAAATTCATATAGAGTCATTTCAAACCAACTCGTCGAGACCTATAAAATTGGTAAATAACATATTCTGAATAGACGAAGTTCAGTTTTCGTCTTATACGGGCTGACATGAAAATCCACTATTCACCCATTTTACTCGGTAACGGTTGATTTTACGCCAATATCTTATAGAACCATTTCGAACCGCCTCATCACGGCGTATAATTTTTCTATATAACTTTTTCCGATCAGACGAAGTTTAGGTTTTGATTCACTACGAGCTCTCCTATGAAAATTTACATGTTAGTCCATTTTGCTGGATAACGATTGATTTTATGAAAAATTCATATAGAGTCATTTCAAACCAACTCGTCGAGACCTATAAAATTGGTAAATAACATATTCTGAATAGACGAAGTTCAGTTTTCGTCTTATACGGGCTGACATGAAAATCCACTATTCACCCATTTTACTCGGTAACGGTTGATTTTACGCCAATATCTTATAGAGCCATTTCCAACCGCCTCATCACGGCGGATAATTTTTTTATATAACTTTTTCCGATCAGACGAAGTTTAGGTTTTGATTCACTACGAGCTCTCCTATGAAAATTTACATGTTAGTCCATTTTGCTGGATAACGATTGATTTTATGAAAAATTCATATAGAGTCATTTCAAACCAACTCGTCGAGACCTATAAAATTGGTAAATAACATATTCTGAATAGACGAAGTTCAGTTTTCGTCTTATACGGGCTGACATGAAAATCCACTATTCACCCATTTTACTCGGTAACGGTTGATTTTATGCCAATATCTTATAGAACCATTTCGAACCGCCTCATCACGGCGGATAATTTTTCTATATAACTTTTTCCGATCAGACGAAGTTTAGGTTTTGATTCACTACGAGCTCTCCTATGAAAATTTACAGGTTAGTCCATTTTGCTGGATAACGATTGATTTTATGAAAAATTCATATAGAGTCATTTCAAACCAACTCGTCGAGACCTATAAAATTGGTAAATATCATATTCTGAATAGACGAAGTTCAGTTTTCGTCTTATTGCGGGCTGACATGAAAATCCAATATTCACCCATTTTACTCGGTAACGGTTGATTTTACGCCAATATCTTATAGAACCATTTCGAACCGCCTCATCACGGCGGATAATTTTTCTATATAACTTTTTCCGATCAGACGAAGTTTAGGTTTTGATTCACTACGAGCTCTCCTATGAAAATTTACATGTTAGTCCATTTTGCTGGATAACGATTGATTTTATGAAAAATTCATATAGAGTCATTTCAAACCAACTCGTCGAGACCTATAAAATTGGTAAATAACATATTCTGAATAGACGAAGTTCAGTTTTCGTCTTATTGCGGGCTGACATGAAAATCCATTATTCACCCATTTTACTCGGTAACGGTTGATTTTACTCCAATATCTTATAAAGCCATTTCGAACCGCCTCATCACGGCGGATAATTTTTCTATATAACTTTTTCCGATCAGACGAAGTTAGGTTTTGATTCACTACGAGCTCTCCTATGAAAATTTACATGTTAGTCCATTTTGCTGGATAACGATTGATTTTATGAAAAATTCATATAGAGTCATTTCAAACCAACTCGTCGAGACCTATAAAATTGGTAAATAACATATTCTGAATAGACGAAGTTCAGTTTTCGTCTTATACGGGCTGACATGAAAATCCACTATTCACCCATTTTACTCGGTAACGGTTGATTTTACGCCAATATCTTATAAAGCCATTTCGAACCGCCTCATCACGGCGGATAATTTATCTATATAACTTTTTCCGATCAGACGAAGTTTAGGTTTTGATTCACTACGAGCTCTCCTATGAAAATTTACATGTTAGTCCATTTTGCTGGATAACGATTGATTTTATGAAAAATTCATATAGAGTCATTTCAAACCAACTCGTCGAGACCTATAAAATTGGTAAATAACATATTCTGAATAGACGAAGTTCAGTTTTCGTCTTATACGGGCTGACATGAAAATCCACTATTCACCCATTTTACTCGGTAACGGTTGATTTTACGCCAATATCTTATAGAACCATTTCGAACCGCCTCATCACGGCGGATAATTTTTCTATATAACTTTTTCCGATCAGACGAAGTTTAGGTTTTGATTCGCCACGACCTCTCCTATGAAAATTTACATGTTAGTCCATTTTGCTGGATAACGATTGATTTTATGAAAAATTCATACAGAGTCATTTCAAACCAACTCGTCGAGACCTATAAAATTGGTAAATAACATATTCTGAATAGACGAAGTTCAGTTTTCGTCTTATACGGGCTGACATGAAAATCCACTATTCACCCATTTTACTCGGTAACGGTTGATTTTACGCCAATATCTTATAGAGCCATTTCGAACTGCCTCATCACGGCGGATAATTTTTCTATGTAACTTTTTCCGATCAGACGAAGTTTAGGTTTTGATTCACCACGACCTCTCCTATGAAAATTTACATGTTAGTCCATTTTGCTGGATAACGATTGATTTTATGAAAAATTCATACAGAGTCATTTCAAACCAACTCGTCGAGACCTATAAAATTGGTAAATAACATATTCTGAATAGACGAAGTTCAGTTTTCGTCTTATACGGGCTGACATGAAAATCCACTATTCACCCATTTTACTCGGTAACGGTTGATTTTACGCCAATATCTTATAGAGCCATTTCGAACTGCCTCATCACGGCGGATAATTTTTCTATGTAACTTTTTCCGATCAGACGAAGTTTAGGTTTTGATTCACCACGACCTCTCCTATGAAAATTTACATGTTAGTCCATTTTGCTGGATAACGATTGATTTTATGAAAAATTCATACAGAGTCATTTCAAACCAACTCGTCGAGACCTATAAAATTGGTAAATAACATTTTCTGAATAGACGAAGTTCTTATTACGGGCTGACATGAAAATTCACTATTCACCCATTTTATTCGGTAACGGTTGATTTTACGCCAATATCTTATAGAGCCATTTCGAACTGCCTCATCACGGCGGATAATTTTTCTATGTAACTTTTTCCGATCAGACGAAGTTTAGGTTTTGATTCATTACGAGCTCTGCTATGAAAATTTACATGTTAGTCCATTTTGCTGGATAACGATTGATTTTATGAAAAATTCATACAGGGTCATTTCAAACCAACTCGTCGAGACCTATAAAATTGGTAAATAACATATTCTGAATAGACGAAGTTCAGTTTTCGTCTTATACGGGCTGACATGAAAATCCACTATTCACCCATTTTACTCGGTAACGGTTGATTTTACGCCAATATCCTATAGAAACATTTCGAACCGCCTCTTTACGGCGGATAATTTTTCTATATAACTTTTTCCGATCAGACGAAGTTTAGGTTTTGATTCACTACGAGCTCTCCTATGAAAATTTACATGTTAGTCCATTTTGCTGGATAACGATTGATTTTATGAAAAATTCATATAGAGTCATTTCAAACCAACTCGTCGAGACCTATAAAATTGGTAAATAACATATTCTGAATAGACGAAGTTCAGTTTTCGTCTTATACGGGCTGACATGAAAATCCACTATTCACCCATTTTACTCGGTAACGGTTGATTTTACGCCAATATCTTATAGAGCCATTTCGAACTGCCTCATCACGGCGGATAATTTTTCTATGTAACTTTTTCCGATCAGACGAAGTTTAGGTTTTGATTCACTACGAGCTCTCCTATGAAAATTTACATGTTAGTCCATTTTGCTGGATAACGATTGATTTTATGAAAAATTCATACAGAATCATTTCAAACCAACTCGTCGAGACCTATAAAATTGGTAAATAACATATTCTGAATAGACGAAGTTCTTATTACGGGCTGACATGAAAATTCACTATTCACCCATTTTATTCGGTAACGGTTGATTTTACGCCAATATCTTATAGAGCCATTTCGAACTGCCTCATCACGGCGGATAATTTTTCTATGTAACTTTTTCCGATCAGACGAAGTTTAGGTTTTGATTCATTACGAGCTCTGCTATGAAAATTTACATGTTAGTCCATTTTGCTGGATAACGATTGATTTTATGAAAAATTCATACAGGGTCATCTCAAACCAACTCGTCGAGATCTATAAAATTGGTAAATAACATATTCTGAATAGACGAAGTTCAGTTTTCGTCTTATACGGGCTGACATGAAAATCCACTATTCACCCATTTTACTCGGTAACGGTTGATTTTACGCCAATATCTTATAGAACCATTTCGAACCGCCTCATCACGGCGGATAATTTTTCTATATAACTTTATCCGATCAGACGAAGTTTAGGTTTGGATTCACTACGAGCTCTCCTATGAAAATTTACATGTTAGTCCATTTTGCTGGATAACGATTGATTTTATGAAAAATTCATATAGAGTCATTTCAAACCAACTCGTCGAGACCTATAAAATTGGTAAATAACATATTCTGAATAGACGAAGTTCAGTTTTCGTCTTATACGGGCTGACATGAAAATCCACTATTCACCCATTTTACTCGGTAACGGTTGATTTTACGCCAATATCTTATAGAGCCATTTCGAACCGCCTTATCACGGCGGATAATTTTTCTATATAACTTTTTCCGATCAGACGAAGTTTAGGTTTTGATTCACTACGAGCTCTCCTATGAAAATTTACATGTTAGTCCATTTTGCTGGATAACGATTGATTTTATGAAAAATTCATATAGAGTCATTTCAAACCAACTCGTCGAGACCTATAAAATTGGTAAATAACATATTCTGAATAGACGAAGTTCAGTTTTCGTCTTATTGCGGGCTGACATGAAAATCCATTATTCACCCATTTTACTCGGTAACGGTTGATTTTACTCCAATATCTTATAAAGCCATTTCGAACCGCCTCATCACGGCGGATAATTTTTCTATATAACTTTTTCCGATCAGACGAAGTTAGGTTTTGATTCACTACGAGCTCTCCTATGAAAATTTACATGTTAGTCCATTTTGCTGGATAACGATTGATTTTATGAAAAATTCATATAGAGTCATTTCAAACCAACTCGTCGAGACCTATAAAATTGGTAAATAACATATTCTGAATAGACGAAGTTCAGTTTTCGTCTTATACGGGCTGACATGAAAATCCACTATTCACCCATTTTACTCGGTAACGGTTGATTTTACGCCAATATCTTATAAAGCCATTTCGAACCGCCTCATCACGGCGGATAATTTTTCTATATAACTTTTTCCGATCAGACGAAGTTTAGGTTTTGATTCACTACGAGCTCTCCTATGAAAATTTACATGTTAGTCCATTTTGCTGGATAACGATTGATTTTATGAAAAATTCATATAGAGTCATTTCAAACCAACTCGTCGAGACCTATAAAATTGGTAAATAACATATTCTGAATAGACGAAGTTCAGTTTTCGTCTTATACGGGCTGACATGAAAATCCACTATTCACCCATTTTACTCGGTAACGGTTGATTTTACGCCAATATCTTATAGAGCCATTTCGAACTGCCTCATCACGGCGGATAATTTTTCTATGTAACTTTTTCCGATCAGACGAAGTTTAGGTTTTGATTCACCACGACCTCTCCTATGAAAATTTACATGTTAGTCCATTTTGCTGGATAACGATTGATTTTATGAAAAATTCATACAGAGTCATTTCAAACCAACTCGTCGAGACCTATAAAATTGGTAAATAACATATTCTGAATAGACGAAGTTCAGTTTTCGTCTTATACGGGCTGACATGAAAATCCACTATTCACCCATTTTACTCGGTAACGGTTGATTTTACGCCAATATCTTATAGAACCATTTCGAACCGCCTCATCACGGCGGATAATTTTTCTATATAACTTTTTCCGATCAGACGAAGTTTAGGTTTTGATTCACTACGAGCTCTCCTATGAAAATTTACATGTTAGTCCATATTGCTGGATAACGATTGATTTTATGAAAAATTCATACAGAGTCATTTCAAACCAACTCGTCGAGACCTATAAAATTGGTAAATAACATTTTCTGAATAGACGAAGTTCTTATTACGGGCTGACATGAAAATTCACTATTCACCCATTTTATTCGGTAACGGTTGATTTTACGCCAATATCTTATAGAGCCATTTCGAACTGCCTCATCACGGCGGATAATTTTTCTATGTAACTTTTTCCGATCAGACGAAGTTTAGGTTTTGATTCATTACGAGCTCTGCTATGAAAATTTACATGTTAGTCCATTTTGCTGGATAACGATTGATTTTATGAAAAATTCATACAGGGTCATTTCAAACCAACTCGTCGAGACCTATAAAATTGGTAAATAACATATTCTGAATAGACGAAGTTCAGTTTTCGTCTTATACGGGCTGACATGAAAATCCACTATTCACCCATTTTACTCGGTAACGGTTGATTTTACGCCAATATCTTATAGAACCATTTCGAACCGCCTCATCACGGCGGATAATTTTTCTATATAACTTTTTCCGATCAGACGAAGTTTAGGTTTTGATTCACTACGAGCTCTCCTATGAAAATTTACATGTTAGTCCATTTTGCTGGATAACGATTGATTTTATGAAAAATTCATATAGAGTCATTTCAAACCAACTCGTCGAGACCTATAAAATTGGTAAATAACATATTCTGAATAGACGAAGTTCAGTTTTCGTCTTATACGGGCTGACATGAAAATCCACTATTCACCCATTTTACTCGGTAACGGTTGATTTTACGCCAATATCTTATAGAGCCATTTCGAACCGCCTCATCACGGCGGATAATTTTTCTATATAACTTTTTCCGATCAGACGAAGTTTAGGTTTTGATTCACTACGAGCTCTCCTATGAAAATTTACATGTTAGTCCATTTTGCTGGATAACGATTGATTTTATGAAAAATTCATACAGGGTCATTTCAAACCAACTCGTCGAGACCTATAAAATTGGTAAATAACATATTCTGAATAGACGAAGTTCAGTTTTCGTCTTATTGCGGGCTGACATGAAAATCCACTATTCACCCATTTTACTCGGTAACGGTTGATTTTACGCCAATATCTTATAGAACCATTTCGAACCGCCTCATCACGGCGGATAATTTTTCTATATAACTTTTTCCGATCAGACGAAGTTTAGGTTTTGATTCACTACGAGCTCTCCTATGAAAATTTACATGTTAGTCCATTTTGCTGGATAACGATTGATTTTATAAAAAATTCATACAGAGTCATTTCAAACCAACTCGTCGAGACCTATAAAATTGGTAAATAACATATTCTGAATAGACGAAGTTCAGTTTTCGTCTTATACGGGCTGACATGAAAATCCACTATTCACCCATTTTACTCGGTAACGGTTGATTTTACGCCAATCTCTTATAGAGCCATTTCGAACCGCCTCATCACGGCGGATAATTTTTCTATATAACTTTTTCCGATCAGACGAAGTTTAGGTTTTGATTCACTACGAGCTCTCCTATGAAAATTTACATGTTAGTCCATTTTGCTGGATAACGATTGATTTTATGAAAAATTCATACAGGGTCATTTCAAACCAACTCGTCGAGACCTATAAAATTGGTAAATAACATATTCTGAATAGACGAAGTTCAGTTTTCGTCTTATTGCGGGCTGACATGAAAATCCACTATTCACCCATTTTACTCGGTAACGGTTGATTTTACGCCAATATCTTATAGAACCATTTCGAACCGCCTCATCACGGCGGATAATTTTTCTATATAACTTTTTCCGATCAGACGAAGTTTAGGTTTTGATTCACTACGAGCTCTGCTATGAAAATTTACATGTTAGTCCATTTTGCTGGATAACGATTGATTTTATGAAAAATTCATACAGGGTCATTTCAAACCAACTCGTCGAGACCTATAAAATTGGTAAATAACATATTCTGAATAGACGAAGTTCAGTTTTCGTCTTATACGGGCTGACATGAAAATCCACTATTTACCCATTTTACTCGGTAACGGTTGATTTTACGCCAATATCTTATAGAACCATTTCGAACCGCCTCATCACGGCGGATAATTTTTCTATATAACTTTTTCCGATCAGACGAAGTTTAGGTTTTGATTCACTACGAGCTCTGCTATGAAAATTTACATGTTAGTCCATTTTGCTGGATAACGATTGATTTTATGAAAAATTCATACAGGGTCATTTCAAACCAACTCGTCGAGACCTATAAAATTGGTAAATAACATATTCTGAATAGACGAAGTTCAGTTTTCGTCTTATACGGGCTGACATGAAAATCCACTATTCACCCATTTTACTCGGTAATGGTTGATTTTACGCCAGTATCTTATAGAACCATTTCGAACCGCCTCATCACGGCGGATAATTTTTCTATATAACTTTTTCCGATCAGACGAAGTTTAGGTTTTGATTCACTACGAGCTCAGCTATGAAAATTTACATGTTAGTCCATTTTGCTGGATAACGATTGATTTTATGAAAAATTCATACAGGGTCATTTCAAACCAACTCGTCGAGACCTATAAAATTGGTAAATAACATATTCTGAATAGACGAAGTTCAGTTTTCGTCTTATACGGGCTGACATGAAAATTGACTATTCACCCATTTTACTCGGTAACGGTTGATTTTACGCCAATATCTTATAGAGCCATTTCGAACCGCCTCATCACGGCGGATAATTTTTCTATATAACTTTTTCCGATCAGACGAAGTTTAGGTTTTGATTCACTACGAGCTCTCCTATGAAAATTTACATGTTAGTCCATTTTGCTGGATAACGATTGATTTTATGAAAAATTCATACAGGGTCATTTCAAACCAACTCGTCGAGACCTATAAAATTGGTAAATAACATATTCTGAATAGACGAAGTTCAGTTTTCGTCTTATTGCGGGCTGACATGAAAATCCACTATTCACCCATTTTACTCGGTAACGGTTGATTTTACGCCAATATCTTATAGAACCATTTCGAACCGCCTCATCACGGCGGATAATTTTTCTATATAACTTTTTCCGATCAGACGAAGTTTAGGTTTTGATTCACTACGAGCTCTCCTATGAAAATTTACATGTTAGTCCATTTTGCTGGATAACGATTGATTTTATAAAAAATTCATACAGAGTCATTTCAAACCAACTCGTCGAGACCTATAAAATTGGTAAATAACATATTCTGAATAGACGAAGTTCAGTTTTCGTCTTATACGGGCTGACATGAAAATCCACTATTCACCCATTTTACTCGGTAACGGTTGATTTTACGCCAATATCTTATAGAGCCATTTCGAACCGCCTCATCACGGCGGATAATTTTTCTATATAACTTTTTCCGATCAGACGAAGTTTAGGTTTTGATTCACTACGAGCTCTCCTATGAAAATTTACATGTTAGTCCATTTTGCTGGATAACGATTGATTTTATGAAAAATTCATACAGGGTCATTTCAAACCAACTCGTCGAGACCTATAAAATTGGTAAATAACATATTCTGAATAGACGAAGTTCAGTTTTCGTCTTATTGCGGGCTGACATGAAAATCCACTATTCACCCATTTTACTCGGTAACGGTTGATTTTACGCCAATATCTTATAGAACCATTTCGAACCGCCTCATCACGGCGGATAATTTTTCTATATAACTTTTTCCGATCAGACGAAGTTTAGGTTTTGATTCACTACGAGCTCTGCTATGAAAATTTACATGTTAGTCCATTTTGCTGGATAACGATTGATTTTATGAAAAATTCATACAGGGTCATTTCAAACCAACTCGTCGAGACCTATAAAATTGGTAAATAACATATTCTGAATAGACGAAGTTCAGTTTTCGTCTTATACGGGCTGACATGAAAATCCACTATTTACCCATTTTACTCGGTAACGGTTGATTTTACGCCAATATCTTATAGAACCATTTCGAACCGCCTCATCACGGCGGATAATTTTTCTATATAACTTTTTCCGATCAGACGAAGTTTAGGTTTTGATTCACTACGAGCTCTGCTATGAAAATTTACATGTTAGTCCATTTTGCTGGATAACGATTGATTTTATGAAAAATTCATACAGGGTCATTTCAAACCAACTCGTCGAGATCTATAAAATTGGTAAATAACATATTCTGAATAGACGAAGTTCAGTTTTCGTCTTATACGGGCTGACATGAAAATCCACTATTCACCCATTTTACTCGGTAATGGTTGATTTTACGCCAATATCTTATAGAACCATTTCGAACCGCCTCATCACGGCGGATAATTTTTCTATATAACTTTTTCCGATCAGACGAAGTTTAGGTTTTGATTCACTACGAGCTCTGCTATGAAAATTTACATGTTAGTCCATTTTGCTGGATAACGATTGATTTTATGAAAAATTCATACAGGGTCATTTCAAACCAACTCGTCGAGACCTATAAAATTGGTAAATAACATATTCTGAATAGACGAAGTTCAGTTTTCGTCTTATACGGGCTGACATGAAAATTGACTATTCACCCATTTTACTCGGTAACGGTTGATTTTACGCCAATATCTTATAGAGCCATTTCGAACCGCCTCATCACGGCGGATAATTTTTCTATATAACTTTTTCCGATCAGACTAAGTTTAGGTTTTGATTCACCACGAGCTCTCCTATGAAAATTTACATGTTAGTCCATTTTGCTGGATAACGATTGATTTTATGAAAAATTCATACAGGGTCATTTCAAACCAACTCGTCGAGACCTATAAAATTGGTAAATAACATATTCTGAATAGACGAAGTTCAGTTTTCGTCTTATACGGGCTGACATGAAAATCCACTATTCACCCATTTTACTCGGTAACGGTTGATTTTACGCCAATATCTTATAAAGCCATTTCGAACTGCCTCATCACGGCGGATAATTTTTCTATATAACTTTTTCCGATCAGACGAAGTTTAGGTTTTGATTCACTACGAGCTCTCCTATGAAAATTTACATGTTAGTCCATTTTGCTGGATAACAATTGATTTTATGAAAAATTCATATAGAGTCATTTCAAACCGACTCGTCGAGACCTATAAAATTGGTAAATAACATTTTCTGAATAGACGAAGTTCTTATTACGGGCTAACATGAATTTTCATTATTCACCCATTTTACTCGGTAACGGTTGATTTTACGCCAATATCTTATAGAGCCATTTCGAACCGCCTCATCACGGCGGATAATTTTTCTATATAACTTTTTCCGATCAGACGAAGTTAGGTTTTGATTCACTACGAGCTCTCCTATGAAAATTTACATGTTAGTCCATTTTGCTGGATAACGATTGATTTTATGAAAAATTCATATAGAGTCATTTCAAACCAACTCGTCGAGACCTATAAAATTGGTAAATAACATATTCTGAATAGACGAAGTTCAGTTTTCGTCTTATACGGGCTGACATGAAAATCCAATATTCACCCATTTTACTCGGTAACGGTTGATTTTACGCCAATATCTTATAGAACCATTTCGAACCGCCTCATCACGGCGGATAATTTTTCTATATAACTTTTTCCGATCAGACGAAGTTTAGGTTTTGAATCACTACGAGCTCTCCTATGAAAATTTACATGTTAGTCCATTTTGCTGGATAACGATTGATTTTATGAAAAATTCATACAGAGTCATTTCAAACCAACTCGTCGAGACCTATAAAATTGGTAAATAACATATTCTGAATAGACGAAGTTCAGTTTTCGTCTTATTGCGGGCTGACATGAAAATCACTATTCACCCATTTTACTCGGTAACGGTTGATTTTACGCCAATATCTTATAAAGCCATTTCGAACCGCCTCATCACGGCGGATAATTTTTCTATATAACTTTTTCCGATCAGACGAAGTTAGGTTTTGATTCACTACGAGCTCTTCTATGAAAATTTACATGTTAGTCCATTTTGCTGGATAACGATTGATTTTATGAAAAATTCATATAGAGTCATTTCAAACCGACTCGTCGAGACCTATAAAACTGGTAAATAACATTTTCTGAATAGACGAAGTTCTTATTACGGGCTAACATGAATTTTCATTATTCACCCATTTTACTCGGTAACTGTTGATTTTACGCCAATATCTTATAGAGCCATTTCGAACCGCCTCATCACGGCGGATAATTTTTCTATATAACTTTTTCCGATCAGACGAAGTTTAGGTTTTGATTCACCACGAGCTCTCCTATGAAAATTTACATGTTAGTCCATTTTGCTGGATAACGATTGATTTTATGAAAAATTCATACAGGGTCATTTCAAACCAACTCGTCGAGACCTATAAAATTGGTAAATAACATATTCTGAATAGACGAAGTTCAGTTTTCGTCTTATACGGGCTGACATGAAAATCCAATATTCACCCATTTTACTCGGTAACGTTTGATTTTACGCCAATATCTTATAGAGCCATTTCGAACTGCCTCATCACGGCGGATAATTTTTCTATATAACTTTTTCCGATCAGACGAAGTTTAGGTTTTGATTCACTACGAGCTCTCCTATGAAAATTTACATGTTAGTCCATTTTGCTGGATAACGATTGATTTTATGAAAATTCATATAGAGTCATTTCAAACCAACTCGTCGAGACCTATAAAATTGGTAAATAACATATTCTGAATAGACGAAGTTCAGTTTTCGTCTTATACGGGCTGACATGAAAATCCACTATTCACCCATTTTACTCGGTAACGGTTGATTTTACGCCAATATCTTATAGAGCCATTTCGAACCGCCTCATCACGGCGGATAATTTTTCTATATAACTTTTTCCGATCAGACGAAGTTTAGGTTTTGATTCACTACGAGCTCTCCTATGAAAATTTACATGTTAGTCCATTTTGCTGGATAACGATTGATTTTATGAAAAATTCATACAGGGTCATTTCAAACCAACTCGTCGAGACCTATAAAATTGGTAAATAACATTTTCTGAATAGACGAAGTTCTTATTACGGGCTGACATGAAAATTCACTATTCACCCATTTTATTCGGTAACGGTTGATTTTACGCCAATATCTTATAGAACCATTTCGAACCGCCTCATCACGGCGGATAATTTTTCTATGTAACTTTTTCCGATCAGACGAAGTTTAGGTTTTGATTCATTACGAGCTCTCCTATGAAAATTTACATGTTAGTCCATTTTGCTGGATAACGATTGATTTTATGAAAAATTCATATAGAATCATTTCAAACCAACTCGTCGAGACCAATAAAATTGGTAAATAACATATTCTGAATAGACGAAGTTCAGTTTTCGTCTTATTGCGGGCTGACATGAAAATCCACTATTCACCCATTTTACTCGGTAACGGTTGATTTTACGCCAATATCTTATAAAGCCATTTCGAACCGCCTCATCACGGCGGATAATTTTTCTATATAACTTTTTCCGATCAGACGAAGTTTAGGTTTTGATTCATTACGAGCTCTCCTATGAAAATTTACATGTTAGTCCATTTTGCTGGATAACGATTGATTTTATGAAAAATTCATATAGAGTCATTTCAAACCAACTCGTCGAGACCTATAAAATTGGTAAATAACATATTCTGAATAGACGAAGTTCAGTTTTCGTCTTATTGCGGGCTGACATGAAAATCCACTATTCACCCATTTTACTAGGTAACGGTTGATTTTACGCCAATATCTTATAGAAACATTTCGAACCGCCTCATCACGTCGGATAATTTTTCTATATAACTTTTTCCGATCAGACGAAGTTAGGTTTTGATTCACTACGAGCTCTCCTATGAAAATTTACATGTTAGTCCATTTTGCTGGATAACGATTGATTTTATGAAAATTTCATATAGAATCATTTCAAACCAACTCGTCGAGACCTATAAAATTGGTAAATAACATATTCTGAATAGACGAAGTTCAGTTTTCGTCTTATTGCGGGCTGACATGAAAATCCACTATTCACCCATTTTACTCGGTAACGGTTGATTTTACGCCAATATCTTATAAAGCCATTTCGAACCGCCTCATCACGGCGGATAATTTTTCTATATAACTTTTTCCGATCAGACGAAGTTAGGTTTTGATTCACTACGAGCTCTCCTATGAAAATTTACATGTTAGTCCATTTTGCTGGATAACGATTGATTTTATGAAAAATTCATACAGAGTCATTTCAAACCAACTCGTCGAGACCTATAAAATTGGTAAATAACATATTCTGAATAGACGAAGTTCAGTTTTCGTCTTATTGCGGGCTGACATGAAAATCCACTATTCACCCATTTTACTCGGTAACGGTTGATTTTACGCCAATATCTTATAAAGCCATTTCGAACCGCCTCATCACGGTGGATAATTTTTCTATGTAACTTTTTCCGATCAGACGAAGTTTAGGTTTTGATTCACCACGACTCTCCTATGAAAATTTACATGTTAGTCCATTTTGCTGGATAACGATTGATTTTATGAAAAATTCATACAGGGTCATTTCAAACCAACTCGTCGAGACCTATAAATTTGGTAAATAACATATTCTGAATAGACGAAGTTCAGTTTTCGTCTTATACGGGCTGACATGAAAATCCACTATTCACCCATTTTACTCGGTAACGGTTGATTTTACGCCAATATCTTATAGAGCCATTTCGAACCGCCTCATCACGGCGGATAATTTTTCTATATAACTTTTTCCGATCAGACGAAGTTAGGTTTTGATTCAGTACGAGCTCTCCTATGAAAATTTACATGTTAGTCCATTTTGCTGGATAACGATTGATTTATGAAAAATTCATATAGAGTCATTTCAAACCAACTCGTCGAGACCTATAAAATTGGTAAATAACATATTCTGAATAGACGACGTTCAGTTTTCGTCTTATACGGGCTGACATGAAA